>WAAD01041957.1:0-36543 GCA_013389945.1 Fregata magnificens
TTGATGGTTGGACTTGATGATCTTAGAGGTCTTACCTAACCTTCATGGCTGTATGATTCTATGATTCTATCATTGTGAATTACAGAATTGAAAGTTAATTCATAAAACGGTGCTGAACTATAAAGCTGAACTTCCTAAAGATGTTGATACTTACATAAATAGTTTAACCTGTACTAACATTTTCCCTCTATTACTTAAAACTTTGATTTAGACTATCCTTCATTTAAGTGGTAAATTAAAAACAAAATCTCAAAAGTTACTACATTTTACTTTACTAAAGAGTTATTCCTAAAACAAAAGACAAAAGTTTCAATATGTGTTTGACTAGTTGTATTAAACTGGTATACTATTTTACCCATACCAGCTATTTGGAAAAGTAACTGATGGCGGGGGGATGGGGGGGCTGCAAAAAACCTAACTTGCAGAAAAAAACAACTCTACACCAATAGTAACGCAAGTTCTTCTTTAAACTCTAACAAACGATCTAAATCTGTTGGGACACAGGAATGTGAATGACTAAACAAACCCTTCAGTAAACATTTCCCAGCTGCAGTTTTTAGCCTAATACCAAGTTAAAATGTGGAGACTCCATCCACCTTCTGCAAAATGATTAAACTTCAGAAGCAAAGCAACATTATATGATATACATGACTCACAAACATACTCACTGAAAACAAAAACCACTAGACATTTGTCTCTTAAAACCAGAAAAGACACCAAGTCTGGCACCAGTCTGCAATGCAAGAAAGACCATGTGATAGTTAGACACTTGTGTATTAGTTTAAAAATAAGCTAGATAAGCATGTGATGAGTGACAATTTTGTACTTGACCTTTGCTTAAATAGCTCCTTTTCACAAAGTCCACACACATCAACAAAATTCCTAATAACATAGTAAAAAAAAAAAAAAGCTAAACCCCTACTTCTCATCCAATGTCTTGAAGATAAACTCTAAAACCAAAATTCTACATGGTTACTTTAGGAAAAATAAAAAACATATGTTTTGCAGGAGGAATTCAGAAAAAGAAATTTAGAAAAAAAAAAGCATTGAAGTCCTCTTGTAAATCAAGCTGATGAAATTCAACATGCTAAGTTACAGAGACAGAAGCTTGGGCTGTATATTTCCAGTGGGAATATTTCACTCTGCCTAGCAGGCAAGGAATTTGGAAATAAGAGTTCCTCTTTCCTGAGGCTGAATAGGCCTACAGGATTGCACAGGAAATGCTTTTAAGTCAGGAAATGGGGATGCATTCTGCATGGGATGGGGAACCCTTAGTTTAGGGTATTATTTTTTAAAGTGTCAAACCACAACACTTACCTCTGGAGCGAAGGTCTCCACCAGTATTAAGCAACTGCACTAACATCCATTGTGTTTGTCTCTATACCCTTGTGGGTTTTTCTGTTGCTGTTTATTTAAATATCAGAGCATCACAGAGGGGCTGAGGTGGGAAGGGACCTCTGGAGATCGTCTAGTCCAAGCCCTCACTACTCAAAGCAGGGGCAACTAAAAGCAGGTTGCCGAGTACCACGTCCAGACAGCTTTTGAGTATCACGAACGATAAAGACTCCACATCTTCTCTGGGCAATCTCTTTGAGTGTTCAGTCACCTCTACTGTAAAAAAGTTTTTTCTTACGTTTAAATAAAATTGCTTGTATGTCAATTTGTGCCCATTACCTCTTGTTCTGTCCCTGGGCGCCACGGAAAAGGGCCTCCATCCTCTTCACTCCCCCCACACACCAGGTATTTCTACACATTGAAAAGATCCCCCCGGGCCTCCTCTTCTCTAGGCTGAAGTCCCAGCTCTCAGTCTCTCCTCATATGTCAGATGCTCCAAGCCATTAATCACCTTCATGGCCCTTCACTGGACCTGCTCCAGTGTCTCTATGCCTCCCTTGTACCAGGGAGCCCAGACCTGGACGCAGTACTCCAGGTGTCTCACCAGGGCTGAGCAGAGGGGGAAGGATCACCTCCCTCCACCTCCTGGAGATACTCTGCTGAACGCAGCCCAGGAGGCTGTTGGTCGCCTTTGCCACAAGGGCACATCGCTGGCTCATGTTTACCATGTACTTTATTTGTAAAAACAAGCATTAAAAATGTGTTTTGCACATTTTAAACAGAAGGTAATGAGATGTATGCAATAGTGTTTCATATTTTAGGCTAATCTCACAGCAAGTTTTGTGCTTTACCTAAGTACGTATGATCCTGACAGTGAGTGATTTTAGGTTTCAGGGGCAAAGCTGTTAACCACATTCCTAGTAGCACAAAACATTCTTTTAGGCATGTTCTGCCACTTCATTCAATGTATGATAGATACAGATAGATACAGAGTAAAGACTTAAAGTCCCCAACCATTCCTGATGTATGGACTGAAAATCTCCACAAAAGGGGGCAACCAACAGTAATTCTGAAGAGAGTAATAAATCATTGTAACTAATCATGACCAAAAGAGGTTAAAAATGAAAAAATGGAATTTTCACTTCTTACCACCACCCCTCCAACAGTAACCATTCCTGTTCCTGCAATCAAAACCAAATATAGCAATGGCAGAGAAAATTCCTCTCTACCTCAAAAAAGTCAAGACAACTAAACTCCATTTGTAAGGATAAATCCTGTTTTAAGTGACACTGACACAATCCCACCAACAGGACAGCCTGGTTTCTTGACTCCTTGGCAATGATATGCAAACAGGAAAGCACCAGCTTTCAGACTTGCAGTTGTGTCTGCAGGAAAGGAAATTAACAGGAATCACACACACAGTTCCATTTTTCATCACAGAAGCACATGCTGCCAGGGGTATTTCATCTGTATTCATATTCTTGCTGTACAGGACAACAAGACGAGTCCCTGAAGACGGAAATAAAGCCAAAGGAAAAAGAACAGACTAAACGGAGGTCTAAGGACCTGCCTCCTCGACATGATGATATACATGAGCTAATACTACACTATTGACTATAACTATCATACTTAGGCTCAATCCATATAGACCTTTCATTTTTGTAAAGATGTTTTATGTAATGACGAGTCAGGAGCTCCATCAGACTTATAAAACACTTCAGGAACAGCACTTGAGATATTCATGGCAGCTTTTACTTTTAGGAGTTTTATAGACTATTGACACACTTCATAGGGATACAGAGAAATACCTGATCTTAATTTTCTAGACACAGTACTCAGTGCTCATTTGACTGAAGCCTTCTGTACATCTTACACTATTAGTACACAGCAGAGTAGAAGGGCACAGAACATTTGTACAAGCCTCACTTCACATTCCTCAACAGAACATAACAGGTACTAGCATGCTAAATAAAATTATACAACCACTTTTTGTTACAGTCTAAATGTGGATCTAAGATCTTATTTTACCACTTCTGTTTTCTTCCTCTCAATTGAGTCTGGACTTAAGAAAAACAAGGATGACAACTTGAATAAGGGAACTAATGGGTGATCTCTGTAAAGAGAGAGGGAACGTGTGAAAGATCTTCTCTAGTTCACTTAATCCCAAATACAACTATGAATCAGTCAGGGTGGAACTGTCTCCAGGTACTTCTCAAATCTTCACTTCTGTATCCGTATTCTTCTACTCGAAAAGAAACCATCTTCTAGATAAAAACCCAAAACAGACATGGTTCTCCATGCCATCATACAATTCGTATCCAGTTGATGGTTGAAGGAATTACCTTTTGTTTGTCATGACTTTTTTTTTTCCCCCTCTCCCCATTTAGTGAAGTAGTACTGCATGGTGCTCTGCAGCATAGGGGTGCAGAAACACCACAGCATTCTGGGGGATCTACTGAGTACCCTCAGTTCCTAAAGTAGCAACTTGCAGAGAAATATGTTGATCCTGAAGGGACCAGAAATTCAGGAGTTCAATCTCATTTGTACTAGCAGATATTTAGTAAAACATACATTTGATTTACTGGATAAGATTAGCCTTGGTGCAATGGAAAAGCTAAAACAACTAGTCAAAAGGAAATTTAAAGCAAATATTTCAACAGCTTTTTATGAAGTGACCCTGCTGGAGAAAAAGTTCTGTGTCCACAAAAATTTACAATTTTATTGCCTAAATTCCACAATTGGGGGTAGGGGACCCTTCAAGTGCCTCTTTTAAACTTACTTATTCTTGGTATAAATACTAATTCTTCTAACATGCATCTTGGAGTAAAAGCAAAAGAAGGAGGAGCACAGAAATCTGCTCTAAGCATTTTACATTTTATTACAGTACTTGAAGCACAAATAAAACCATTACTTAATTCAGTGTAATTTGTTTTTACAATTAGAAATCTGATTGTTTTAAAATTATATCATATTTCAAGAATGACTGTCAAGAATAATAATGCAGAAAAATATACAAATTGTGAGACTTTTCAATAACATTTAGACAAGATTTTTTCAATTTTCAATGAGAAAAATTTCAGCTCAACCCCAAAATCCAAATTTTGAAATGTATTTGCTATACAAACAGATAAAGGAATATACAGTGCAATTATAACAGAGATCATGTAAGTTATCTTTAAAATAAGGACTTTGTAAGCTAACAGGTTAAAGTCTCACAGCTTATTTGAACTTCAGCATCAATATCAGAATTAAAGAGTGTTAAGTTTCGTTCTTCCTCACATAAAGAAGCCATATAAAGAAAGACACTATCACATACAAAACGCTTGAAATAATATTAATAATCTTGGAATGTGTCACATTGGATTTTGTGCCACCTATATGATCTGCCAAGTACAATCTTAATGTTCAACTTTTCAGTTATTATTTGTTTGGGGTTTTTTTAAAGTACCTTTCCTTCAGTCATTTTGCTTTTATGTTACATCCTGATGATCACAGTTAAAATGCCCTATTCCTCTCTATTTTTCAAATCTTACGAATTCACACAAGTCAATGAGAACACCCTAAAAACATACCTTCATGTACTTTGATAGATAATGCAAAATATAAATTTTTTGGAGCCCACCCATCTTATTCAGGGAAAACTATTTTTCCATTAAAATTATCTTTAGGTCAAGCCCAAGAACAAATTCAAGCACAAGATGTTTCCCAATTCTGATTCTTCTTTTTACATATCACTTAACACATTTCCCTGTCAGGTCTCCAAAAAAATTCCACCTTGACCTAAAAGGGCACAAGACACACTTCAATCAGACCCTTTGACAAGTTGTTTCATTTTCATTCACATTTAAGAAGTCATACCAACACTAGCAAAAGAGGTTTTATTATTAAGCAACTAAAAATTACCCAATTCTGCTGAGGAGCAGTGAAGACATGGGCACTTAACTTTAAACACTTAAGTTGTATAACACTTTAAAATAGGTCATTAAAACCCCCAGAATTATGAGTATGTAAAAGCACAGACGTTTCTCACAATAACATTCAGCAAGACAGTATTTTTTCAAAACAATGGCTTCTCTAGTGCTTGTCTTGTTTTTCTAGCTTTGGGGTTTTTTATGTGAAAAGCTGGGACTAAAGGCAACACAATATCAATTATAAGTATGACATATGAGGTTATTTCTCAGTATTTACTGTAATCTGAGAAATGAATAAAATGTTTCTCAGGATTCTGTCCAGATTTCCCTTAGGAAATACGTATGTGGGCGTTAAGAGAAGGGACGCAAATGAATGCTCTTCTCAACAAGGAGGAATTTATCTCCAACCTCAGAAAGCATATTGATGTCAGAATTACGGATATATGAAATTGCAAACAACTTCAAAATGACCTCTTCTCATTCAAGCAGACTAGAACATGTAACTTGTTTTGTGATCCAAAACCACCTCTGTATGTGAGCATCTGCCAAAAGGCAGACAGGAAGTCGCCTTACAATATTGTGTGCTAACCTGTAATCAGGTTCCAGTATGTTAAAACTGTCTCATTTTCTGAATCAATCTTCAAAATAATCAGGAATGTAGCATTTGAAAGGAATCATCTAAAACTGCAAGAAACTATATATCATAGTTACACAGAATTAAATCAAGCTTGTCCCCATGTGTNTTCTGGTGATCTTCCTCTTGGGTTAACAGAGTAACAACTGTGCAGTGTGGGAAGCCACCTAGTGACGAAGGAGCACAAATATGCCTGAAGCTGCCCAAAGTTTCAATAAGATGACACAGTTGGAGCATGTGATTACTGCTGTTTTTCTCACTGACTTGCAAGTTGTGTGGTGTACTGGAGCTCAGAGAATTGCACAGTGGTTTCTGGCAACTTTTATGAGTCTTCCTGAATCTTCTAAGTGAACTGTGAAATAGCAAATTTTCTGAAGCTGATATGTACAAGAGCAAAAGAAAATGTACCAAAATGTATAAGGAGAAGGTTTGATGGAAATTTTAAACTCATGATGGCACTATATGCAGAAAAAGTTTAAATTTGTGAGGCTGGGAGGAAATAACCTTAAGGGATGCAAATGTGCAAAAATGGAAACAATCAAAACAAACTATTTTCTTCTAACTCAACACAGAAGTCATTCAGCAGACTCAAAAGAGGAAGCTTTCATAAACCAGAAAAAATAGTTGTAGATTTTATGTGTACTTAAACAGCATTTCTCGTTTCTCAAAAACTGAGAGCTCAAGAACTAGCATGAACACAAAACATTGCACAGCAAGAATTCAAGGCCAGTAATGCTTGGCGTGTACAAATAATGTGTCATAATGATTTTTGCCTATGGCAAAGAACTTTACCAACATGCACCTCCTGACTCCACTGAAAAACCTCACTGCATGTGAACAGCATATGATTGGACTATGTAAACAGCCAAGCGGATGATGCAGATTAGACGCCACTTTACCTTGACACATCGGCAAATTGCACCATTGAAGAAACAGGCACAAATCCATCATCATAAGAACAGGTGAATGAAAAATATGTGTTACAGTATAGTTGGCAGTATTAGCAGATCGTATAGAATTGCCATTGTATGTTATTTTCAATAGTAGAATAATGCCAAAGAAACAACTATTTACTGGAATAATTCTTAGGTGTCATATGTCAGTAAACTTAATGAAGGACTGGCTGAACACTTCTTGGAACAGGACACAACGTATGCTGTTCATTAAAAACACACTTGTCCTAGATCCATTCAAACAGCATTCAACAACAGCAATGAAAAATACAATCCGAGAAATGAATACTAGTCTTCAAGTCATACCACAAATGATGTCACAACCACAGTTATCTAATGTACTAGTGAAAAAGTCCTTTAAAGACCCTTTGAACTTCTTAAATTTTTTTTCTCTCAAAATGACTCTTGTCAGGGAATAATGTTCTAATCCCTATACGGAAAGCAAAAAAGCCCAGTTCAGGATTACTTTGTCATTAAATTAAGACAGCATGACATCAGAAATTCCGATGTTGTAGGTGAAGGGTTTCACAAGTTCTGTACTTAAAATCCCATGGATAGAGTTGAAGTTCAAAGAAAAGAGTTCAAGCAGTGAAGACTAAATATGAGAAAGAAGTAGTATCGTAAAGAGAGTAACAGTGGCAGAAATCATGAAGATGAGTGCAAAGCTGAAAGACAACGGTCATAAAGCGTAAGATAAAAAATTACCTTCTTTCAAGCAAATAGTGAAAAGTTTATACCCTAATTATATACTGAATACAGGTATGTAATAAACTTTTTGTGTATAAACGTCTTTCTGTGAGGGATCATCTTGAATTCAAGGTTATCTTCCTTTCAGGTTAGCATGGTAGCAAACGTACTCTAGAAGAATCTGCAACACATCTATATCATATTCACTACTCATTAAAGCAATCCTGTATAATACAGATGAGCATAAATGGCAGAACTACCATGTGCAACAGTAAGAGAAATTGAAGACATCAACAGCTTCCACCTTCCCAGCAGCAGAAGGGAGTTTATTATACTAAACTCCAGATATTCCAACAAAGTTGACCAGGCCTAATACTACTGAGGAATGAAGAGGACCATAGCTGCCTTCACCAATATAACCAAAGCGGTAACTCCTCCTGCCCTCAGCTGTTGATTTCAATGAGCAATTCCCCTTTAATGGACACTAGAGGCTGGGTTTTTTTGGCACTGAAGGAAGTACAAGTCTACCCTACAGAATCAGCTGTAGCAACCTTTGATGCTTGGGGGGAGACAGAAATCAAGCTACTCAGGAAGGACAAAACAGTTCTTTCCTGGCCCCAATCCAACTACTTTCTTTTCTGCTTGCTTAAATTACCTTTCTATATAGGCTGCTCAAGGAAACTAACCAGTAAAATGCAATACTTCTCACTTTGCATGAGGAAGCATAGGTGAGCAGGCACTTTCTCAGCAATGGTGGCACAGAACAAGACAGACACACAGAGAACAGAATGACTACAAGCAAAACAGTTGGTAAGATGAGAATGTGAGCCACGCTGATGTATCATCTCTTTATGATAAACAATACATTTTTTCCATGTTCTCAGTGAAACTGTTACCATGTAGCACCTAGAGATTTTGTAGCATACTGTTATAAATAA
Source organism: Fregata magnificens (assembly GCA_013389945.1). Lineage (NCBI taxonomy): Eukaryota > Metazoa > Chordata > Aves > Suliformes > Fregatidae > Fregata > Fregata magnificens. The sequence continues at coordinate 8,459 of WAAD01041957.1, forward strand.
GTTTATATTCCATTCTTCAAATGTGAATTATTAGAATTGCAAGAAATTAGTAATAACTGAAAAATGCAATCTTTCAGAGACTGTCATCAATATGCTATTTAAATATCTAATTAGGAAATAATGACCTTGGATGTGAGTTACAGTAAGTTGCAGTGGAAAGAGACCTTAGGCAAAAAAGTAGACTGTTAAAACTTTCTGTTGTAAACAACTGTTTTTCCTTTTCCCTCTGTTACAGCAGTGTGGTTTCTGCAAGCTTTGGGATACTAGCATTTCAGATTTTATGATTAAAATGCCTTCCACATAGATACACACAACTGTGCCATCTATCATTTTCATTATGTAAATTATTCTGTGAAGTGTGCCAAAGCAGAACAGATTGATATCTGGTACATGCATGATTGAAATACATGCTTAGTATATAGTATAGCTAGAATCTAAATATATGTACATGCAAATATAGATTATAATGTAAACAAAAAAGCCTAATGCAGAGGTTTGCTTTCAAAAACACATATGCTACTTTTCCAGACTTTCTACCTTCTCTGTTTTCTGAGGGTAACTGACATGATAGGCTCTGGCATGTCACAGATGTTTGAGCTAAATAGTTACGAAAAGTGTCCATTTAAATATTATAAGCTAAGGTAGGGCCAAAGCAATTTTATCACTTCATATTTCCTGAGGAATTCACTCTAAGCATTTATCTTGAATTCAAGTAAAAGTAAATATGTAGTAATATAATATGTAATTATATAATAACTATATTATTATAGTCAGAAGAAATACTATTTTGTGTCTCTAAGCACAATATTGAATGCAAATCAAAATGTATATTGATGTTGTATTCCGACATCAAAATCTTCTTTCAACTGCAGTGTCACTTACATGAGTATCCTGAAAAGCTAAACATTAAAATATAGAAAATCTATATGTTATTCATGAACAAACTGAATCAAGTAAATTGAAGACATGGAATTCATCCTTGTAAGTATTCAGTCAATGATTTTTACAAAATACGAACAGATTTGTAATTCAGACTCATTATTCATTCAAGATCAGGACAGCAGTATTTTAGGACAAGACGGAAATGTTGAAAACATTGTGGCATAGTTGGATAGACAGAAGTATATAAGCAGTTGCCAAAAAAACAAATCTATCACTGTCAAACAGTAGATAATCCAATTTTTCACATACCAGAAAGACTTCCATTTTCCATATCTCTCTATATTTTTATCTAGAGATAACATTGTATGGAGGGAAGAGATTTGAGTTCACATCAGTAAACACAGAAAGCCAAAGAAATAGTGGTTCTTCTGCTGAACTGATGAGATTATTACTGAAATATTCCACTAATTTCAGCACAGGAGGGCAATGTCTTTAGAAGCTCTCAGACTTAAGCCACAACATCCTTTCCTAAGCAATCAAAGAAATTTTGATATGGTTTCAAGATGGTGCCTTCAGAAAACTCATTCCAGTCAGAGATGATGTGAATGCACAAAGCATTTTCAAAGGTGGACCCACAGGTGTAGATGATGTTTGCTGAATGCCACAAAGAGGTAGAAGTCTAGCTCAGCCAGTTCAATTAGCCAAAAATCTGGACAGGCAACACAGGCCGCTGCAAGAGCTCAGGGATCTAACAGTCACAATTAGGGCCTCTTTTTATGGCCTTACCAAACAGTAATTTGCTACCGTAATTAGAAAAATTCTAGTGGTACTTTGCTAAAGATCCATTTTAAATAAGAGACGATCACTTTTCAGACAGGCTGGACCATGGTAAATATGCCATTAATCAGCACAGGGTGCTGCTTTATAATCCACATCCACCTTGTTTATGATCACATTCCCTTTCTTACTGGGAGCTCCACAGCGCCAAATAATAGTGCAGACTTGCAGTCACTCTGTGGTACAAGGGTCTCATATAAAAGTGGAAGGGAGTGGAAGAACAAACCTGACTTCTGGAGAAGAGACACTCTGAAATGGTACAGCAGGAGCAGAATATTGTGGGATCAGCACTACAAGCCTAAGCCACTGTAGGGCAGCCACTCAGCATCTGAGCGATACAACTGGACAAGAGCCAGCCAGGTAAAACAACCCTTANTACTCTAGCTTCTAATGCTGCTAAAAGAGTTGTGTACCCTGAGCCACAGCCCTAATCCTCAAAATAAAACAAACAAAAAACCCAAACTAAAACAAATCCCCCCCAAAAGAAAAAAGAAAAAAAAAAAAAAAAACACCAAAAAACCAACCCACAGACAGACCCTAAATTGCATGAGAACAATCTCCCACTCTGTGGTCAACACAGTTCAGTCCTATGTCATGTGCTCCTGGGCCCCCACTTCTGCACCTGAGCCTGGTTAACACTGGACTCACTGCAGTACTGTCAGATTAATAACTAGATGTCTCACTGATAAAAACTGTAGCATCCTCAAGCGCTCCCAAGGACCTCAGTCTCTCACTGAAGTATCATCTTATGCCAGCAAAGGAATAAATACTGTTCTAACTGGACTCTGCACATCTGCCAGTGTACTGGCATCAAATTATTCCAAAGCAATAATTACCCCTCCATCAGAAGTGGCAAGCAGAGCCACGTGCTTCTGTTCCTGATCTTTCTGTTTGCAAACCCCTCATTTCTGAGGTGATGTCACTGCCTCCCTATGTACAGCCATATGAGGAAAGCCACTGGTATTTCTTGTTCATGAGGCATCTCAGCCAACTGCAGCAATCAAAGAGACAGTGTGATCTGCTTTTAATACTGAAGACAGCCTGAAATACGTGCTGATTCAACGAGGACTACCTATAGCTAAATGAAACCATGCATACCACCAAAGACTCTCCAGACCTCTTACCAGCATTACTTTACATTTTTTGTAACCAAACACCTCACAGGTACCTAGTTATTAACCACCAAAAGTAAGGAGAGAATCATCTAGTGCAGAGTTTTAGAATGTGACAAAAGTTAACTAAATCAGATATTTCAGATATCCACGTTAAAAAAAAAATTATAGAGTTGAAAGCATTTAATTTAAGTTTATATCCTCTTTTTGGCTACATAGTTTATAAGACTGGCACTAATGAAGGTTAGTTAGATCATGAGGAGAAAAGATTTTTCCCTAGACCAAAATGAAGCTGTAATGCAAAATGGATTTGAGAACATTTCTTACTTACTCCAAACTAGCAGATAGAATAATCACATTATAAGATCAGTGAACAACTTTATGCCTTTTCTCCAAACAGCATTTAACATGCTATTCTACCACTAACACCTTGTTTGTTCCAGTAAGATGACCTGTATAATACATGCTTAGGAAATAAACAAAAGTGAAAGAGATTGAACGAAAGGCCCTTAATTCAAAGCAGAAAATTATTTTGGAGGACAGGAACAAATCACCGTTTCTAGGTTCAGATCCACTAATACCACTGCAGGACTTGCTAGATACTAAGACAACTATCCAAGCTCTGCTGGAATTGCTGATTTTTATTAACTGCCTATTCTACAGAAAAAAAAAATTGAATAGTAGATTTGAAAAATATTGAAAAATGTTTTCCAAGTCATAACAGAGAAAGCAAACAATACAGGAAGAAAACATCACTTATTCCTTAGGGAAATATTACAGAGGTCAATCTACAGCTTGTATGGGATTCTGGGATGGTAAGGATTCCTTACGTGTTTGGCATATGGAAAAATTAAGATTCACTAACATATCTTTGTGTGTCAGAGAACTCTGATAAGACTCTTGTGCCCGTATTCTGGTACTCGCCATAGTCTCTGCAAACATACTTGGAAACTCTGAAACATGTTGCTCCTGGGATGGAAGGTTTTCTCTAGAGTCACAGTCTGTTGACAGAAACCACTAACTGCCATGGTAAATTAAACAGGTAAAGATAGCTTGGATTTCTAAATGAGAAAACAGCAAACCTCAGAGCAACCAAAATTAACAGTAGAAAAAACTGCCGATTACTTCCGAAAAAAAGCCAAACATTGAACAACATCCAGGTCCCTCTAAGGGCACAGCAAAACCTTTTCACGGACAAACATGCCACTGTGTGAAAACTCTGAGCCGGCTCACAACAGCACTTATCTTCACAGATATTCCATGCGTGATGGGGTTTTGTTTTGGTTTGTTTTTAATTATTATTATTACTACAGACTGCATACTGTAGTGGAGACACAATATGTTTTTCCCTTGATAGGACAGACTTAATTCATGCAAAGGAACAGCTGAGGAGGCTCATGTACAGCAGCAGTCTGTGGAAAAACACAGAGGGACATGTGCATATGTAGGCATGCATTTGTGCACGGGCAAGTAAGGAAGAAGTTCACAGTTATACAAGGACAGAGCCCTTCAGGACAGGAAATCTTTTCTCCTCCATGTTTGAGAGAAGAAGAAATCCATAACAAGAAGCCCCAAGTCAAAATTACTGAAGAGAATTTGACACCATCTTGAGTTACGAAACAAATCTTACTCTACAATGTTGTATTTCAATTGGACCCACATTCTCAGACACAGTTGTACAAGAATGAAATATATCTTAACAATCAGCATGTTTGAAGACTCCTTAAAATAAACTGGTCCTACTGAATTCTAAGAAGAATAGTTCCAGCTGGCAGGTGTCCACGTACATAAAGGTATTCATACTACTAGAGAGGGAAAGGGGTTAGCGTGAGTCGTCAAAGACTCCAGCGCTTTGGGGCTGAGGGATACACATGCTCCAACAAGCCTTTTCTTCCCCCACAGAATTACAGAAAAGGCCAAGAGTTCATTAAGACCCCATGTGTAAATGGTAATATGTGACCACCTGTCACAGCCCTGTGGGCACCATCAGGTCCTAACTGACCTGAGCAGCATCAGCTGCGGTCTCCATCAGCCCCCCCTCGGCCAGGAGCCCCAGTTCAGCTCAGGCCTGCATTCCCAGTCCTGGCTTGAGCTTAAATACCATGCCTGCCTCCAGCCCTATGCTCATCTCCAGGATGGACCTCAGACCTGCATTTTATGTAGCCTTCTCCGCAGCCCTGTCTCCAGCTCATTTCCTTTTGATCCTGACTGGAGCCCCTGGGTAGACCCAGGCCCTGGTTGATCATTTGTCATGTCTGGAACTGCTGATGGGTCCTACTACCAGCCCCCAGCTTTGCCTGCAGTGCTCAGGCCCCATGGCACGGGGTGTCCCGTTGGTGCAGGCACCGCCTCTGCTGGTGTACCCTCGGGTCCCCTCTTGCTGCTCCCAGACACAATCACTCAACAACATCAGACAAATATATTTCCAAAGAGGAAATCACTATTTTTAACTAAGTATTTCTTACTATTTTAAGACCTTCTAGTCTGATCCAGATTCATCTCTCAATAAAGAGCACTGTACCAAATACTAATCTTCAAAGTTTTCTCCAGTCTTTACACAGAGAAAACAGCTCAGATCAAATGTGGTGTTGGTACTAAAATTGCCATAGCCACACTACTAAGGCAAAGCTGATAAAATGAACACCGTCAAGTCACAGGAAGTAACACATACTGTGTCTTGCTCTCCACTGATTATATTTCTTCATATTTTCAGAAACTGCTGAGCACTGCTGCCTTTCTAAAGCTATGCTTTAATTTTCAACCCCAGAGTAGTAACCAAAAAAAGTCACCTGCAATACACAGGCGGAGAGGTTGGGGAGGGGGAAGGGGAAGAGGACAGGAAAACACAATAACCTGTATTTCAAGAGAGACAGGATTCCTTGAGAATGCGATATAACACAGAATAGGACATTAGTTAATTTAGATGTCTTATGCAACTGACTTGTTTGTTTGAGGTTTTCAGAATACTCTGGTCTTATCAAGTCATATTTGACTTTATTCTACATGAAATAAATATATTGTTGTGGTTTCTAGTATTTTTTAGATTATCCTATGGTACCAAATAGATATTCTGTTGACCTGAGAACAGCAATAACTACTAAGCAAAGTAATTAGTGTTTGTAAACTATCAGGTTCTAAATAAAAGGTTTTCCAAAGGTAACATCTTAGGGAGACGTTAATTGTCTGCAGTTTGATCAACTTGGGAAAGAATTTTTTTAAGACCAAGTATGAAAATACATATGTTCAAAATATTAAAAAAAAAAAATTTCAAGGGGTTGTTACTCTCATCAGCCACCTATTGCCAAGTGTATATACCCTACAGTACCCTCCTTGTATTAACCTCTACAATTAGGCTAGCAATAACCTGGTATTGGAAATAGCAATACATTTTACCATCTTAAATGCACTACTACAAATCAAAAGGCATGTGAACAAGACCATGGCTCAATCAGTTTGCATCCTTGACAACATTTACAAGTAGAAAGATATTATTACATTAGATTGTGACACCTATTAATGGAAAAGAAAAATTTATACCACCTGAAACTTAGACACAACCAAACGTAAAAGAATACTTTGCTTATTTTTAATCATGAAAAGGATTTTGATCACATGGGCACAAACAAGATGTCAACAGGAAAGACAATAAAGGAAAAAATTCAGATCACTTAAAGTAACTGCATCCAGACTTCAAAAACAATCAATGCATGAATCTGCAGTTTAAAAAGGTATTACAATTCAGCAATACAACAAAATGTCACCCATGTGTTTACCACAAGTCAGAGGAAGAAAAAAGTAACCACACTAAGCCTTGAACTGGTATTCTGACCTAACTGGCACACTAGGTTTTACAGCAAATTATGAAGGCAAGATTATTTAAAGACAAGGAAGTAAGACAGAAAGAGGAGAGTAGCAAAACTCTTTCATTAAATGTTTATGAAAGTGCTAGGCTAAACTCAAAGAGAGCTAAGATCTACCACTTTTTTTTTTTCTCTAGGCAGTAAGTTCACACCTACCTGGGATGCCTAGAGCAATGCATTTTATATTTTACCACTTGGGAAATTACTACATAAGTTGGAGAAGATGGGAAAATCAGAAGAGGACCTGTGTGGGATTTTTTTTTTAATTGGTGGTTGTTGTTTGGTTTTTTTTTTTTTTTTTTTTTTNNTTTTAGGAAACTGAACAAATAAGAGATGACTGGAGTTGAGAAAAGGAAAGGAAGATTAAAATAGAATTCCTCAAAGTAGAAATACAGAACAGAAAAATGCTTGTAGTCTTATGGAGAAATGGGCATCCAGATTAGCTTGATAGGCAGAGGGTAGCTTATTCAAACAAAGAAAAGGCTGAAATACAAGCATGATAACTCTTTACAAACATATTAGAGGGGCAAGAAGGAAATAACTATATCTAATTTAGCCATTAATACATCTGGACTGACAATCAGGTACTTACAGATCTTAATGACATTTACAGATCTTAATGAGTTACTAACAAAATCCCAGAACTGCCTTCTTAGAAATCAAAATTGCACAGGGGGGGGTAAAAAAAAAAACCAAAACCCATACGTTTGTATGCAGCCCTGGGGCAGCAGAAGTCTTGTACCCAAATAAGCAAGGATTTATTTTCCATAAAGAATGCCATTTAAAATCTTTTACTATTTAGAAGTGGTCATCCTGCCTCCTTCTGTGTAACAGGAGTAATACACCAGGCCTGCAGAAACAGATAAATTTAATTCCTCGGCAGTACTGAATGTTTTGTAAGTTTGGAAGATTCTTACCCTGTATTGATGGAAATGATTTCTATCAGTGGATTCTTCCTAATCTTTGGCAAATCCAGTCGTGCTCCCCCCAAACGCTTTCCATTATCCTTTTTCTGACCCAGCAGTCTCACAGAATGACCTTCAAATGAAGCACAAAAATGCAGTCAATACAAAGCACAAGTCCCATTATATTTGTTTTGATTTGCTCTTCTTCACAAGTAGTGATTATACTTCAAAGATTGAAAATGAGAATGAGATGTAGTAATGTATTTCCACTAGCTGGTACATTTAAAAAGAGACACTAACAGGTAAAATAAATCATGTTAAAATGAACAAATTATTTAATTCAATTATCTTTTCACACTTGCATTTTCTGGTTTAGTCAATTATAGGGTCTAGAAAATAAGTCTTATGAGGAGCGGCTGAGAGAACTGGGGTTGTTTAGTCTGGAGAAGAGGAGGCTGAGGGGAGACCTTATCGCTCTCTACAACTACCTGAAGGGAGGTTGTAGGGAAGCGGGTGCTAGACTCTTCTCCCAAGAAACTAGCAATAGGACGAGAGGAAATGGCTTCAAGTTGCGTCAGGGGAGGTTTAGATTGGACATTAGGAAGAATTTCTTTACCGAAAGAGTGGTTAGGCATTGGAACAGGCTGCCCAGAGAGGTGGTGGAGTCGTCAACCCTGGAGGCGTTCAAAAAAGGTGTAGACGTGTCACTCCAGGGCCTAGTTTAGGAGTCACGGTGGTGTTAGTTGATGGTTGGACTTGATGATCTTAGAGGTCTTTTCCAACCTTAATGATTCTATGATTCTATGAAAATGATCTAAGCAGTTTCATTTTCAGATTCTCAAGCAAATACCAACAAAGCAATACTTAAACAAGTTATATGGCAGGATTAAACTATTTTTCCCCAAAATTTCATTCAAACCTAAATTAGTAGGTGATAAACAACTAAATTTTTTTTAGCTTATTATATGGAGAACCAATACATTTCAGTCAAAGTTACGTGACTGTGTAAGTCTGAGGGAAAGTGCTGCGAAGCATATCCTGATAACGTGTTCACGGCTAAGCTGACTATCCAGATTTATGCATATTCCTCCCACACCAAGGAGACTGCAGGTCAGAAAACTGCCTCACAGCTCCCTTCCTGAAGCCACTAATATTCAGAGCGTAAAATACAAATACTATCACCAACTGTCTACAACAGTACATCAGTCATACCACGTCGAGTCCTATATTTAAAGAGCACAAATGACAGGGTTCACTAATATTCAGAAGCAAGATCTAACAATGAAGAATAAAAACAATTATGTGCATATTATTGCAACAGGTAGTGTAAAATGTACCCAAGTTATAAACATAAGACTTGTATCATTTATTCCACAGAGCCTAGAATAGGCAGATAATAGACAGCAAGGGAAAGCTAATGTTAGATACCTGAAAAGAGATGAAAAGTAACCACTACTTGTAGTGGAGGAAAGAGAGAAAGCATGTATCCCTTGAAGTTGGAAAACTCTTTGATTAGTACATGAAACTACAGCTACAATCTGTCAAATCTATCAGAAAAGAAAAAACCTACCCTAAAAAGGAAAAGGGGGGGGGGGGGGGGGGGGGGGNGCTACATCTAGCACAGCAAAGTAGATAACCAATTCAGATCCATTAAAAACCATTTTCAACAAAATCTCTTAACTTACACTACCAACAGCTATTTACAAAATTAATTTGTCCATCAGTTAAAGTCTTTCTCCACTACCTGTTTTGAGGAGTCATTAATTCATTTTTTTTAATAATGTGGCATTCATACTCTGAATTTGTTTTTGTGATACAGCAACAACAGCCCGGAAATAAACAACTATTTCTGGCATACCACCTTTCTCAGGTTTTTTAAGGTACATGAAAATTCTCAATCAAAAATGTGATCTAATGAAGAAGTCAGCAGGACTGGCCTGATATCATAATGGTTAATACTAAAAGGTGACATCATAATGTCAATAGGAATTAAAAGGCATTATGTTTACAGTTGCATTTGACAAAAATTTCATTACATCCCGCTGCGAATTTAGTAATATGGTACTTGTGCTATTAACATTTGCTAGATTATTCACTTCTACCTTTTCATGACAATAACATCAATATCTTTGTCTCACAATACAATCAGTTATTTTCCAATCCAATGCTTCGTTAAGGAGTTGCAAACATGGCATCATTTTATTTACTTGTATAACAAGAGTGACTGTATTATGGTAGGCGTAAAAATTAAACTAGAAGCAGAGAACATTCCTTTTCTTATTTCCTAATACTGTGATTTATTTGGAATAAACCAGTTTAATTAACCATTTGTTAAATATTCAATTGCATTGCCATATTAGAACCGTATTTGGATTCATGGCTGAAAATATAGTGGAATGATTTAGAGTTTTCTTAAAACAACCAAGCTTAACAACATAACAACAAGCTACCCGAAATTTAAAATTCATACATTTAGAATTGGGGTCAAACCACCATTCTGAAGTTTAAAAAATGAAAGCCAACAAACCACAAAAAACAACCTGCCCCCCCAACAAGTAACATCTCAGAGCGCAGAATCAGTGAAGCATGACCTCCGCTGAATGCGTACCCTCACAGCTATGTGAATTACTGCTCTCTAATAAGAATTTAGCTCATGCTCTCCCTTTCTCATACTGGGACCATTAATCAGAGGCAAACTTTTTCACAGAACTTCTGGAAAAAGAGCATCCTTTAGACTACAAAACTTGTCACAAATTTGTTTGACGTTTGCCAAAGGACTAAAAAAATAGTAAGGAGGGAGGGAAATGGAGATAATGACAAACCTGTGCAGGAAGCACAACTTTATAATCCACTTTTTCTTAGGAAAACAGGAAAAAAATAAACACTATGGTAGTCTAGAAAATCTTGTTAACTGAAAGTACTACTCCTACCTTCTTACAGATCTTTGTGTCTCAGATGCTAGGCAGGTTACCACATACATTAGGGAAAAAAAAAAAAAACCCAGAACCAAACAACTTAGGACACTTGCACGTCGAAAATAACTCACTAGAGAGCGTAAGACCTAGCCTCTCTTACCTTCAGAGACTTTCTTAATTCGGGAAAGAAACCCCAGCTCTGTGACCACCTCCCACGTGATCCACCGAACGCTAACACCCACCCCAGCCTTGCACCCAAGCTCAGGAAACCTATGGCCTGGCAATCAAATACAGCAGCTACTTTTCACATGACCCATGGCCACGGTTTTTCCCATATTCCTACTGAATGAGACTAAAGTTCAAGTTAAAACAAGGCTTGCAAAACCTGTGTGGCACTCAAGAATGGTAACATCCCTGTACTTTTCACTCCAGACACCAGAGGATAAAAAAAGCAGTACTGGGAGATGAGTTTTAACAGAGAGTTTAATGCTTCTAGAATGCAAGCAGCACATGCATATCCAACTACAGTGATGCATGCTGTAGACACACTTAATTCAATTTTAACCAAAAAAAAAAAAAAAAAAAAAAAAAAAACCAAACCAAAACCCTCAGTTACAGTGTTCATGACCTTAAATCCTTTTTCCCCTACTCCATACAAGGACTATTCTGTTTCATTTTAAGTAATCACTAAAGCATCTGTTTACAGCATTGTTGCTATTAATAAAACATAACTTGATAAACACTGAATCATACTTTTTCACATGCTGTAGATCTTTTTTCCCCCCACACTTATTTCAAGAAAACTTAAAAATAAATATTTTTTCATCTTCAATAAGGAAAAAGCTAAGCAACATTTTTTTTTTTAAACTAAGCAGCAATATTAAGCCCACACCAACATCAAGCATAACAGGAAAAGCAGTAATTTTAAATCTCGTTTATGATTTCCTTTCAAAGCTTAGAATGGGGCAAAACATTCTAAAGCATTTTATCTGATTAAGTTACTTTCTCTCTGACTTTACAGGTTGGATAACAACTTAGTTAAGCAAAACAGGTGTTCCAAACTTAAAAGAAGTCTCTTTTTTTTGTTTGTTTTCTTTCTTTTTTTTTTAAGTTTGGTACAAAAACATTTTTGAAAACTGAGTTAATCACAGTTCTATTTCCATAATTATGAGTGCTCTATATCAGATATCAAACAAAAACCACTCCTTTTTTGATGGCTCACTGGAAGATCCAAACTTTGAAACACAGCTTAATGACAAACAGATCTAGTCAGGTTATATTTGAGAGCCTAAACATTCTAGTCCTATAAACCTCTTCTGCCATGAAGATAACTTTGCTGCCTCCACACAGTCTACCAGCAGATAAAATTCTATTAAACTGAAAAGGTTAATTAGCAGTTTAGGTCATGCTTCACAGCAGATTTTCACTAATTAATAGATAATTAATGCAGATTACAATACAACAGTAGTATTAACCAAGCCCAGTGTGGAAACTTATAGAGCAGAATCACTCACAGCAAGTGTAAAAGAAATCAAGCTAGAAACAATTTAAAATGAATCAGAGCTCTCTAGTTTTCAGAACTGACTGTTTAAAATTAAACTCATCTTTACATACAAGTCAGTAGACGCAATTCACATTACTTGGCATTGTTCACACAGAGGATGAGGTTGGAATGAATTAATCAGGATATTAAATCCTATTGTTAGTCTAAAAAAGGGTTTTTAAATGCGTCACTTTGATAAACCAGTGTGCAGAATGAAAATATTTTCAAGACACTTTCACCTGTTAAAAAAGGATACAAAAAAGTAACGTAATATTAATAGCATGTACATATACCTTTAATAGTAGGTGTATGTGCTTCAGAAGTGTGATAAAGAATGCCTGATCTTGAAATACAAATATATGAAGGGAACAGGTAATGGAATTTCTTTGCCATAAGTTTATAACAACATTAAATGTGCTGTGAACCTCAGGCTATTGTCAAACCCCTGTGACCTAGACCCACAGAAGCATGTTAACGATATTAGAGCAAACACATTCAAATTGGCCTGGTATTTTGCTAGCTTGATACAAGGATAAGTGAGGGGGAAGTGGCCTGGCTTAGTCACCTTTAGTTAACTTTAACAACTGCCTATCAGCGTTGCAAATATCGATCAGATATTAATAGACCTACTGTATTTCAGAAATAATCAGCTTTGCTCAGGTCCACAGGCTGGCACCCCCCAGTAGCTGCTGGGAAATAATGTCTGCTTGAAAAATGGAAGAGAGCATCCACTGAGGGTCCCTCCCCATCCCTGCACATCCTGCTGGAGCTACACAGCGTGCCACTGAAACACAACTCCCAGTCACAGAGCAGTATCTCTTAGCTGTTGGCTTCAAAGTTCAGTGCAGATATCTCAAAAACATGAGTTTAAAGAAAATCCTCAAAGATGCAGGAAACCCCAGCCTTGGCAGCAACAATTTCTATTGTTTTCAGCTTGTTCTGTTACCCATTCTTTCCCTTTCCCAGTTACATCATTATACTTAGAGGTTATTCACCATTTCCTGAAAGACACTTTTTTCCTCACAAGACTGCCAATGTACCACTCTATATTTCCCATCTGTCTCTCACCAACCTGTTTGATCTTCTCCAGCATCTTCAGGGAAAAGGATTAAGCACTATTTCATGTACTCTTGCACACATTTCCTTCTACCATTATTCGCTTCTTAATGAATACAGAGCTTCCTTTCCTTACGGCTAACACTGGAAAAAATGGCACATGGGAGCAGTGTAGCTAAGAAAGGCAAAGCCGTATAAACGGTAAACAAAATAGTAAATTTCCCCAAAGAAAAACAAAAGGAAGAAGTGTAAAGAACCACCAAAAGCAGTGATAAAGACTGAAAGGGGGATCAAGTAAATATAAAAGGTGAAAGGAATTAGAATACTTAACTGAAAGTAACAAAAACAGTCAAGAACATATTAAAGAGAAAAGAGAGCCTAAGAAGACCAAATAAAAAATATGTGTAAAGGCAAATCAGGAGCTATTACAAAACTTTCATATTGGATTTATTTCCAGAGTTATGTTCTTCTGACTCTGTAACTACTGGGTAAAACCAACCTTCTGAACAAGTTATTTTGGATCTCTGGCAGGACTAACAGAAAAAATAGCATCTGAAATGTAAGGATGCAACACAAATTGCCTAACACACTGTACAGCTAACGTGGACTGTTGCTCATATTTGAACTCAAACCTCTTCGATTTGGAGGTGCTTTAAACCCAGACCTGGTGAGCTCACAGTGGACAGGCAAGCTTAGAGCCCGAGCCCTGGTCTACCTCTGATGGAAGCAGCCCACGTGTGGCAAGGACAGACCGTAAGTTCTTCTCCCATCTTTTCTCCCTGCCCGGCAGCACAAACAAGCTGTCCCACAGCAGACATGACTGATTGCAAAGGAATCCCTGAGCTCCCCAGAGCAATCACATGCTGCCAGACACACACAAGTGCAGAAACAACAAGGACACTAATTGGCTTAGGGCTTTGCTGTGTGAATGCTCCCACCCAAACCAATCCCAGCTGGCCAGGAGCACATTAGCTACATAGTGAAAGCATCCCCTGAGTGTCCTCCGTGGGACTTCCTGGCTCAAGTAAATACAGGGAGCAAAGGAAGATACATGCCCTGCTCCGGGCCAAGCAACTAATATAAATTATTCCTCCTCTAGATCAGCGAAGGTGGGGATGTTGTGTAACAGTCAAACTCCTTCCTCAACTGGTGTAGGCAGGAACTGGGTCCATTACAAGACAGGGAAGAATTCAGACTAGTGCTGTCAGAATTACTGGTCTTTCCCTGTGTGTCACAGCATCACAAGAAAAAGCACGCCCTGGGCCAGGCAACCATCAGGCTGCTGATAGCGGGTGGTATGTTTGGCCCAGTCTCTGCAATTCAGAACTCTTTCATAAAAAGATTACCTTCCACCCTATGCCAACTCAAAAAAGCTTCAGAGAAAGGTGCAGGTTTTACTAAGCATACAGCACATATGTTACTAGCTTGAAATACATACATCTACTAAACCTAGCACTTGGAATTACCATCCAACAACAGTTCTGTTTCAGAAGACTCCAGAATGTGTCACATGGGTGAAGACAGGGGCTTTTTAAAATTCATTTTATTTAATTTCAAAACCAAGATATTAAATATAGTGAGACAGTTCACAAACTTCAGAAAAAAGCTCTGCAGGTGGCCCAGATCGCTAAAATTCATACATCACTTTCTCTCCATTAAACATACAATACCTCTTTATTCTTGGTATTTCTCCAATGTATCCTTCAATCATAACAATATCTGTAAGCACTAAAACGGTAGAGTGCAACAAGCAAAACAGAAAAGGAGATAACTATTAACAAGGAATTACTGTTCATATAAAATTTCATAGAATTAAATTAAGAATGTGTGTATGAGTATTCAAGAACATTTTTGACATATCCACAATACTTTCCTCTCTCACAACAAAAGCGCTTGAAATGCCCTATTAAGGCACTATATTTTTTTTTTTTCCAGGATTCAGTAGCTTCACCCTACTTATTTTAAGACCACATGATGTTATTGTCTTTCTGAAAAAGTGACTAAACGCTAAATCTGCTGTGAACTCAGAATACTGGCTACAATTTGACAGCTCAGAAGGACAACACTAAGAATCGACTACAGGAAGAGTTCCCCCAGCCCTCTGTCCTCACCTCTCCGTGAAGAAATACATTTGATCAGGATCAAGGATGTTGCTCAAAACCTCGGGAGATGTTGGATAGAAACTTTCAATGAGAAGAAATTTTCAATCAGATTAATCAATCAATCAAATCAATCAAACAGGCTATGTTCTGAGGAAGGGAAATGCTGAAGGGCGGATTGTCAGAGCCAGCGGCAGCAGTACAAGTAAGTTGCCTAATGTTTTGGGGTGTGCAGGTTGAAGAGAACAAATTTAGCCTCAGAGTGAAATGCTGAGCTGAACCTACACTGTTTGCAAAAGTAAGCTTTGACTTTCATCTCTACTCCTTTGCCATCTATCTGTATTCCTCCTATGGATAATTAAATTGCACTGGTTTGAACAAGGTACTCTGCATTTACCAGCCATGAGGATTCTCTAACAGAGCTAAATCCAGCTGAGTCTAACCAATGTGAATGGGACAGAAAAACAGGGATGCTGTAAGATGGTCATTCATTGAAGGTGTGGAAAAGAGCACATAGGGGTCTGGAAGAAAAGTCATCTTTTTCATGCACTTCACAGGTTCATTTAACAATGAGCAATCACAATTTTGGTACTAAGATTTTCAATCTGCTTCCCCCCCATTGCTTGTTTTCTTCTTCTGCAGCACTATTTATCTTCCATTTATTATGTAAGTAGTTCACAGAAACTAAAGTTGTGACAATGACAATCATAACAGGGATAAGTCAGTCCTAACAGTTTTCTAAACCAAATGAATGAAATAACTAAATTGAGAAAAATAATTACAAAACCCATCTAAAATCCTGGATCGTCTCACACACCTAATAGTCATAGCACACCCAAAAGCACTTGAACAGGCACAGCAAAAACAGCAACAAACTTCGGTGTAAGAACAGAAACCAATTAATGGCAATGGAAATCTCTTGCCCCAGCAAAAAAGATTTTTATGTTGAGCCACACGACCATTGATGTTTTACAAAAGCAATTAAAATCTGTCTTTGCAGAAGTAGTTTCTCCATAATTACTGTATATTCCTCATTGTGCTCTACTGTTTTCTTTGAATTACAGTCTACAAAGCTAATCTCCCAAAATTGATACTGGCACAGAAAATGGTATTACTCTTTTGAACTTGTTCCTTCAGTACGTCACACTTTTCCTAAGCAGTCAGAAACAGGCAATCAAAATGCAACCTGGTGCTCTCGTTGAAGCATTCACCTGAGTGACAGCCCCTTCATTTAAAAACTGTAAGGCGGGATGCCTTCAAGCCAGGTCCTTCATAAGTCAACGCCTGTTGTCAAAGTAGTTCTCAAATTAACAGAAGAAACAAAAATACTACTGCTTTTGGTAAGGACACTCTTTCCACACATAAAGCCATTTTCTCAGATTACAACAAAAATCTATAATTGTTTTTGTTTAAACAGGAATAGCTCCAAAATTTCCAATCCAGGGACACAAGAAAGGGGCAGGGGGTGACATTTACCGCTTTATGCTGTTAACCTCAGCAATTAATACACACAAATGGGTGATGCCAAATCTTTTAACCACCACCATGTCACCAAGTTACTAACAAGCTGTAGTTCTGTATATTGCCTATTGAAAACCTCATTTCAACCCCCCCTCACCTTTTTTAGTCTGTAAAATACAGATAGCCCCTTGCATAACTTTTGCCGGTAGTACCTTTACTTTTCAATAATCTCAGTTTAAAAGGCAATTCTACTACCTAGAAATACCATTATGGACGTAGCAGTGTTCACAGGGTGCCCATGGCGAGGGGCTGGCACAGCAGGGGGCTGCAGGGGAGCCCCTGTGAGGGGAGGCCGGGGCTGCCCCATGCAGGACACAGCCGGTTCCGGCCGGCTCCAACGGCCCCACTGCAGGGCACGGCTGGGCCCCTCAGCCACCCGGGGGGGCCCTGGGGAAAGCCTGGGTAAGAAAGGGCAAAACACTGCCTGGCAGTGAGGAGAAAAGCATGAGAAACAGCCCTGCGAGCACCAAGGTGAGAGGAGGAGGGGAAGAGGTGCTCCAGGTGCCGGAGCAGAGATTCCCCTGCAGCCCCTGGAGAAGACCACGGTGAAGCAGGTTGTCCCCCTGCAGCCTATGGAGGATACGCCCTGAGGAAGCTGCAGCCCACGGAGAGCCCATACAGGAGTGTGGTTTCTGGCAGGAACTGCATGTAGCCCCTGGGAGACCCATGCTGGAGCAGACTGTGTCTGAAGGACTGTGCCCCGTGGAGAGGATGCACGCTGGAGCAGTTCTTGTAGGACCGCAGCCCGTGGGAAGACCCCAGGCTGGAGCAGGGGAACAGCGTGGGGAGCAGGAGCAGCAGGGAGGAGCTGTTATGGGCTGACCGCAACCCCTGTTCCCCATCCTGCACCACTCAGAGGGAGGAGGTCTGGGATGAAAGAGTGAAACTGAGCCTGGGAAGAAGGGGGGTGGGGGAAGGTAGTTTTATAGTTTTCTCTTTGTTTCTCACCATCCTACTCTATTTTTAATCGGCAATAAATTAAATTAATTTTCCCCAAGTCAAGTCTGTTTTGCCCGTGACGGTAAGTGATCTCCCTGTCCTCATCGTGACCCATGAGCTTTTCCATCTTATTTTCCCCCTGTCCTGTTGAGAAGGGGGAGCAAGAGAGCAGCTGGGTGGGGGTCTGGCAGCCAGCCAAGGTCAACCCACCACAGAGTGAAATAAATAAAACAACCCATCCAAAACTATCCCCCCCTTTCTATGTCCTGTCAAAGGACACAGAAACAGAAACAGGGACTCAGTGAGGCCGCTACCCTCCCTCTGACCCTCCTCAAGCTGTACTTCGGCACAGTCATTTTCCTGACTGGGAGCCAAATGATACTTTTCCTCAACAAGGAACTCCTGACTCTTCCAATTTTTATTCTTCATTTGGCTTGTCATCAGCTTCTTAAGTCAAGGCTACTCTTCCCACAATCACAGAAATTGAAAAGAGAGTATTTTACCTACTGTTATCAGCAGATTATAGTGAAATCAAACAGCACATACAAATACTATTTAATATGCTGGCATACATGTACATACATACACACACACACACTTCTCTCTAAGGGAGGCAATCCAGTATAAATTCTACACTTTAGCCTATATATAATATAGGTACCATTTATCTGCTCATTTTCATATAGACTGACACTGCAACTATCAACCATCCATAATTACTAACCACATGAGGACAATTTAACAGTTAGTAAATATTGGTTAATGTTTAAACTGGGAATGGATGGGCAACTTCACCAGACAGGTCAACGTGACTGAAATCAAGAAAGGTTATGTGAAGTATAAAAGGCTCAACCCTGAAGCAATTTCCTTTGGTTGTTTTTTACAATCAAGTCTAATGACCCATTGTAAAACTATGTTTTGTGAAAGCGTTAGACAGACACAATATGGACTAAATTCAGCCTGTGTCCCTCATCTCCCTGAGGCCTAAGCTAAAAGCAGACTGTACACAAATACTCTGGTTCCATGCCTCCCACTCCCAGAAAGCTTTAATAACAATGGGACTTGAGACCTAGCATACCTAGAAAGGCGGGGGGGGTAGACCCAAATCTCTGAAGACCTAAATTCAAAACCAAGAAAAGAAGAATTTCTACATTAAGCAGTTAACGTTTCTCCTTATATTACAGAATAAATATATTATCTTGCCTACTGTAAACTGTTTGTATCCAAGCTTGTACACATACACACTATATGTTTTTTTTTTAAAGACAGCTTTTAAAGTGCTTCATAAAATGCTGACTTGAGCAATCACCATAAAGATGTTCTGTGGTTGCCATTAAAGACAAATCTTCATCTTATCGGGGCATACTATATAGCCCAAACAGGTTTTAAATTCTGTACAGGAGTTTTATTTAATGATGGAACATACATCAATTATAACCCTGTTTTCGCCTAGCTCACAGACACTGCAACTTTTCTAGCATACTATGTCATCATACCATGTTACTGGGAAACTAAGCATGAGTGGAAATGGGTGCCCCAATGATGCAAAAATTGCTATAATCCAGTCTTGTAATTTAGGTAATGTGCAGAGGAAGCAAGGTTTACTAAACTGTTAAATGAGAGCCTTGCATGATGAAACTGTTCTGTATATCAGGAAGACTGACACACTCTGGCTACATGATTGTGGCTGTCTCTTTGAGAAACCTAATTCTAGGCTGAGATCAAAATAATTAGTCTAGCTTCTAGTAGGCAGTATAGAGGTTTCAGATTACAAGTTACAATATCATGGTAACAGTACCTGAAGATGCCTCTAGTTAAAATACATCTTGGGACACAGTGTAAATATTAATCAGACATGACCTGCATAGAAATACTGCACAGTTAGTACAGATTGCTTCTGGAAATGATAGTTTACCTGATAATTTACCTGATAATTAGGAAATTTCAAAGTTGCATAAGACTGGTGATAAAGGTCAGGGTGATATAAAAATGAGACATCACAGGATCTCTTAAAAATTCTCTTTTGGCTGTTAGTGCAATAATAAACACGAGCATCCTTCTTTTCCATTTTCTGATGAAGAAGGATAAAAAGGTAAAGCCACATAAAAAGTGTTTATGAGAATTATCTCAATGGAGAGTTGGGAACTGGCTGTTTTCAGACAGATGAGGTAAAGATCTACTTCTTGAAACCATCTCTTGAACCAGCAGAATGACACTGTTCTGAAGAGGGTTTCCGGACAATGCCCTTAAGACTGAGAAATAAAGCTAGAAGAAACCCCTTCATATTTCATACAGAGTTCTAAATAATTCCAAGACAGTAATTTTCTGTGGGAGTACAGTAAGCTTTCAAACAAATCCAATAGGGAAGCCATTTTCTTGGAAAACCAGAAAGAAGATTAGGAAAAAAAAAAAAAAAAGGCGGGGGGGGGAAGGCAAAGTCTTTTTACAAAGTTTCCCTTTTTGTAAACTGTGCACTACAAAATTCAAGCATCCAAGAAAAATCTACGGTACCCCTTAAGAACAGGGAATCCAAGGAAAGCTAGACTTTTAGACTTAAAACTGGCAACTAGGATAACCACCCTGGAATCTGGACAGAAAAGCCGGACAACATGGTTAGGCCAACCAATCTGAAGAGACAGCTGCCCTACAGAGTGCAGACATTATGCAGTTCAAACTTACTCATTTTAAATATTCAGTAGAAACATTTTTTTAAACTTTCAATATATACGTAGCCACACTACAAGAGTATACCACCCGTGCAACCTTTTGATTTTCTTTTAAAAAATAGGTGAAGAAAATTCTATCATACAACTATGACAGATATCCAACTTAAAACTTACTAATATCAGCTGGCTATGAATTCAGAATTTGCATTTAATCCCCTGTCCCACACCACCTCCAACTCCTGAACCCATTTGCAGCTTCTGAAGTTGTTACTAATGATGTAGACTTATGAAGGCAGATGGTTACATTTCATTTGGTTTTACATACTTCTACCATGTATCTATTTTACAGTATAAAATAGTCTTAACCAACAGTCCTGTTACCCACAGTATTTTAGTTCACTTGGATAATGAAAGTTCACAGTTAGAGTCTTTCATAAAACACAGTGAAAAACAGCTTCACATTCTTCTCCATTAGTGGAAGATGATTCCCAAATACATAAATTAATGCATTATCTTTAAACAAATTTAAATGAAAGAAATATAATAAGTAAAAACTCCTATTTTTATGGTTGCCTTTTGCAAAAATAAGTCATTACCTTATGCTATGGCCCCTGACAATTTGTTGATCCTCTTTCCAATTGAAATTCTATTTTCACAGAAGGGTTATGATTGGAAGGTACCTCTGCAGGTCATCTTGATCAAACAGAGCCACTTAGAGTCAGTTGCCTGGGACCATGTTCAGATAGTTTCTGAATACATCCAGGGACAGAGATTCCACCACCTCCCTGGGCAACCTGTGCCAGTGCTCAGTCACCCTCAAGGTCCAAAAGTGTTTCCTGATGTTCAGAGGGACCCTCCTGTGTTTCAGTTCATGCCTCTTGCCTTTGGGCCTGTCACTAGACACCACTGAAAAGAGCCTGGCTCCATCGTCTTTGCCCCCCACCCCTGCTTCAGGTATTTACATACCTTGATGAGATTCCCCCTGAGCCTTCTCTTCTCCATGCTGAAACAGTCCCAGCTCTCTCAGCCTCTCCTATGAGGAGAGATGCTCCAGTCTCAGTGTCTTAAGCATCTTCATGGCCCTTCATTGGACTCTCTCTGGTATATCTATGTCTCCCTTGCACTGGGGTGACATTTTTGTTCATTTTTTCCAATAAAACTTCAGAAATCCTGTGTTCCATTACCTTTTGACAAATCCCTGAAGGAACTGGCACTAGGTATGGAATTCAGAAGCCCACTTACTCCTTTTTATTAAAATCACTTATAGTAAGCTAGAAAGGAACCAAAACCTTTCCCAAAATTCACACTTCTTAGTTTAAATGTTCCTTAATATGTCTATGAACATTATTTTCCAGAATTATATCCATATGTAAAATGCAATCTTAAAATCAATTCAATGAAAAGCATGATTTTAACAATTGCTACTAGATTGCTTGTCATCTTTCTAGTCATATAATATTCAGTCACAATAACCTGAGTAACTATGTTATTGAAAAAGCAGTAATGTCTGGAGTCAGTATTAATATTACAAAGCCCGTTTTTGTAAAGGGAGGACATGCTGACCCAGGTTATCATCTTATACCCCTAAGAATGAATAAAATTAAGGAAAAATAGATAGGGATCTGAAATACTGTGCTGTTGTAAAAATCATGAAGCATCCCCATCTCCAACACACTGTCATAAACACCATGATGTTTCTGCAAAAACAGTTCGGCTTATTTAATAACACATGAATATGTTGAATATGTTTCTTCTTTGTTTGTATAATACAGTAGGTTGTACCCCCAAAAAATAGATGCCATAAGGTAAGGACAAACTGGGAAAAGTTTTGGTTGGGAGTAAGTAAGAGCACAGGTTTCATTTTCTAAAGCATTCAAAGCAACATGAAATCTTAAGGCCTTCAAACCACAAACTCTACAAGTCTTACACCACGCTACACAATTCCTTGATAGAAGCTTTTTTGTTCTTTTAAAATTTTGCATTGTTTCCACACTTTCATGCTGTACTTCAAAAACGTCATACTCCAGCATTAAAGTCACAGGCAATGTCTTGTGGACCAGACGCTTGTTTATATTGAAAGTACAGCCAATTAAACTAAACCTTGTAATTTAAAGCTTCATGGAACAGTAATTTTTATGGCCTGATAAGTAATGGAGACAAACTTAGGTAACCCAGAAGGACCCAGACAAATATATTTATTTAATAGCAAATGTTTACTAGTCAGGCTCCAGAAACAATACTGTCTTTTCCCCCCTTCACTGCAAAGTACTGCGTGTACACACACATGAACACAGCCAGAGCGAACAAGGAACACAGTTACAAAAGAACATTAAACCAGCAGATAATTTATCTGTCCTGCTGAGAAAGCTCAAGGAAGTGAGCCAAAACATCTGAAAAGAAGAAAACACAAGAGGACTAAACATAAGAAAGTAGAGATATAGCACTGAATTAAGATAGCACAGAAACTTTAAACAATACTCTACACCCACCTACACTGATGCAACTTAAATGATTTCCTGAAGTCTCCCCAGGATCATTCACCTATGAATCCAACAGGCCACAGAGCTCCTGCCAGAAAAGGTCTCTGAAATTACCACTTACACAAAGCATACACAGCAGAGTATTGCACTGCCCAAAGATTTAGCTAGAGGAGAAAGCAAGCATTAAGTTGATAAAGAACATAACAGCAGCACTTCTGCTAGCTAATGCCTACATCTTTCAGGCTAGCTGCAATTATTTCAAGTGTGATGCTTACCTTTAATAGTTTCCTCCACAACTTCTACTACACGATCTATCTGCTGAACCTAAAAAAAGTCAGAAGGTCAATATCTAAGTAGTCAACAACTAGACATATTTTATATAAACTCTTCTTTCAAAAGCATGTTCTTCTGGATTAAGGGGGAGTAAAGAGTTTGGGGGTATGTTTTTAGCCAGTTTTTTTCTGTGCGTCTTGGTTCATCAGCCAAAAGTAACTTTAAAACTCACCAACTAACTTAAACCAAATTTTGTCCTCAAGAATAGCAAGTTCCTGTAAGTTTGGCAAAAATCACCAACTGGCTAGGAAAGAGGGACCCTAGAAAAGAGTTCAGGCCTTAACTGCTGTTCATGGTCTGTGAAAGGCAGTGGTCGCCCAGGCAGTCAGCACCTAGGCGGCTCAAACAGCCCCTAAGTGCTCCCTCTCCCCAGTCTCAACACCAAAATAGTAGATGCTAGAGAACACAACAAGAAACTGACGATATTCTGAGGGCAGATTACAGGGGAGAAAATTAAGGAAGTATTGCAGAGGAAAGACACTGGAACGTGGGAAGAAATTAAAAATACTGTGGTCAAGTTTAAGGGAACAAGACATCGTCCTGGACTTACTGAAGGCAGTGTTTGGAAATGGAAGGAAAAGCCCTGATGCTTTTCACAAGACAGAATAATATTTAATTACCATGACATAGCATCTCCAACAAAGACAACAAATTTCTGTTTTACTGTTAATTTGCCAAGATTCACCCATAATGTGATAAATAGTTCAATCATTTCTTTTTAGACAGATTATTCTTTAAATAAAGTTAATGGCCAATATACTATAAAGATGTTGGTATATGAAGTAGAAGGGATCAGCATTAACACTACAGAATTAAAGACTCAGAAATTCTTAAAGTTGAGATTCTTCCTCCAACTTTCATCAAAACTGCATATTCTATGTAATGTCTACTATATATGCACATATGTGCTTACATATATTGCAGGAAGGCCAAATACAGAAAGCCCTACTTTGCAGATTTAAATTAGTTTATAATTTTTCCACAATATTCCTTTTTACGTACTGCTTCTCTAAGCTGTGCATTATATGAAATCTAATTTCCTTGGAGTTTCTTTTCCAGTTTGTTTCAAAAGCAAGCAGAAAAGCACAAGTTGCAGAGGCTTCAAGAGCAGAACCTGGTCTGCAACAAGGAGCCTGGAACTTGGATCCCTTGCATCAAAGTCATTAAGTCTCTGTGCTTTTAAACCACCAAGTTTGTCATTTCCTGTAAACACATGTCTGCACAATCATCTCTATTTCACATTCATTTTCCAATCAGTCTAATAGCAGCTAAAAAAAAAAGAAGCTCATCTGTAGTTGGTGTCTGAACTAGAGTTCCCAACTAAAGTCAGCGGGAGTCTGTTCCTTTTTCTTTCTGGGTGTTGGATCAAGTCCATGTAAAACTACTTTTTTTTTTTTTTTTTTTTTTTTTAACCTTTTGAAATACAGCCATTTCTAAACAGAAATTTCTGCCACTTCAGACTTCTGAATACAGCATATTAGTTATGAATTCTAGAAATTAAGTTATTTAAAGTATCACTAATGTTGGCATTTTAATAATCCTATAAAAAGATATATATTTAAATCCTTTTCTGGATTACAAGCATTCATATTGTAGACATATGTCAATATTTAGCAATCTACTTGTAAAGAAAGCACATGTAAGCATTTGTGTGGAACACATGTATTTACATACTTGTGTACATACCCCTTTTAGATATAAGTTAAAAAATTATGACCTAAGATACTTACATATAGACTTTCTACTTACTTTTTAAAAAATAAATTAAAAAATGCAACTTGAAAACAGAAGTGTACACATTTACACCTATAAACAGAGAGAGCACAGTCTGTGCCAAATACATTACCTAAAATATTACTGCTACATAGCTCAGTACTAAACCGTTTAAGTTCGTAATCATTTTAAAACAAAAGAAACCTGGTTGGTTCATAACCTGAACCACCTACGATTACTTTCTGTATTGTACATCTGGGGAATTTTTGCATAGCTCCAAATCCCCTGTTAAATAAAGATACAGAAAAAAAACCACCACCAGTATTTTGTATTTTCATTTTATTGGATAAATTAAATTACTCTGAATATGTCTGTCAAGAAGACGGTTCATGTAAGTCATTAAAATTATAGGTCTGAGAGATAATGAGATCTGTAACTAGAAATGGATGTTTATTCTGCCTTATGTGTTATTTCCCACATTAAGTATTTTTCATTTGAAATTATTGGAAATTGTTTGGCTAAAGCCCCAAGTGCTGAAAAAGAAAATACAGAATGCTTCCAATCTTCATTTCTAAAGATAAAAGTATTTTAGTAAAACTGAGGTGAATCTGGAGTGAGAAGAGGTTTAGAGGACTTGTTTGAAAAATGAAAAAGGAAAAAAAAAAATCACAAAATCATGGTAATGAAATTTTCGTGGGTATACAGAGGCCTGCAGTATTCCTTTCCCCACATCTGACTTGCCTTACAGATAATTCTGTTCTGGAGTGGTATCAAAGGCATCCGTAAACCTTCTTGAGCAGAGACCCAATAATGTCTCCAACAGGCATCGGGAAGCCCGTGAAGCACAGTGACTTAAGAGTTCTTAGTGCTGTATGAAGGGAAAAGACACCATTCCTCAACGTTTCTTTGCAATGAGTCTCAATAAACCAAACCTTCAGGACTGAGAGCGGGTACATTACTGCTGGATGTAGTTTGTGCACCATACCTGGCTCCACAAATCTTGTGAGATCTTGTTTCTAGCATAAGCGTGTACATGGTGGACTTTTTGTCCATTACAAATGGTTCTCCATTAGGACTTGGACAGAACAAAAGCTAAGGGCAGACTGCAGCAGGCAGCTGAGCAGGACTACACCAAAAAAAAAAAAAAAACCAACCAAAAAAAACACCCTACCCCAACCACCACAAGTCAGTGCTGATGCAGAAGTCTGGGCTGAGGCGGATATAGGACAAGAGCCCAGGCAAGGCCCATGGGATGAAGGAGTAGCCAAAGCAGGAAACTGGCTGGTCAAAAAGCAAGGAAAAACAAGCGAGTTTTATCAAAGCATGAAGCCTGAGTTGAAACAAAGACCAGGAAAAATCTTTGAGCCTTCCTGGTGGGATAAGAGCTAGGCATAAGTACAGCTCAGCAATCATATGTACCCAGCCCTTATACACAGAAGGAAGACATGAGGCAATCCATGCTGGGGCTGAAGCTGCACGTCACTCCTGAACACACAAATGTGAGCCAGTCACATTTCAAACCATGCACCTCCGAGGACACCCCAGCACTCCACTGAGAGACAGAAGCCCTGAGCTCTCCAGCTAAGCACCAGTAAATAGCAAAAGTATAGAAACGCACACATGGTCCATTTGTCAGAGGAAGTTCCCCAGTTCCCTTCGTACTGTCACAATCACATTCAACAGATTAGGTGTTAGGTGTAAACAGCCCAAAGACATGCTTGCAGTGTGCTATATCTGCAGTCTCACACTAGGTAATCTGTGAGTGCAGACAGACATGCATGTTGAGGATGGTCACACAAATTCTTCCAAGCTCTCAGACATGATCCAAGTTGTGTCAGAACCAGTATTAACATCCTGAAACTGTTTTGCAGGAGATGGACTCCGGAAAAAACATAGTGAGCTATATAGAGAGCGCTCCTATAAACTCTGAATACTCTTAACGGTCAGTTAAGTGAGAGATTGCACATTTACCCTGAGATTTTGTACTCTGTAGAAGTCAGTGTGCCTCAGACCAAAGGAAGCTATCTAGAAAAGTGCATCCATGAACCTGTCATGAAAGTAAGAGAAACTTTCTGACATTCTATTCAGGGAAGAACCAAGACCTCTGCAAAGACCCTGCACTGTCATCTGGGAAGACAAAACCTCATACAAGATTTATGGTGAAATAAATATACTTTCAGTTTAATGCATCCACTGAAATATGGACAGAAGCATTTTGTGGGTAAAGATATTTGGACCAATCTCTTTCTGAAGTGATAGGACCAACACAAAACAGCAGAGATGGTCTTCAGATGTCCCTCACAACCAAAGCCTAAAAAGTGCTAAACTTCATAAAAGCAAACAGTTAGCCCATTTTAGTGAAGACATCCAATGTCTTAACGGTCTTTTGTGAGAAAGAAGCCTCTGCGTGCTTCTCTCTGTGGCTGCAGCCACAATAAGAAAATAGAGGGTGGTTGTGAAAACAAGCAATTCATGAGTGTCTAATATTTTCTGGAGGACACAGACTGCCTTTTAATGGAGTCTGCTACATGGGCACCTAGCGCACCACAGAAAGACTGTTTGGTTCAAGCTGCACCACTGAAGAAGCTGAGGAACGATCTGGCCCAACTATGTGTTGCAAAAAAGGTGGGAATGCGTAAGGCTTCCTGGCAGTCTATGTGATAAAAGAAAAGGTATTCATTTTCTCTCCTCTTAATACAGCCCAGAGATAATTTCAGATGGAGTCAGCTGCAGGAAGCATATTTACACCAGAGGCACACTGCCCTTTGCCAAGTGTCACAGTGTTCGTGCTTTCTGGAGTTATGCCACTGCCTGTTAGATAATGGCTATTCTGGTCCCATTTGAAGAGGACTGAATCCTACAAAGTGAGCATTTCAATTCCTTCAGAAAATATGTCCTTATATTGTGACTTGAACTTTCTCTATCTCAGAAGAGAGTGCCCACCAGGTGATAAAAAAAAAAAATTAAAAAAAAAAAATCACTGTAGGAGTTGGGAAGCATCTTGACATTAAAATCAGCAGTTTCCCTCAAATTATCTTTTGATTCTCAGTGCAGTGATACATCAACGCATGTGAGTGTAGAATACATCACACTCTTTGTTGTCTCCAAATCATAAGATCACAGAATAATTCCTGCATCTCACATGCCATTTCCTGAAAGTGGTTGCAAGGGATCTACATCACCTGGCTGACAACAGTGTTTCTCCTGGGGAACTGGGATTAACC
>WAAD01041959.1:1194-22445 GCA_013389945.1 Fregata magnificens
TCCAAAGACAAGCTGAATGCGTGAAATCAATAAGGAAGAAACAAAGCACTCTGGAATGAAAACTTCTAAGTTGAACACAGAGAGCAGAAATCAATGCAAGAGGAGAACAGAGGAAAAGAAAAAAGCGATGAGCAAGGCCATCGCTAGGCAGGCATGGACAGTGCAGAGGAAGTGAGCCAGGCAGGTCATGGGGTTTAGATATTTCATTGGGGTAGAACTGAGTTCTCTGCTATGAGAAGAGGGGCGACTGAAATTTCCCAGTTAAAGCAAGGTGAAAAGGCAAGCTGAAAAAAGGAAGAGGAAAAAGATTTTGAGCCTGGAGGAGAGAGATGTATGTTCACTGGAGGCCACCACAGCTTCAGTGATACAGCAAAATAGAAGACTAATATAAAATAATACAGTGTACTAATACATTGTAATAATTTGCTCAACTGAGAGCAGAAAGTGGCAGTGTATGATTCTGGCCATGTTTGGGTTAAGTGAAAGATGTTGAAAGGAAAAAAAAAGTGAGAAGTCAAAGTTTAAATTGTATTTAGGTTTTTTATTTGTTTACCCACCAAAAACATTAGGGTAACTTCTGCTAACTTTCTTGACCTCCTTTGTCTGTATGATGTGATTATTAGTGGGGGTCTTTTTTGCCTTTTGGAAGCAGTACAGTATTTTTCAAGCTTATGAATAATTCAGGTACTCCATAATGTATTGCGTTACTTGCCAGACGCTGGGTCACTAATGTAATTCAGCTTGCTGTTTCAAAAAAAACTAGTTTAATTGCTGATAGAATTCAGTACTAAGAAAAATTCCGGCTCCTTTTGCATGGATTTTAATAATAGATGCTGTAATCATAGTGTTAGAACTCTTCAGTATATTAATTTAGTAATACAGAGCAAAGCCCAGAACTGCTTATCTCAAGAGATTGTAGGGTTTCTTTTGAGGTTTCCTTTCTTTTTTTTTTTTTAATGACTTGTTTTCTATTAATAATTTAATGGTATGTAAAGCAACATGGTCTTGATTTATTTGCAACCTGGTGTCTGAACTAAGATATTGATGATACCAACAACAATATACCAAACTCTGGGGAACCATGTTGTTTAATTACATCTGCATGGCCAAGAAAGGGATCATGAAAGTGTCATGGGTCATTTGGGTTGCTGAGGGCTTGTGTGCATGAGTGTGTGTGTGTGTGCATGAGTGTGTGTGTGTGTGTGCATGCGTTTGTCAAATTTCTGTTGAATAACATCTACTACAACAGGGCAGGATGAGGGCATATATTTTAGAACAGAAGTGGCCAAGCTTTCACAAAGCTCCGCTTGCTCCTTGTTGTGGCTGGAAATCTGTTGTAACTTTGAACAGTCCTTAACTTGCTCAGGACTGCATACAGTAAGCAATCCATCACTGTGCCTCTTCATCCCCTTTGAAGTACCAGCTCATTCATCCAAGCAAAACTGAAGGAGCTGTGGTAGACATACAGCTACTAGGCAGTTACCAAGGTGAGACATCTTCCTGAGTGGTAGAAAACAGTTCAGTAAGTTTTAATGAAACTGAGAGTCTAATTTTACAGACAGTGCCAAACATCCTACATTTTGGGAAATAAGCAGATGAAAACTTTAAAACAGAAGCTTAACTCTTGTGCTTATTGGAGTACCTGATGAAGCTCCCACCAACTTCTACTCTGGGACTGCTCTAACACCTAGTCAAGAAATGTAGATCCATCATGTGGGGTGTTCCATGTTTGTAATGATAAAGACACCGCTGGCGTAGGAGTCCAGTTTAGGACAAGACAGCAGATGGATATAACAGTGAAAGGGGATACAAGTCCCAGAAAATTGATTTTAAAGAATGCGTAACTATTAGGTCAGTTTTGATCATAGCCAGAGTTAAACAACTCATTTCTGCAGCCTTTGTGCTTCATAGGGTTTTGCCCTAGTTAGTACTACTACTGACTGCTTTAGTAAGTACTAATCTTTGCAGACACTGTGGGTTGAGGCTCTAAAGTTAGCATCAGAAGCAACTGTTTGGATTTTTGAAATTTTATTGGCCTCTGCACCATTGAGAGGACTCAGGAAACGTGGCTCCATTCCTTGTAAACTTTGTTTTCATTCTCAGCTATTTCTTCCTCCGAAGTTTCATGTGTAACAAAAAATAACTAACGAAGGCTGTGAAATACGGTGTCACAGCCTCTGTTATTAGTGAACTTTTAGTATTGCTTTTACTAGGAGAATGTATTCTCTGTAAGTGATTTGTTGCTGTCATGATTTTAAATATTTGAAGAATCCTTCTAAGGGTTAGTTAAGCTATATGCAGGGAAAAACCTTGCACAACAAATAAGTTCCCAGAGGAACAGTAACAGCCAGTAAGAAACCCTGTCATGGTAATAGAAAGGTTTATGGCTATATGGATCTATATGGGACTCTTATGCAAATCTGTTCTCTCATAAATAAATGGAGATATTAGATTTAGGTGAAAGGGATGAAAGGTGCTCTGCGGACTAGTTTTTCAGCTATATCAGTAGTTAAATCAGTGCTAAGGAATGTTTAAGTGATTTAAAGGAATAGGCTAAAAATACTCTTTTATCTCAGTGACGCGCCAGTTTAATGAGTAATACTGAGAATGGTTGTAAAGAAACAGTATTTAACAAAATAAATTCTCTTCACACAGCTTTTGTTAAAGCTGTAACCAAAATATAAATGCTATTTATGGAAAAAACTTGTTAAAAAACAATTACGATAGCTTGTTTTATTATGTTCTTTCATTGAAAGCCAATAAAGACTGGTATTCAGTTTTCCTGTTTTCAACTAAAATGCTATGGAATTTTTGCACATGGTCATTTTGCTCTTTTTCTCCTCCTTTCTATATATTTCACCTTTAAATTAAGAGCTATTTTTTTTCAGAAATAATTGAGTCATTTTTAATTACTGTCAGCAATTTGTTAGTGGGAATAAAGCTTACTCTAGTTTCAGTCATGGCTCTATGAAAGCTTCCAGTATCACCTGCTGCAAAAAGCTTTTGTGGCAGCACAGTGCCCTCTTCTCCAGCACAGCTCGTTGGACATCTGTGTCCTCTGCCACGTAAATGAAGGTGGAACATCTTGCCCCGAGATGTTAAATTCTCATAATATTAGTTTTGTTCTGAGCATGGGTTTCAAAGAATACACAAACCCATGGAGAAATAGTGATGGATATACCCAAGCCAGCAGATGGATCTTAAGTTATAAATTATTATTTTCATGAGCTGAATGGCATATGTTAGACTAGCCATAACAGAAGGGTTCAATATTTTCAAACCGATACATTTAAAAATAAGCTCTACACAAACATGACATTGTGACTAGTTAATATGTCACTGCTACACTGTTTTGTTTGTTTGTTTTTCTACTGCCTCAATAATTATTGTGGTGAGATGATCTCTTTATTTACTGGCATTCTGTAGGATCACACCAGTAATTCACCTGAAATGACTGTCTACAGTCTTACAGGGTCTTACTGCTGAGGTTGTTTGAATGCTAATGTAGATCATAATTAATCAATAGTGATTGTGCAAAACATAAAGCATTTATATGACATTCATAACTGACACCTAAATTCTCCACAAGAGACAGCCTGAAATAGTAGCAGAACTTGGCCTCGCATCTCTTTGTTCTAGGTGTGTCCCATTTGATGTGCTAGCATGCATGCCTTAAAATAGCCTCTGAGGTGAGCTGTTCAGATGTGTCATTTGAACTGAATACGGTTTTGCATGCTCCTGTAGTATATAATAGAATACCAAAAGCAATTCTAAGTAGCGTACAGCAAAAATTGAAATATTATTCTTTTCTGCTAGTCCTCCAGAAACAGAATTTTAATGTATCAATGAATATTATTTCTTGAAATACCATTTTGAGGAGTTAATTAAGAAAAAGCAGTATGTGCTTATTGAAAGACTCATGTTTTGCTTCATTTCCGTGTATAAAATACAGTCTTTTTCTTAAGCTTCTCCCAATATTAAGAACCAGTGCATTTTTTTCTTAGCTGTTCTTTATGTTTTGTCTTTACACCTTCATTCAGATGAGAGTTTATAGCTTACATTCTCTGTTCTAACATTCTTACTGAACTGTCTCTGCTGGATAGGAATTATAGTAGATTTTCCAACAGAAATGGGACTTCTACTTAAATGTGGCAATTTCTGAAAGTAACCGGGTACTCTGACTCTTCAATGCCAATATGTCAGTAGCATGTTTAAACTGTTTGGTTTATTGCTATAATGTTTTTCTTTCTTTTGACTGCATATTTGCACAGTTCCCAGCACACTGACACTCTGATCTTAACTGAACCTCAGGATTCAGCTGAAAAAGGAATGATTATTAATTACCTGGGGAAAATGTGGCAGAGAAGGATCTGGGATCCCATAAATACACATAAGATGAAGTAACCAATTCTCTCCTCACTCTCCTCCTCCTCCCAAAAATCAACCCACCAGCAGTTAGAGGAACGGTTAAAAAAGATTCATTTAGGTCCTTGATTCCTTAAATGAACATGTGAAACCAGGTGGTTAGCAAGTTCATTAGTGTTATTTTATGTCAGCAATGGCATAAATCTACAATACTGTGACTAGAAAATTATGATCTTCTATATGGTTCATTTGTAACTCTTAATTAAGAGTGAGCCAAAAACTGAAATCACAGGAAGATGAGGGAAAAACTTGGTATATCGTAAACATTATGTAGTAATATATTGTGTAAAGGTAGTTTTCTAAAACTGTATATGTGCCAGGAAGAGTAACCTTGCAATTACAGAACCTGGTGATGAAGCCGATTCTGTTACCTGAGATGTTATTTTTGTCAAAAGATAGAGCTAATAGATTTTTTTATACCCTAATTTTAAGGTTTGCTACATTGCTTTGAATGCTACATTTTGATGGTCGCCTTTTGGAAAAAGAGATTTCTGGTTGACGTTATTAAGGATATTGTTAAGAAATATTTGGAGGTGACCAAAGCTAAAGGGAAACATATAGTAGGTTTTACTGAAGTGACTAAGCATGTTAAGTGCCTGACTCCCATGAAAGTCCATGAAAATAAGGTGCTTAGTCATTTAGATGCTTTTATAAACTCCATTAGGTGCTTTTGTGCATCTTTAGGCATCTAAATACCTCATCCACTGGTCTAAACAAAGAAGTGCATGCAATGGCAGCATTTACAGTGATGGAAGTCAAGTATGCTTTGACTCAGTCTGAAAATATTCTAGCTGTAATCCGTTTGGTTGCCAGCTGATGAAAAAAAATTCAACTAAAAAATTACATTTCAAGAGGACTGATAAATGTATTTTGAAGGTGGGGAGACAAAAAGTAAAATTACTTCCATATGATACAAAGCTATTAGAGGTCTGATAAATCTGGATTAGTTTCATCTATAACAATGGCTGATATTAAATCCTTAGCAAAAAAATAGATAATTGGAATCACACAATACACAGCTCTTCAGTTTGGCATCAATTTCATCATACAATAAAACTTATCATTTGTAAGCTTGTCTGGTTTTCAGAAAAAGACTGAGAACAATTTGATCTGTCCTGGTACATCAGACAATACGGTGCAGATGGTTTAAAAACAAAACAGTTAATCAAGCAAAATTTCACTTAAACTACCTGATGATTCATCATCCAGTCTATGCGCACTGTCAATTGTGCCTTTCTGAGCAATTATTTATAAAATATTTAAATAGCCTGGACAGCATGTGCAACTGCTGAGAATGTTATTTTATTATGAATTACTTCTTCAATTTGCTTCAGTTCAATGTAGACTGACAACATTGCAGTGAGTCAACCTTGTTTTCCTGAATGCAACGCAATACACAATTTACAGTGGAAGTTAAGTTTTGCCTCCTGTATTATTTTGGCCGTGTTATAATATATCTGAAGTAAACTTTGAAATGGTATGAAAGTCAGAATTATTTATTTAATATCTTTCCACTTCTTTTTACATATGTATTATCACAAACTTTAGAAGTTGCGTTTATATCAGTAAGGACCACTATTAAACTCTTACCTGCATGACACCCATTCAAGCACAAAATTGCTTGGAAACACCAGCAGAGAATATGACAGAGTAGTTCCTTAGTGGGCTAGTTGGATTTTTTAGAGAAATTGAAGAAATGTATAGAGTAGAAGAAAGCTGAGAGATGTCAAATACACCAAGAGTGAGATCGTCAAGAACTGGACAAGCTGTGACAGGCTGTAAATTAAGGGGAAGAAATTGGAGAAAGAAGAAGGACCGGGGGAGAAAAAAAAAGAGAGAGAAGGGTGGTGATACAGTTATGGACATGAGGTGTTTATAGAGTTTATAACCTACCACCTGGAGCAGAGACAGTTAAGTAATTTTTCTTGTGCTGGAATTTGGAGAGTGGAACATCAAGAGGATGGAAATGAGACTGGTGGCAACGGAGGTTACATCTAGTTTGAGGACTGTGACCTCAATAGCTACAGCTAGACTGCATGACTAGTGCTCTCGGGGATCCTAGTTGCCTGTTCATCAATGTGCCTGGAAACGGGTGGAAATGATAGGAGAAAGAAAATGGGGAGAGATCATTGTGTGTAGTTAGATCTCATCCTGGCAAACTGAGACACGAACTGTGATGCGTATCTGTATTGGGTCTGGCTGGGATGGAACTAACTTTCTTCACCGCAGCTCGTATGGTTCTGATTTAGATTAGTGACTAAAACAGTGTTGATAACACACCAATGTTTTAGCTGTTGCACAGCATCAAGGCCTTCTCTGCCCCCAGCAAGTAGACTGGGGGTGGGCAAGAGGCTGGGAGGGGCCACAGCCAGGACAGCTGACCCAAATTGACCAAAGGGGTATTCTGTACCTTATAATGTCATGCTCAGCAATAAAAACTGGGGGGTAGTCTTTCCAAAGTAGTTGTTGCTTGGAGGCTGTATGAGCATTGGGCTGCTGGTGGGAGGTAGGGAGTGATTGCCTTTGCTTCACTTGTGTATTCTTTCTCCCTCTTTTTTTTCTTTGACTTATTCAATTGCCTTTATCTTGACCCACGAGTTTTTCTTGCTTTTGTGCTTCAAATTCTCTCCTCCATGCGGGGAAGTACACTGAGCAAGTGGCTGGCAGGTGCTCAGTTTTTGGCCAGGGTCAACCCGCAACAATATCTGAAACTTGAGAGTCCTTCTGAAGTCCCACTTTTTAGAGATAGCCAAAAAGCTGCCAAATAGAAATGAAGTGGTAGTGTTGATTTATCTGTAGTTAAAATAAAAATATTTGATTGAAAAGTTGAAGACAAAAGGAAAAAAGGGTAATATTGATACAAATGTTGTCTAATAAACTGATTATGTCAATGGCCATTTGGGTTTTTTTGAAGTTTTTGTGGCACTGTGCTATTACTTCTCTGATAAGATCTCCTGTATCACTTAATATTCTGTTGGAGGTTCTCAGAAAACACTTGTTTTGATGACACGTTACTTCACACCTTTTAAGCCTGATCACCTAATATTGACAAACCTTGGGAAATCCTTAGAAAACTAAGTAGAGTTTTTGTGTGTTTTTACTGGATTTTTTTTGAGTGGTATTTTTGAAGTAATGGCTTGAAGGCTTATGGAGCCATTGGTCATGACATTTCGCTCATCACATGGGTACTATATCAATGAGTATGAACTGACTTCAATGAGTATGAATTGCTTTTAGTACTCAAGTCATCAAGCAATAGTAAATTTATATCTGGTTACTTTCTTCACTTTCTATTTTGAGTCTTGAGGGGAATAAAAGTACAATAAGGTCACATTATCTTTCAGAATGTCTAGTCTTAACTAGAAACTTTAGTGAAAACTAAACGACTATAAAACTGCGTTTCAGCTACACCCACACAAAGGCAATATGGACTAGTTTCCTCTCCTATTAGGTGTTTTATAGGCATTTCCTTATAGTTAAGAGAGTTGTACTTCAAAGACAAGTGAAAATAATTAAAAATGGTATCTTTACCACATCCTGGCTAGTCTGGAATTATGAATTAGATATTAATACATTAATGTTCATTAATATATGTGCATATAATATATATGAAAGTTAAAAATAAAAGATGCAGATTGAAAAAATATGTGGACCTTGCACTCTTTCCTCTGCCAAGGCAGAATTAACAGTGCTGTGTATTTGTTTGTCTGAACTAATTTAAAAATCTCATGTGTGTTGTAATTTATGTCACTCCTGCTGAAAACCTGGTTTCACTGTTGTGAGTTGGCTGTGATGTTCCCATGTTTTCCTGTTTCCAAATAAGCGCGACTGTAAAAACTAGTTATCTAAGCTGTGTTGCCCCATTGGGCAATAGGAACTCAAAGCTTAAAATGCAAAGCGCTCCCATTCTTAAACAACTCTTCATTGTAACTTACCATGATTTGACTGCTTTGTGTGTGCACCTATTCATTGCTTGAGTTTAGAGCTTTAGTCTATATTCTGACAAGGAAGCTTCCTGGATAGTGAATGAAAAAGAGGTGATGATGAACTTTTCGTTCGTTCTAAATGCAAACACCAATTTCCAAGGGAGCTAATTAAAATCTTTATCTGATCCCTAGCTGTGAGAGAGCTCTGCCTGGATGCACGTGATAAGTTCACGCCTTTTGAGATTTCTAATTTGATTGTATATTTTTTTCCTGGTTTTATGGCTACAGCATTTTTTTATGTTCATAAGTCTTTGCCAGAGGAAATGGCAACCTTCCCTTTAAATGTTGCAGTTGGGAAACAATGCTTTGCAAGTGGATTTTTTTTTTCCTTTGTATGTGTGAAAAGAATCGTAACTCAACTCATCAAAGCTGTTTGTAGAGGAAAATGCTCCTTTCCAACCTAACTGGCTAATAAACTATTGTTTTGAAGAGAGTCCAACCTGAGGTAATGTACAGGATCTTGATAAACTGTGAGCTGCTATTGCCAAAGCATTGTGAAGATTGTTTTGTCATCTTAAAAAGGACATGCAGAGTTTTCTAGGTACAGAGTGGCACATTGTACATCAGCTGGATGTTGGCAAAGAACATTAAACTCTTAATTTGGCATTACAAGTTGTCAGCTGGTCACATCAGTTGACTTTAATAATTGCTAATTGAGCAAATGCATAGATCTGGAAGACAGAACCTCAAAAACCTACCCTTTCTTTGTCAGCTTGTTAGTTTTATGTGTTTGGGTTATTCTCACTTGTAGCATGAAAAAAAAAAAAAAAAGTTTAGTTTCCTTCTGCAGTGAGTTCTATACCATCAGATTGATCTTCTGTTTGATGTCTTTCATAAACTGAAGGTCACACTCACAGTTTAAGCTTGAAATTGTTCCTTAGTAGCAAGTAAATGAGTTGATCAGTATGGAATTGGATTGGTAAGAGAGGCCAGAATGAGAGTTTGAGGATAGGACTTGGCACAATATAAGGAAATCGTATAAAATCGATGTGTTCACTCTGTAGTGAACTATTGATTCTTACTTTTTATTGCATGCTTCAGCATTCATGTGGAGGAAAAAAGTTAATAGCAAAGCAAGATGTCTGTCACAGTCTGCTTTTGTTATAGTAGAAAAATTAATGTTAATGACCCGAGATGTAGCTAAAATAAAAGAATGTTACTAACATCTTTACATAAGTGGAAGTAGGAGAGTAATAGTTACATAGAATTTTTCACAGTGATGAATAAGATAGGGCAGTACTTGAAATACTTTTTTTGGCTTGTCAGTTCAGTGACAAGAATGATACTTTTGCCAGTGCAAACTAAAGTGTGCTTTTGCATGTATTTATTGCTTGTTGCTTTTGATTAGGAAGAAGAGAAAGGGACCTGGATTTCCTTCCTTAAATGTGTATACCTTTTATACGAACAAGAATTTCAGTTCAAATTCTTCTGGAGAAAAATATCCCCAAAGGGAAGGTCAAAAAAATATCCTAGTGATATCCTACAGGGAGACTAGAAAACTCGTATGAGCTTGAATATGACCCCATGTGAGGACAGCCACATTTTCTTGAAGGGTGACAACTCAAAGATGTTGGTCATATGTCACCAAGGTCAGTTTTTTATTAATATCTAGCTATGTGCTACCATATGGATACCTAGAACAATATACAGGGAAAGAACCAATTTGTCTCTATTGCAATTAGCAGATGAGCCGGTTATAAGTCTTTGTGTTCACATGACTCTGTACTGCAGTCACTTTATGTTCTGCATTTGCTTTACCAGCTAAGATGGAGTTCTTCCTAGTTTTTAGACCATCCTGTTGGATTCTGTGTTTACACTTTTCTGCCTGACACAAGCATATGCCATGTAAGGATATAAAATTGATATTATTGTTGTTGTTGTTGTTGTTGTCGTTATTACCTTTTTCCTACGTAGTTCTGAGTAACAGGAAAGGTGGATGTGTTGAAATTATTGTCTTGCAGATTTTAATCCCAAAGTACTAACTGTTTGGAAGGCTCAAATACATTTCACTTGTAGTATAATGTGAAACTTTCTTATATGTGTTTTTTGAATCATGTATTTTTCTCGATGACTAAGTACTTGTACTCTAGGTGCAGTTGCACTACTACTAATGGAATTACTATCATGGACATGCCAAGTTTAAGCCATACAAATTTGTTCAGTAGAAATGGGCTCACGTGCAATACTGAGGATCAGTGGGTGGTGCAGATGCGTCATGCAAGGTTTTTGGCTAATTCCTGGAATATGAAGGCATCTGTTTCCTTGCCTTTGCTTAAGCAAAATTATAGGTCAAATGCAGAGCATCTCCTGTTAGAACGGAAGAATAGTCCCAAGAATTCAGACCAGGTATTCTTACAGCCTAGGAACTACAGAGTCCATCATCCTGTCTCTAACAAGCCATAGCAGATTTCCAGAGAAGAGAGGAATAGGGTGAGAATATATCACATATTTCTTGAAAATGCCCAGCCCCCAACTGTTTTCAGCTCAA
Organism: Fregata magnificens; assembly: GCA_013389945.1. NCBI lineage: Eukaryota > Metazoa > Chordata > Aves > Suliformes > Fregatidae > Fregata > Fregata magnificens. The sequence goes on from WAAD01041959.1 coordinate 12,094, forward strand.
GGGATTTCTTGGACCTGGTGTGGTTTGTCTAACTCTCAGTGAATCTCTCCTCCAAGTACTTGTTCAGTTTCCCCATGTAACTTTTAAAAATTTTCTTGTAACCCCTGATATGTTTCTGAGAGTTTCATAGATCTTCCACCTATTGGACAAAGAATCACCTTCTTTTGTTTGTTTTGCACTTTGCTCCTACCGGCTTCCTTTATGGTTGATTGTTTTCCTATATACAAGAATGTACTGAACTCTAAAATGACATAAAATTACAGTTTGAGCCCTCTGCTTTGATACAAATTATTGCAGAAGATCACAGAAACTCAGCTTTACAACTGAATTTACTTACAAACAGCTTTACAGAAGGAGAATATAATTTCTACAGCGGTGACAAGATAGAAATTGTCAGTTGGTACTTTTCCTCACAAAACTCTATTGCATACGTGGTCTGTATGGACATTGTATGATATCCCATACACAGATTGGTAGAGAAGGTTACCAGGATGTTTGCAGACCCCATTTGATCATCAGTAAAATGCACGGAGATCGTAAACCCCACGTTTGTATTAGTACTGTGATAGGTACAAATATTTAACACAAGTTACATTAGAAGGCTACAAGGATAGTGATATAAGCTAGATTTTGCTGATAGTTTGCATAGCAGCCAAGGTTTGAAATGGAAGGTCAGAGGGAGACCTGATACAAGTAATATGGGCTGGAATGATGTCTGTGTGTTGCAGTTCTCCTTTAAGGTCATTTATCATGTAGCAAACACTTTATAACATTTCTTGAGTTGAAGCTTAAAAATTGTGCTGCAGTGTAATTAAGAATCATTTGGAGTAAAATAAAGAGATCATCCAAATCTCTACATACGTCACCTGATAAATGTAGGTCAAGGCTGACTGAAAGATCTTGCTGGTCTACAGATGCCAGGTTTTTAGAGACTCCTGTGGTTGTTGTAGAGTGGACATAACTTCAACATGCTTCAGACTGAAAGAAATGGGGTTATTTTTAGTACAGGAGATACAGTCAGAAGTCAGTGAAAAAATAGTAAAGAAATACCATTACTGTCTTCCAGAATTAAAAGAAGTAATTAAAGGAAATTTTGGGGTTTGTGGGTTTTGGTTCTTTTTTTTGCTGAATAGCGATGCTCTGTGAAATTATTCAGTATCTTTCTATGAGTCTAAAAATTCTGAACTTTAAAAAAGGGAAACCAATGCACACAGTATAGAGATACATTTTGAAAATTAGCTGAAGGGATTAAAGAATGTCTGAATCTTGGACCTCTACAGTTTGTGTTGGTAATAAAAATATTCTGCACTACAGAATTGCACTGTGAGCACTGAATAGTGGGAGTGTGTAATAGTCAAAGATCTGGTAGGTGGGCTACAGCTGTAGCATTAGCATCAGCAGTGGAACAGACTATTATACTTACCAACAGGTGTAGATAAATTAATTAAATAGTCGTCTTCTGAACATAGGTTAAAATTACTTTGTTGACAAGATGTCCTTATATTGCAGTCACAGGTAGTGTCTCTGCTTTCTTTCAAAAACATGAAATAAAGTTTTCTAGTGCAAAAAAAAAAATCTCAGCTGTCAGAAAATATACATCTGAAGGCATTTTATCCCAATCATTTGTGGTAGAGAAGGCAGCAGGATGACACTGTAATGTTGCTTGACTTATACTTTTTTTTTTTCTGAATCTGCTTGTTCTTTATAACATAACTGCGGGCAATCCCGTAAGTTTGCAGGTGTAAATAGCCAGTGTCAGTATGTGTTGCATGCAGAGCAGAATTATACCTTCAGCCAAGAAATACCTCTTGAGGAGAAGCTGCCTGGTAACCCTCATTTTAGCTCAAATTATAGAAATGAACAGCTAGTCTTTTCTATGGACAGAATTTTTTTTTTCCCAGAAAGCAATGAGAGCAAACTGATTTTATCTTCATCTTCCTGTGTTTCTGGTAGCATCCTTCATAAGTTGGTCATTGACCTTTCTTGATAAGAAAGCCTTTTCCCATCATCTTTTAATACCTGCTACCTTCTTTCTCTTTCTGTGTTTTTCCCCAAATGTTCATACTACTGGGGAGGTCTCTCAGAACCAGACTCTTGCTGGAGAAAGACTAGTTCATTAAAAATATACCACTAGCTTAAGTATCTTTTTATGCAATTAAAAAAGCAAGACACAAAATGCAAAAGGAAACACACACACACACACACACACACACACCCCCCGCCTTTTGTTTGCATTTTGCATCTCTATGGAAGACACATAAAGGTTTTCCACAGACACTATTAGTATTCTGGCAAGCTCTCACTTGTGATCCATAGACCATCAAAGCGCTGACAGATGCAGTATTATACAGAAATGCAAAGATTATCTTTGCGTTTCTGTATGTATCCTGCAAAAACCCCAAAACATTCAGATCTCTCCTTGCTACTCTGTTCCAGGATGCTCAAGCCATCTGCTTGGTTTTCCTGCTGCATTTGGTCTCATTAGTCATGTTCACATGTATTTCAGGCTGCTTAATTTCATTACGCAAAGTATTATGCACTGTTCATCCAATAAGTGAGAAAGGTTCATTCAGCTACCCAAGGGACTTGTAAAAAGAAGTTTTAAATCTCTAAGAAAACCTGAAAATTCTTGTTGAAACATGGATTGCATTTCACTGTTACCTTTATTAACATACTAAAACTTACTTTATTGATTGTTATCCGTGTTCTCCTGACTCCCAAAGGCTAACTGCTTTCCTTAGAAATATTTGCTTCTAACTAGGATTTTTAAACACAATTAAGATCTCTACACAAAACTAAGTGCCATATTTGAAAGTTTCCTTTTCGGAGGAGTTAGTTTTTCTGCCTAGTAGGGAGGTTGCCAGTTCTGAACAGAATGGGCTTGTGGCCATCCCTCTGAATATCCGCTAGAATTAGCAAAATCATAAGCCTTTTAATAAGCATCAGAATTGACAGAGGATAGAGAGATCTGTTAATGCCGAAGATCTAAAAGCTCCATTTGCGGTCATTGCTGAGTGTGCTCAAGCTTCTCAAAACTCCTAAGGCTGACTATGAAAAACTCATGCCATTCCCATGGAGTCACTGAATATACTCGTGTTGCAAGATGAAAAAGATAAAAAAAGAGTTTCCTGTGATGGGTCTTGATAGCTCCTCTGTGTGATGGGAAGGAACCAGCCCCAGCAATGAGAGCTGGGACACTGTTGAGACCCCAGTGGGCAGAAGAGTACCAGTGTGGGAGAAAACCGATCAGTGTTGGGCTGAGGAGAGAGTGACCGGGGCTTGGTGGGCAAAGGCAATGGATTAATAGTCAACCTGGAGAATGGGAAGGGACATAAAAACTGGACATGGAATGGGAAACTGGGACTGACCAGACACAAAGAGTGAGATTTGGCAGGGAGCTCTAGGGAAGACAGATTTAATAAGGAATTGGATACCCGGATGGAAGATGTAGAGCTGCCAACATACTGCCATTAGCATCAGCCAGTAATCCTAGCTGGAGAGAACTGGGAGTGCCTGAGAAATGAGCCAGGAAGGCAGGAAAATGGATTTCAAAGGGAGCTGTGCTTGGGTACAAAGGAAAGGAACATACAGTATATACGACGTGCTTGAGGGAAAAAAAATGAGGACCTATTATTGGGTGTAAAAAGTTAATGGATCTTTTTATCTTGAAAAAATTTCACCATGAAAATCATAATTTTATTTTAAGAATGTGCTCTATATTACCATATAAATTTTAGAGCATTCACAGAATAGGAGGTGTGGACTCTTTAAATTCCTTAAAAAAACACAACCTAGACACTGGATAAGCCTGGCTCCCCTCCAAAAAATAGGTGACTCAGAGACTGTCATAAAGCCTCAGAAAGAGGCTGAATTAAACTTTGAGTGCTTGACATTGCAACTATGTTCTTTTATTAATGTTGTGGTTTGCATCTAATGAGTTTAATTTTACTTTGTTGTTTTGATAAATAATTACATTCTATCCAGACAGCCACAAGGTACAAAATAATTGTTGACTCTGAAAGCTGGAACATTTTTAACCAGCTTTTCCTGATATTTATTTCATTAAGACCCTAGGTCCTGGAGTCATTTGAAGGATTTAGCCTTTCTTTTCTTTTCTGATGGTAAAGGGACATTGTGTGGTGGTGTAAATTCGCATTGCCCCATGACTTTGGTGCCTGTAAATTCAGTGCAGTGCAGCTTGTTGATACGGGCTTTATTCCCTAAAAAATTAGAAAGCAAATTAAAGGTATCCACATTTACAGAAAATTCCATCATTTTTACTGTTGTGGTTAACAATACTGATTTCTTAGTACTTAAGCAGTGAAAAATGAGAGCTTCCAAACTATGCAAAATATTTTTAATGACCTTTTGAATTATGCAATGCTTTTGTTGTTTAAAAAAAAAAGTATCTTTATTTCTAAGAATTTTTTGCTGTTTTAACTATTACCAAGACTGGCAAAATGAAACGATGATATTTCATACTAAGGAAAATAATCAAGAGTGCTACATGTAAGATATGGGGGACTGAGGACAGCTTTTACAGTGTATGATTAAGGTATTCGGCAAGTATTCAAGACATTTAAGGCTGAGAAAGCTCCTTAAACCAGACTCCTTGTGTGACATTCAGTATATTGTTTAATTTTGTGTACCTCGGCTTCCATCTGTAGAACAAATATGTTGATATAGCTTTACTCCTATCCTTTGCCTTTCTCGGGGATTTGATTTATAAAAATCTTAAAGATCTCTAACAGTCTTGTTCAAACAACTTCCAGCACAGTAAGCATTCAGTCTTCGCTGGAGCTTCTGGTCAGAGCTGTGGGGAAAAAGCGATGTGAATTCTCTTAATTTACCAGAATAGGGGACTCTATAGAAGGAAAATAGAAGAGCTGAGAAGGGAAAAAATAATAAATAATCTACAGTATAATCTGAATAGTTCTATGAAATTGTTTCAGTCTAAAGTTTGGATTTACTTACACCATTTTTGCCCCTTAATGCAAACTGTTTTGAAATTGTCTGGTTGTGTATAGAAGAAGTTAAAAAATGGGCAAGTATAAATCCACGTCTTTTTGGTATCAAAAGAATTCACTGAGCATGCTAAGTTAAGGAACATTGTGGGATACAGCAGTAGGAAAATACTTGGTTCACTGATGAAATCTACAGAAATATATAATATTGGAGCACACTAAGAAAACAGTCCAAATGAGTCCATGATGAAGAAAACTTGTTCATGGGGTTTTTTTCTGTGTATGTTAACAATCTGATTAACTCTCATGATAATCAACTTCTGCCAATCAGCAGCTGAAGGGCACTGAACAAACGAAGTATAATTAAAGGAGTTTTTAAGCAGCAGTTGTTTATGGGCAAAGATGGAAAATACAGCTGCATAGGTAGAGGCAAGTGTTTACATGGAATGTTTTTCTCTTAAAGGGAGAAAAGAAAAGGGATTTTTTTCTGAGCTGTGAAGAGACTAGAAACTGACTGATAGAGCCTTCATTCAAGACTTCCCTGTGAAAAGAAAACTGCGTTGATGCCAATCATATAAGGTATTTTAAACAAATATGGATGCTGTTACCTTCCATACCCTGTTAAATGCTTTAATGCATGGTGCTTTCTGAGAAATAAAAGGAAGGTAGTAAATAATTTAAAGAAATAGCTTTTTCTGATGTAAAGTCTATTAGATTAGTGAACATGCCATTTTGTGGTAATACATCATATTTCATACTGACATTAAAGATGGGAAAAAACCCCAGTTCATGTACGTTTGTTGACTGTTCAGATAGTAGTTGTATTCCTTGCCTTCTCTCACCATCAACTTGCGTTTTATCAAATCCCAAGCTGTCATGGTTCATTATCCATAGATGATCTTGAGCAGCCTTGCATCATAAAAAAATATGCTGTGGCATCTGCCATTGTGCACTACTATACAGATCACTTCTGAGTAAGGTTTGTCTTTCATTTATACATTCAGTAGTGTGTGTTCTTATCTTTTTGCATGTGAATATCTTAAGCAATGGAAGCTGCATATACTACATTACTGTGATTTTTCAGGTTGTAGATATAATGTCTACTATGCCTTTTTATCTAATGAGTTCCATTTGAGTTAACGCTTGTACAACTCCATCTCTACCAAGCAGTCACATCACTTCTGTAGCCATTTCGTAAGCTCCTGTACAGTGATATAGGTAGCACATTGAAATTAGCAGCTGTGATTATAGTATCAGTCTTGCATTCTAGATCCTATATTTTGACTTTTCTGATTTTAGGAGCCAGAAGTGAAATTTGTGTCATGATTGTATTAATAGAGAGCAATAATGTCCAGATATAAATATATTTACTACAGAAGTCTTTATTTCCTGTAAGGTAATTATATTGGTAAGAGACCATTATTGGTTTTTGAAAGACAATTAGTAAAAATGCACAGTGCTCATAGATATTAGTAAATAAAAGTCCTCTTCATTCCTCTAATTTACATCTCTGTTTAACTATTGTTGTAAGGGGAAACATTTTTTAGGGATATTCTCATTTCACTGCTATTCTGTTTTGGTGATACCACATTTGGAAATTAATTTATTATACTGCTGTTACTGCTTCATCTGAAAATATTTGTTTCAACAATCAGCAGTGAAAATTTATTACTACCCATTTTAGCTTTGTTTCAGTACTTCTTGACTTGATAACTATTTGAAATTAATCAAAGAAGCTGTTTTTAGGAAATGGCATGGATACTTTTCTGAATGTGTTAAATCTAAGTATCATTGCTTGCTACAGCCTACATAGGCTGTCTTCACCCAGTCGCTTCGATGTTTTCTCCAGGGATGAGGAGAGTAAGCGAAACAATCTTGTTCTGTTAAGATTCCTTGTAATTGCCAGGCTTGATGAAATTTCAGTGGAACATTACGCTAAACGCACTCCTTTTAATAGAGGAAAAGACTTTCTGTATAGTCTGAAGATACTTATAGAACTTCTGTTTGCATGTCACGGTTCCCATACCAATTGATTGTTTATACTTGCAAGGCCTTCAAGGCTTCATTTGGGTTAGAGCTTTTTATGCTTTTTCTGTTTGTGCAGATGTTTCGCAGAGAGCTTGTGGAAGTGGAGATCATTCACAGGTCAAAAGAAAAGCAACAACATATAAAGACAATGAAATGTCAGGGCACTTCTCAATGAAAGTTCACAAAACAAGTGAAAAGCCGCATGAAAATGCAAAGCAATATGTTCTCAAAATAAATTGTCCCCAAAGAAGATAACTCACTTGGAAAGAATAATACTATTCTTCTGTGTTGTAGAGCAGATTGTTGTGAGACGAACTCTCAATGTGTGACTTTAGCAGTGGCTGTCATTCTGCCCAAAGCCCACCTTTTATTTTCAGTAATAAAACACAATACAACTCTGGGCTGAACGTGGAAAAAGGGGGGAGAGAGCGAGAGGGGGATTGAAAAAAATATTTTATTTTCTAATTCCCCTGCATCTGTTGTTTCTGTTCCACCAAAACTTGCAAATGAATTTTGATTGAAGTAGTAGTGTGTTCATCACAGTGATAAAATTAATTTCCATCTCTGTTCACTATCATGTGTGTCTCAGTTACAGACAGTTTCTTCTGAGAATATGAAATACTATCTATGAATGTGTCTGGGAGTAAATCACCGATGTTATCACTCAAACTAATTTGAATGAAGGCAAATGTTTTGGGATCTGAAAGTTGAATTTCCATTTGAACAATAGCTTCAAGGACTTGCATGCACATTTGACTGTCTCGTGCCCTGAAGTGGTTTGCTACTAAAGAGATTATCCACGTACTCCCATGAGCTACAATAAGGGTCACAGGAATGTGAAATAGAATAAAGTTGTCTGTAAGGTAAATATGAAGGGGGAAAGGAAATCAAAGCAAAAATGGAATAAGAATGAATGCAGGAGAATTAAAAAAACATTTATACCAGGAACTTAAGGATGCAACAAAACCTGAGGATCTGATACACAAATCTGAACTAGAAATGCTTCTTAGTCTGTCACCCACGTCATAGAATTTGTTTGGTAGGTCTCTCGGTGTTGTTGATGTGTATATAATACATTACAAATTGGGTTAAAGGGGATACTGTAATAAACAGAGTCAGTAGGAAATACCTTCTGAGACTTTTGGAGTATTAGGATGTGCTTACTGAAACACAAAATAATTGCAGATGGTTAAGTGTTTCAAGGAGTCTTCCTATTTAAAAAATCCATTAAATTGGTAAAAATATTCCTTTAAGTGTTTTAGATGCAATTGATCTTTAATAGTACTTTCCATTTAGAAATATTTATGGTGTGTTGATTTTGGTGTTATTTTTTGCTTATACTTGATGATAGTAACAAGGATGAAAGCAGTTCTCCTATTACAGGAACTATTACTTCCACTGTAGTTGCTTTGGACGTTCTAGAAAAATGCAGAGTGGTGCTCAGGCCAGCACTGAGCAGAGAGGAAGGCTGTAAACAGTTCTGATCCAGAATCAGGAGGCCCCAGACCAACCAGTCTCAATGGTCTGACCCCATTTAATTCCAGAAACCATGCCAGTTGATAGCAAAGCTCTCAAGAGTTCTTTCTCCTTTTCTTGCCTTAGCAGTATTTTGTTTATGAAAACAAGAAGAAATCCTGGAGTCCCCATTTCATTCTCATGCTTGTAAAACTCCATTAACCATGATGGAGCATGTAGGACTACAAATAAAATTCCATTTCAGTCAGTTTGGCTGGTGGAGAAAACTGGTGATCAATTTTAGGACTTAGACTCAGCATACCTCAGTAAAAGAAAATAATTTATAAACCAGTATTAAATATCTCCCCACAGGGTCGAGGATGTTTGCTATGTGTTCTCTAAATTGGTTGAGAATAATTATAGTGTCCCAACTTATTCCAGTTTTTTTTTTTGTCTTTTAAATAATTCTAGTGTGGTTCTATATTTTCTGGTCAGCAAAGTCCTCTCTATTGGGAAGATGTTGGGAGGATGTTCACATATTACCACGGGACTGTTCAAGAATCAAGGACTAAGGCATTGTTGTGATGAATACCAAAATTACAGCTGAACAATGTTGCCACAGTTTGCAGACTTGTCTCAGAGCAAAGGTTGATAGACTGTAAACCTGTCTCTGAAAATATAAATATTTGCACTCTTTCTTCTTTTTTTTCTGTATTTTTTGACCTTTTTTCTGAACTAACACTTCCCTTCATTCCTCTTTTGGGAGCCAACATTCCACTGATAAATGAAAATCCCTAGGCTGTAGACGGATTAATCTTGCCTCCTTTAACCATTTCCATCTTAAAGGTAAACCATTAAGCAACAGTGAAAATTGAATTTTACATAGATCTGTGGTGCATGCATCCATTAAAAATAAGGAGAACGATAAATGCAAAAATTACTTTAATTAATTTGTTGAAATTTATAAAACTGTGTATAACCTCCTTAGCTGAAAGTAACTTTAACTATCTTATACTGGCAACCTAGGCTGCAATGAGATTTCTGAGTTTGGGTGACTGAGGATGAATCAGACATACCAAAGGCTTTTTTGGGGAAAATAAAATTTCACAAAGTAATATAGCTAAATGCTGGTCTTACTCTCCCTATAAGAAAGAGAATAAAATTGCTGGTGCAAAAAAGGCTTCTTTCTTCCCACAGCGCTGCATTTATTGTGATACGGTCTTAACTGGCAGCGATTACACATAAGCTGTTAAACAAAATGAGAACAATCAAACAGTCAGCTCACTGAGCCAGAGGTGGTACTTGGAGTCCTTGCTGTTTCTCCCAGTCAATCTCAGCATCAGTGGTGGTCAGAAAATAGATGCTCATTCTCCTGCATATGTTTATGTGGCCAGGGGGGTACATGACTTTTCTTTCCTTTTTGGCAGGCAAAAAAGAAACTAAAAACAATGGGGAAAAAACTAGATTTACGGGGAAAGTATGCACCTGGTGGTGAATGGAGTTAAATCCAGTTGTCGGCCGGTCACGAGCGGTGTTCCCCAGGGCTCAGTTCTGGGGCCAGTTTTGTTCAATGTCTTCATCAGTGATCTGGATGAGGGGATTGAGTGCACCCTCAGCAAGTTTGCAGATGATACCAAGCTAGGCGGGAGTGTCGATTTGCTCGAGGGAAGGAAGGCCCTGCAGAGGGATCTGGATAGGCCGGATGGATGGGCCGAGGCCAACTGTATGAGGTTTAACAAGGCCAAGTGCCGGGTCCTGCACTTTGGTCGCAACAACCCCATGCAACGCTACAGACTTGGGGAAGAGTGACTGGCAAGCTGCCCAGCGGAAAAGGACCTGGGGGTGCTGGTGGACAGCCGGCTGAACATGAGCCGGCAGTGTGCCCAGGTGGCCAAGAAGGCCAAC
>WAAD01041959.1:22688-32925 GCA_013389945.1 Fregata magnificens
GGAGGCGTTCAAAAAAGGTGTAGACGTGGCACTCCAGGGCCTAGTTTAGGAGTCATGGTGGTGTTAGTTGATGGTTGGACTTGATGATCTTAGAGGTCTTTTCCAACCTTAAAGATTCTATGATTCTACAAGCGTGTACCATACCTGGGAAGAGTATTGTGTTTTTTAAGTGGCTGGATAAAAGGCCCACCGGATTACTACAGGATGAAACCAAGAACGTGGCAAAGTTCAAAACAGTTTCAAATATATATTGTAATGAGAATTGTAACAGTAAATTCTTGCAAGATTTTTGGGGGAAGAAAAAAACCCCCACTTGTAAGGCAAAATAAATAGTTAAGTAGGTAGGATATTCTTTCATGGAATGAATTATGTTCCAGATAACTACTGCAGGAGGTCATGCACATTTTTTTAAATAATTGATGCTGTCATTTGTCAGAACAAGGATACAAGATTAGGTAGACCATAAATTTAGTTTGGTTCAGAAAGTCCTTTGGTCCTATGACAGGTTTGGTCAAGCAATATAGAAAAAATTCTGTGACAAACTGGGTCAAAAAACCCCAATAGGGTGTTTCTGACCATCTTTACATCAGAATAAATCAGGACAGACATTTTAAGAAACCCCAGTGTAAGGGTAGGGGAAGAGCTGTGATCCAAGTCTAATAAGCATAGTTATTTTCTGAGTTCCATTGGAAACATGACCCTGAAACAGCCCAAGGATGTAGTTTCATGATAGCACAAAACCACATTTTTGCTGGACATGGTGATCTTATGCGCCCTTTTTGTTCCAGCACTGAAAGTTAACAGAGTAGTTTTCAGCCAGTTCAGCCTTATTGCTGCTACAAAAGGAATAGCGCAGTGATGTTCATGTGGGAAGTAGAGCAGGGTCTCTTCTCTATTGGGAGCAGCAAAGCCTCTAAGCAGCTTCTGAAACCACTCCAGAACTCTGAGCCTTCACAGAAGGTGGCCAGGGGCAGTGGGTGCTGACACCATTTACTTTCTATGTACCAAATACTGCTCACCTCACTAACAGCAAGTGTGCTTAGCATAGTAATGAAAAATGAACTTCAGTCACTTTCCTATAATTGGACTACCCAAATTAGTAAAAATCAGGTCCCAAATTTGATCCCCAAGTGTGGTGTGTTGACCTTGGCTGGCTGCCAGGCCCTCACCCAGCCTTCTCCGGCAGACAGGGGGAGAAAATAAGATGGAAAAGCTTGTGGGTCAAGTTAAAGATGGGGAGGTTGCTTACCAATTACTGTAATGGGCAAAACAAACTCGACTTGGGGAAGATTAATTTATTGCCAATTAAAATAGATTTGGATGGTGAGAAACGAAGACGAAAACTAAAACGCCTTCTTGCCTTGCTCCCGGGCTCAACTTCACTCCTTCATTCCCAACTCTTCTGCCTCCCCCTGCTGAGCAGTGCAGGGGGATGGGGAATGAGGGTTGTGGCCAATTCGTAACACTTTGTCTCTTCTGTTCCTTCCTCCTCACACTTTTCCCCTTCTCCAGCATGGGGTCCTCCATGGGCTGCCGTCCTTCAAGAACTGCTCCAGCATGGTCTCTCCGTGGGCTGCAGCTCCTTCAGGGCATATCCACCTGCAGCGGCGTGGGGTCTTCCACGAGCTGCAGGGGACACCTGCTTCACCATGGTCTTCTCCATGGGCTGCTGGGGAATCTCTGCTCTGGCCCCTGGAGCACCTCCTCCCCCTCCTTCTTCTCTCACCTTGGTGCTTACAGGGCTGTTCCTCACATTTTCTCCCCTCACTCCAGACTGCCGGCCAGTGTTTTCCCCCTTTCTTACATACACTTTCCCAGAGGCGCCGCCATCTTGTCTGAGGGGCTCAGCTGTGCCCTGCGGGGGGTGGGTTGGAGCCGGCCGGAACCGGCTGTGCGCGGCGCGGGGCAGCCCCAGCCTCTCCTCACAGAGGGCCCTGCAGCCCCGCATTGCCGGCACCTGGGCACCGGCACCCTGTACACGAAGTTGTTTCTCAAGTAGTTTAAGCAGCCAGTGAAAGCAAAGATCATTTTCTCAGGATAGTCTTGAAAACTTGAGGGTTTTCTTCCTAACCTGATCTCACAGACACCTATTTTCCAGTAGTATAACAATTCTGAATCCATGGGAGCTCTTCTTTCTAAGTGCCTCTGTAAGTATAAACAGAATAAATCCCATCATGTATTTTAAGGATTTTTTTTTTTTTTTTTATTTTTGGCAGGGCTGTGCTTATGGTAGATACAAAGTTATTTTCTCTGTTATGTTTTTGTATTTATGCATTACCGATATTGGATGTGGCTGAAAATTTGTGCTAGAAATGAAAACTAGTAGTTTATTTACTTTTGCCACAGTACAATTTGCAGCCCATCTGTCATGCAACGCAGCAAGTTCATTGCGCAGATCATGTTGTGACAGAATTTTGCCTCTAAGATTTGGTATATGGCATTGGAAAAAAAATTAAGATTATTTTCCTTGCTCTAAAATATTAAAAAATATTTGCCTTGCATATCACATTTAATCCAAAATTTGTATGTCCAAGATGTGTAAAACATGGAAGAGAGAGAAATGGGTGCCAGAGGACAGGCAAGCCCCGGACTCTGGCAGGCTCTCAGCTGGCAGGCGGGAGCGGGATGGCCAGGTCTCTGGTTTGGGTCAGGCAGATCTGCCGTATCCCTTCTGGTGCCCACCTCTGCTTTTACAGCTGCCTGTTCTCTGGACCATTGGTTAGGACACTGCGCTGAGATAAATTCATCCTCTGCTGTTCTCCCACTATTTCTTTGGTAAACTGGGTGAATACCAATTCCTGCTTTATTATTTATAACTTCTGTCTCTCAGTGTCAGAAAGGTGGTGGCCCAATCAGTGTGATACGTTGTCCTTTACAGCATGACAAACTGGTTGGAACTGTTGGCAAAAACAACTGGTTTATTTTGTTCTCCCATTAAAAGAAGATGTGATATGAAACCTTGTGCATTTTTAAAATACGAATTCTTATCTGTGTCTGACAGATCACATCACTATGAGAGGTCCGAAATTTGTGGTTTTCTCTAAAATTTAATTATCTGGCACTTTCCAACAGCAGCTTGTCTACTACTGACATGTAGAATTTCATTTTGTTCAAACATCTTTTGTGTGTATGTCTCCTTGATATTGATAACAGTGACTCGTGGTAATGCTTATCTCCTTTTGATTCTGAAAAAGTAATAAAGAAGGAAAATACAAAGTAATAGCTACATGCATTAGTTAGGCAGACATCCATCAAGTCTTTGCATCAGACTTAGCTTTTCAGATATCTCAAGAAACAGAGATCATAAAAGCAGCTTTAGCATGGCAAACATGCCCACAAAACCAAATAAATCATTGTCCAAACAAGGAATGAACCAAGACAGATCTTTCTTGTTCACTCGTGAGTTTCTTTGTTCCCTTTTCCAGATAGTTTTCTGAACAAATTGTTAATTATTAATTGCCATGGTTATCTCTCTTCATAGCTACCATAATTGGACTCTTCAAGATATGTGAGGCTTGGGTCCATTACCCAAATTCTGGGGGATACGATGGCGATACGAAGTCAGTGCAGAGAGGGTAAATAGTCTTAATAATCTATTGTTTACAGATAAGAATATTCAGCTGGAAAAAAGTGTAGAATTGCAAATGTGTAGAACTCCATCTCATCTGTAAAAGAAATCTGTCATGAAAGAACTAGGGATATAAATACAAGCAACTGTAGACAACCATTGCTTTATACTTTCCAATTTATTTCCATTGAATTTATTTATTATGAATTATGAAATTATTTCCAATTGAAAATAGTGTATATTTGTATGTAGGACATGTTTATATACATGAATTTGGTCTGTACTTGTGGATAATGAAATGGACAATAAGTACATCCTGGAGTACTTACATGTAGATACTGGGAGTATTTGGGGTAAGATGTAAATGTATCAGAAAAACAGGACATTTTGATGGCTTTTATGTTCCACTATGTGCAGAGTTTTATCTGTACATTGTTTGTCTGCAGACACAATAACTTTTTTTTTTTTTTTTAATATATACTTCTTGATTGTACAGTGCTATATGTGCACAATGATCCTGTTACGGAGCTTTGACTTTGTAACTCTTGGTCTGAGCAGCCAGATTCAGTGCTGACTGAAGATTGCGTGGAGAAACCTGTGTGTTTCATTGGCAGGATATCTGATTTGATGAGAAGAACAGTGGCAATCTGCTTTATATTGTGGGAAAATTAAAAGTACTTTTGGCTTTCTGATAGGCTGTCAATAGGCTTTGATAGAAGCAGTAAACAAGTTTAAGCTATGCTGTGTGCCACAGAAGAGTCTGCATGGTATGGCCTGCTTCTCAGGAGAAGCAGAGGTAGAAACCAGGATTTCCTGAGCTCATCATATGATTATTTAAAAGCTTGTATGAAAGAAAAAGCAAGGTGGGTACAGCTGTGTGAAAACCATATCCCTGATGATCAGAGCGCAGGTGAGGAAGATGTATACCCACTGATCAGGGATTATATATTTTCCCTAAGCAGAGGAAGCTCATATTGAGTAGCTAAGGCTGTTCGCATTTCAGTTCACAGACCCGGTCCTGCTTGTGTGGTGCCTTCCAAGTTGGTTATTATAGTATCGTCAACAGGGAACCTCCTGACCAAAGCACACGAGGCTGTGCAGCTAGAACTAAAATAAAAAGCTCTGAAACAAACAACTATCACTCCTCACATACCAAGAGAGGACATGTCATACACACTGCCCAGTGCCTTTTTTATGTATGTGTGTGTAAGAGAGGATGGACAGGAGGATCAGTTAGGATGAGTGTCAGCACAGCCAGCAGGTGGGACAATCAAGGACATCTGGCATATTGGCTTTTGTAAATAAGGTTTAAAGTGTACTGGAATAATACTAAAAAAAGTTACAGAGGGAGCAGGTGGAGACAGGAGAGAGAGCTTCCATCTTGTCATGCCGTTCCATCTCCGTGTTAGGAACAGATGGCTGCAGTGAAACAGGATTCCTTTCCACTCTGTAACGCTGAATGCCATTAAAAAAAAAAAAAAAAAAAAAAAAAGTAGTTTATGTGGAGAAATTACCCACATAGAGGTAGAGAATGCAGCTCTACTTTTCAGGGACAGAAGAAGAGATACATGACAGCACATGGACGTCCTTAGAATATGTGATTAGTTTTGGCAGGGAAGATGCAAGCTAGCTTTACTGTATTTTGTGAACGACAGCTGTTACTACTTTTATTTGACAGCAGAAGTCTAACCTGCATCAGTTAGAATTTCCTTGTACTGCAGCAAATAACGACAGTTAAATAAGATTGACAAATTGTTTCAGCACAAACTAGTTATACATGAAGGGTGTTGGCTGCAAAATGTCATTCCACTGCTGCAAAACTGTATGTAATTCATATACGAGGGTAGGACCTGACATATTTGTAAGCTCAAACTCATTTTGTAAATAAACTGTTGTTTACAACACAGTAATATACATGTTAAAAAAAAATCTTTTCAATCTCTCTCTCTACTGCTGTGCATTCTGCTGCTTCTTTTTCCACTAGTAATCAAATAGTTATTTCTAGATTAATACATTCCTCGTATGTGCTGCTGAAAGAGGCATAGATTCAGATCTTGCTACAGTGAACGGTGTTTTAAAATGTGCATTGTATTGTCGTTTATAAACAGCATGGAAGGCAACCAACCTTGCAAGTCTCCGTCCTGTGTTCTTGTGTGGAGAATGTTACATAATAAATGTGAGAAACATACATTCATGCATGCAGCTGTATGTGTATAATGCTGGCGCATGCTTATGGCCGCTCAGGCGTGTTTGTTCTCGAGCACCACAAGGAAGTTGGATAGATAATGCTAACCTGCCAGTTACTCAGTCGGTTTGGTGTCTGTGAGTCAGCTGCTTCCATTACAAATCAATACATTCTTTGTAAATAGGAGGGACATGAAAGACATTATTCTGAGTTGGGTAATTTTTACATTACCTTTCCCATCCTACTCTTTTGCATGTCTTACTATTGTGTATTAGCAACCTGCAATTTGACAATACCATTTGAAAACCTCTTTTCATGTTGTTTTGTCAACAATGACATTGGATATGCTATTAATCCAGCTTTTGGGAAAAAAAAAAAATTCTTGAGATCAAAAGTTAACAGTGGCACGGTAATGGTGGCACTGTGAACAAACTGGTTTGAATAAAATGAAAGCTGTTTCAAACTCTTTGTCCGTGGAAAATTTGAAACTGTAAAATGTTCAAGCATACAGGTGTGTAAGAGTTAAGACCATGTTCTGCCACTTCTCAAAGGGTCACCCTCCTAGTTCAGTGGTGGCAGCAGAACTTGGCAGCCCTTCCTGGCCTTTAATACCACATTTTGAGAGGTACAGGTGCCTGGTGGGGGATCTTCTACATAACTTGTGTCTGGGGGTATTCTTTTGAATCTGTAAATTGCCTGATTAGGTATTTCTTGGATTACAAACTCTTTAGAGGGAGGGAGCATGTTTTATTCATATATAAGTAATTGCCAGTGAAATCCAGGAGTTCCTTTCTCTTTTCAAATACAGGTTAGCAGTGCTTGAATTGTGTTTCACGTAGGCATCACAGCCAACCCTCTCATCTACCCTGAGGTTTACAGATGAGGATAAATGTCTAAAAATTAGTAGCATAAAAGCATCCAAAATAAGTTTTCTTAATCAAATTCAAGTGTTGTGTACAGATCTTGTGAAAGGATGACACCTTGAAATACACATTGTATCCCACCTGAGAATTGTTGAGCCAACTTTTACATGTTTGGTTATGTTGATTTTAGTGGAACAATTTGTGGATTAAGAATGCTAGCCAAACACACTAGTCACTGTCGGCAACTAATAAACCCAGCGCTTGGCTAGGACTGGAGATAAATCTAAATCTAGTTAAAATTACAACATGATGTTCATTAGCTTCAGCAAGGGTAATTTCTGAGATAAAGTGGTGCTATAACCCAAAGTGTTAAATAAGCAGTTGGACTAAGCAGGTGGTGGGCAGAGATCAATGACTTTCCATTAAACAATAGGTAATTTCTCAGTCGGAAATTACTCACATTCCCAAAAAGGGTTGCATACTGAATTTCTTATGCTGGTTTATAGTTGTAAGAAATCTGCCGGTCAAGTATGTGTGCTCCAGAAACATGAAGAGGCAGAAAATCTTACAGATATTTTGAAGGGTGATCTTATTTATTCTGGTATACCTCAAGGCTTCATAGTGCTTGACGCTGCATGCACATAAGGTCTCAGCTTTACGCTGAAATTCAGAACTAACTTATTTGTATGATGACTGTTTCCCAGTACTACAGTGAAACTGTACTGTTCTAAAATACCAGTCTTACATATGATACTAAGTCTATAGAAGACTGACTTCTTCATATACTTATGTGTGCTTACATAGGATTTTGTGGGAAAAAGGTGTAATGGATAAGGATGCAGATATGGATAAATTACTCAGCCTTTTTGATTAAAGCTTGTATAACACCCTTTATATAATTTGAGGAAAAAAATCCATTATCTTTGCTTTTCATTTAGCCACATTGTGGCCTATTTCAGATTGAAAGCAGAAATGTCAATGTTGGGAGTTGTTTTCCCAACATTTCCAATTTAGTTGTTTCAAGTTTTACATGCTGTATTTTTTTGTTATGTATCTCAAGCTTAATTCAGCAGTTCCTGAAGTTGTTCTTCCACTAATATGTAACCTAACAGTGGATTGAAGTGAGATGACTTGAGGAGGAATGGATTTGTGTCTTCATCTTTCTGATAGATGGTATCTTCCCCGAGAACGTCATATCCAACCTGTTCATTTGACTTAGTCTGTCTTTGGTTTACCGCAATGCATTGGTGTTAAAAACTGGTTGGCATTTCAGGAGCTGGCTGATTAGCACATCTGTTGTCCTTGCCTGGAGTGTTGGAAAAACTATCTGAAGAGTAGGGCGGAAGGCTGGAGGTGATTATACTTTCTGCCATCCAGTTATTCTACCTAGCCATCACAAGTATGTGAAACTAGATAAGACTTCCTGAATTTTTAAGCACGAATGGTTGTTTATGTCTGTAAACATTCCTGTCCTGATTCGGTAGTTTCTTGCACCTACCCAACATGGTAATTTACAGACGACAGCAAAACCAGTCTGACATAATCGGATATGAATGAGGGCTAAGGAAAAATAGATAATTATAATAGATAAATAATAGATCATTATTTTTTCCTGAGGTCTTTACAGGTATATACGATAGATATAGAACGGGTCTAGATGGTGCCTCTACCTGTTGACACTGCTTTCTTGTCAACCAATTTCTAGTCTACTTCACATGTAGACACTAATGAAAAAAATTAATATAATTGTGAATTGCTGTGGCAGTGTTTTTTATTATTAAAAAAGAAACAATATTTAACCATGTTAAGATGACATTACAATTTTTTTCTCTCATGATATGAAGCTTACGTTATCAATATTTTTTTTTTTACGTTTTGGCGTTTTGTTTTAGTTTGGTTTTTTAACCAAACTATGGCAGAGTTTTTTGGGGGGGGACTTTTATTCCATTTGAAAATGTAAGAATGTTTAATTTGCATGGATTAAGATGAATGATAGGGTTAACCAACAGGTTTGCATTAGAAAATTTCAAGGTTTTGTAATTTTTCTTGAAGTAAATCTTCTCCTTTAATGATCTACATAATAAAAGAATTTAATTTTTAGGATTCAGGGCACAGCAGGAAATTTCCAAATTATTATTTTATAAATCTAGTATATATGGTATCTGCTATGCTCCAAAAATGCTTAATTAAAACCACTTTAAAATAGTTTCACTCTAGATGCAAATTTTGGAAGAAATTGTATGGAAAGAGTCAGTTTCATAAGGGAATAAAACATGCCAGAGCAGTGTCCCAATAGTTTAGTTGGAGTAGTAAAATAAAACTCGTCATGCCATATGCTTTTTACTCATTCTTCATAATTTACTTTCGTGAATAACTTTGTCTTGTGGTATGGTTTTAGAGAAGGAATAGCAATATATTTCTATCTTCAAGATGAAAGATTGAGTATGCTGCATCTAACCCTCGAAGACTAATTTCTCTCTATGCCTATTTTTGAAAGTATGCTTAGAAAAAAATTTTTTTTCCAGTAACTTCTTTATTTACTGATCTTGAAACTATGTGGCTCTTGAGCATCAACTTCAAAATTCAGGTGATTATAATGTAAACAATCTGATTCTGTATTTATTGAGTTGCCCTGAACTCTTGCCTCCAGCTGATTCAATTTATATTCCATGTCAACATTACCAGTGCATGTAGTATAGCGATGCTAAACACTACGTTTATTTGATGATTACATTATCTTTGCTGGTAAATTCTTACGGGAGACTCAGAAGAATGTCTTGTCCTTTTCTCATCCTCAGAAACCTGAGGAAAGGAGTAACAGTAATTAAAGTTCTTTCTAAATCATTAATTTGTTCATTAAAATCATATTTATGTCTCTGTGTGTATCTATATTGAATACTTCTATAGTTGCATTTTTTTTCTATGTTTGCAGAAAAGGGATGCGTGTGTATATATATATATATACACACACAGAGAGATGTTTCCATTTGTTCATGTATGTATGTGTATGTATGTATAGGCATGTGGCAATCTTTAGCAGTCTGTTGATTATATAGGGATAAATTTGGTTTACACGGTTGCAGAAATCATTCCTGAGATTATATTAGAACTTCTCTATATTGCAGCCACAGCCATAGTGTATCTCACGCCATATTTATGGAGTCAATAATACAGAAAACAGGTAGTTCTTAATTTTTGTGGTAGATTTCAAAACATGTTAAGCAACATGAGTATCTGCTTCAAATAAGTGTGAAATGAAAGTGCATCATTTTATACGAGCTCCTTTTCTCTTGGATAGGCTTCACAACATTAAATAGATAGTGGTAGGCTATGTAATGTGGTGCTAGCTTTCAACATACATTGAATTTTAGACTGTGTAAACATTAAACTTACCTTTTTAAAGTTTGAAGTGAAGAGGTGCCTACACACCACTCAATTTACATTTGACAAAAAAGTAAACATGAAATATGAATCCAGTAATGTGTAGCTAATTAAGACGTCTATAAAGTAAAAAATATTTTGTCTATTTTTTTTCTCTTTTAACATTGTCATTTTGTTTGCAGTGGAATGACAATTGTTCACATGTTTATGAGCAGAAAGCTCAGTAATATTTTCAGTGAG
>WAAD01041961.1:0-11190 GCA_013389945.1 Fregata magnificens
AACCTTAATGATTCTATGATTCTATGATTCTATAGGAAGAAGAGAAAGAAGAAAAGAAAATGCCTTTCTGCACCTGTTTTTTTCTCCCTCTAAGTGAAATGGTTGTTTCCTGACCCACTCAAAAATATGAAGCGGATAATGAATGACAGAAACAAGTGTTTTCAGACTAGGAAAAAGGGACCCTGTGGGCAAATGTAATTCATCTGATGTGGGGATGGAAGACTGGATGAGAACCAAATGGGGTGCTAAGTGATCTCACCAGTTCTTGAAACAGCAATTATGATATATATTAGTATATCCAAAAAGTGAAGCCGATGTTGTCATCTACTTGTTTGCTGTAGAAAACTGGGATCTGCCTCTCCTCTGGAGTTACTCTCCCATTGAGACCCAGCAGGTGGAAACCCCTGCTCCACGACACAGGAGTGAAACGGGAAGAAAGGACGAAGGAGAAGGAAACATTAAACAAGGAAGATGACTTGGTTTCCTTGCACGCAAGCACACACACTGTCCTTTACATGAGCGGAGTGGAGCACGCTGGTCATAAACACCTTTCAGCCTAATTTCCAAGTTACAGATGCACAGAAGGTGCCCTTGAGGTCCCCTCAGGCACCTGCCCAACCCAAGGTGGCCCACCACCGTCACACTACATGGCAGGCCTGGTGGGAGGGATGAGAGGGTCATCAAGGTGGAAGCACCTTCCAACATCTTAGGCTAAACTGAAGAAAAGAAGAAAAGGGATTTCATGCAAAGGCGTGGCGTGAGGAATGGGATAGAGTGGGATAGAGAAAGGCTTTGCAGTCCCAAGAGGTCTTGCCAGCCACATTATCCTTGGTCCTCTTCACCTGCAAATTGAGCACCAAGGGCTACCACAGCCCTACAGCCACAGCAGATTAGGCTAAATAATAAAAAGATGTGAACAGAGGTGAATGACAAGCCTGAGGCTTATTTCTGTATATGGCTTTTATGCAACTCCTGCTGAGTGCAGGCACGCTGATGCAGACCTTACTGTTTCAGGGCAGCCATTCCCTGTGATGCCTGTTCTAGAGAACAGCTGATTTACACTGTCAGATGGGTGTACCAGCACCCAAATGTACTATAAGCAAGACTCAGCATACGGTCTGTCACACATAAAAGGAAGCCAAGATAATGGAGTGCAAGTCCGCAAGAGAAAATGTGATTTCCTTCTGAGCAAAAGAAACTTGAAAGTACAATAAAATCTTCAGCCACTCAGTCCTTCCGTAGGGTTCAGTCAATAATGCATACCAAAACAAATTGGATTATTTTCACCTGGATTACTGATTAAAAGATTGTGAAATTGCCTAATATACATCCACTCGGGATTATTCATAAAGGGTACCATTGACTAATTCTTGGTCTGCGGATCACTCAGAACAGATGCTTTGAATACTTAGAACCTAAGCATATTAATTCAACTGTCTGCATGAAACCTGTTTGCTTCTAAAAATAAATGTGTTTTCGCAACCAAGACAATTGGGTTTTGTTTTGTTCCTTTTAAGATTAAATATAATCCCCTTGGCTCTTTACAAAAGTGCTGTGCTTTCTGGGCACAACGGTCTGTGGGTGCTGCTGAGACTCTGGATTTACAGCACGTAAACCCTCAGATTTACGGCACCCTCATCATTCTGCTGAATCACATTGGACTCGGCCTTGGAGACTTAGTTTCAACTCCCTTGCCGAGGCAGTATTGGCTCGTTCATGCCACCGAGTCCTACTCCTTCATCCTGCTTACTGTTTACTCGCTTGCATGGTTTTGTGCATGTTTATTATATTTCTTGTTCATCCCAAGGCTGATGCTAAGAGTGGGCACCTACATGGTCCAGAGACTCCATACCCCAAGCTGCTCTTCCAAAGTGTATCAGCCACTCTAACAAGGAATTTCTCCTCCTACAAGCCTTGCCTTCCTTTTAGACTAAAGCACGTAAAATGACTTTATCACCAACACCATTCTGCCATTCAATTACAGTATTCAGTAAGACCCTTTCTGTCCATCTTTGCCATTTTTCCTCAACTGCTTTATCTGTTTGCTGATCTTGGTTTTCCCCACTCATTCAGAAGACATGTCCCACATGGGATTACACCGTTCTCCAGGCTCCCACAGTGCAAGAATTGGTATCTTTTGAAAGACAAACTTAAACTGCCTTTTTCTGAAGCCAGCATTACGTTCCCCTCCCCTCCCTGCAAGCCTTAGCTGTGTTGGCTGCGAAACAAAATCATTTTTGAGGCTATTAACCTGCGCTGGATAGCTGACGGGAGAATTTTGCGCATCTTATAAAATGGATTCCTCTGGTTCACATAGCAGCCTAAATAGTTGTTCATTGGCATGATTAATACACTGAACGTACCAGCCATTGTTTCATCTCCGTTCCCGTTTTAGGTTATGGAATTGCTTTTGCTGAGGTTGTTCTTTAAATTAAGACAGTTTCAGATTGCCTTGAAATGCAAATTCTTAGGGCAGCTTAGCAACAACAGCTAAGGGGGAAACTACTACAATTACAGAAGGAAGAAAATAGGAAGGATTTAAAAAATCTCCTGTGAGATCTTCGTTAAAACTTGTCAACAACATTGTCTGGCTGCTCTTGTGCTGTAAGAATTAGGCTTTACTTTGGTAAATGTCACTGGTCAAGGGCAGGAAAACTGGGTAGGACTCAGAAGTGCAAGATGCTGTTTTAGTGCCGTGTCATGGATCCTGAAGTCCCTTTCCTCTCTCTCCAGCTGGCTTCAAAATAACAGTAGTTAAGGACACATTGTTTTTGAGGCTCTGGGTACAGAGAAAGATGTGTATTGCCAAGATTACAAGAAGGGGTGATGCAGGGAGTCCTTGCTGTAAGCTGGGTAGCAGGGTTAGCGGTGGGGAATAAGGCTGGAAAGATGCATCGGGAACCTGCAATGCTTATGCAGATATTCAAGCACCTCAATGCAGGCATTCAGGTTTGAAAACTGAGGCCCAAAGTTTGCTTCAAAGCAAACTAAAAAATTATTATTGCTACAAAATACCTACCTCTTCTAGGGTGAGAGAAACCTTATGTCTGCATCAGCAGTATAAATACCACTTGCAGAAAGCAGAATTAAATGCAGCGGGTCCAATTCATAGGCAGGGTACCCTGCCTGAAAACCTAGGTTAGTTTTTGCAGGAAAAGTATGAGCATTGCAGGGCTACAGAGCAGAATTTTTAGCCCACGACAAATGCAACTGCCTGGGGATTGATGGGTGCTGCAAATGACTCCCCAGGATACCTGCCGAGTTTAACACCTGCAGCACTGGCACCAAGGGAAGGAGCCCTTACGGTGCCATTAATGCGCTCTTTAATATGAAGGACACTAATAAAGCACCAAGTCGGACATCAAGTCGAACACTGATATTGCTTGGTACATAAATCAGTATCTTTCACGAAAGAACTAATTTTATCAGCTAAAAAAAATTTCATTTCTACAAGCAATACTTTGGTTATTGTATGAGAAAAGTCCTTTACCAGCTCCTGCTGGAAGTCTCCATTGCACCACGAAATTTGGAATATAACATGAGATCAAGAAAAATGACACAGTAAGGACTATGTGGCAAACTTACAGATAACTATGATCAGGAGATCATTCAGGAAGGCTGTAGAGGAAAAAATACAGATATCTTCAAAGGCAGAGATCAATTAGCAGAAGAGTAAAAAGTACTGCTCCAGTCCAGCCAGATGTTCGGTACGTTGAAACGGTCTGGAGGTTGTTTTTTTATTTTTTTTCTTTGTTTTTAAGATCAAAAGTTGATGAATTGCAATGAAGCTCAAAACTGCTCTGTTCTGATCACACAAAAAGATAACAAAGTATCACTGTCCAAACAACAATGCCTCTCCACTCAGAAGGGAGCGACTTGCTTCAGGACAGTAGATTGGCACATTTCATAGGTACTGTGCAAGTCAAATGAAAATCCACATTTACTTAGCATGTGGCCTTGATAATGACTCCATTATCAAGGTTTTTAATTTGCAGAGTCCCTCCAGCTGAACTTCCTATTTCCTGGGAATGATGTAGAAGACAAGATGCGAGCAATTCTTCTTCTTCTTCTTCCTCTTCCTCAGTAAGTGGCCTTTAAATTTGGAAAGAACAAAGTTTTAATCCCAAGTCCTAAGTCATGTTTGTGCCCAACAGCGTATTAGAAGCACACAGTCTATATTCTGACATATCAGGAAGATCCCTTGTTTCCCAGTTCTTTCCTTTTCTTTTTTTACTATGTCATTAGTCACCCACAAGGGTGTGGGGCCTGAGGGGTGGACATGTTCTTGACACAGAGCAAAATCTCAGCCAGCAGAAGCAGGTCTCCAGACTCCATATAGGGAGTTTTAGCCTTCTCCAGTATGCGCTGGAGGAAAAAGCACTCGGCTTCTCTGTTAGATGACTTAAGGCTTTCACAGACAGATGCTTCACCTGTACGCCCCTTCCCATCACAGAATAAGCAACGAGAAAGCTGAGGCATGTTGCTTAAATCATCATGCTCTTTCATTAACAACCCAGCAGTCAAAGTTCAAGTTCTTCACCAGATGACAAGTTTAGGAGTTGTTTTCTCCCTACCAGCAAAGAACAGTTTTCACACTATTTCTGTGATGGAAAGCCTTGAAGAGGAACTAGGTTGTCCGTTCCTCCAGGTAGCACCAAGATATGCTGGGTGAAGTCAGCATCCCAGCAAAACTTTATGCAAAAGTCACCATCTGGAACAGGGAAGGTGCAATTCACAGAGCTGACGCATGTTAAGCACACAAAAGATTTAATTTAGGTTGACCTGTAAAGGAGATAAAAGTCATGGTCTTTCGGCAAGCAGCATTCCCTTCACCAGGTGAGACAACTGCCAATTAAACTACTGAAGCTGTGACACATGGTAGCAATGAGTGATTTTTAGAAATATCGGCTCAGTCCTCTTTTCTTCATTCTGGTCTGTTCGACTTTCATGACATGGAGAACTTCAGCATCACCAGGAAAACCAGGGCGTTTTCATAGCTTTCAGTCCTGACTGTATGACAGAATGGTGTTAGAATTCAAAGCAGTCTGGAGAGATCAGCGGTAATATTTTAGCACATTAGTAATTGTCTGCCATCAGGAAAGCTAATTTTTTCTCATTATAGCCTGATATGAAGCTATGATGTTGAACAATTAAGTTTGCACCTGCTCCCAACCTGTTCCGGGCAAGTTTATGTGGTAATTGTTAGGCTTAACCAGCAGGGGAAAAAATAGGGGGAAAATGTTGGTAAAACACTTATTTCAAAAGACACATAGCAGCTATTAGTCCACAGCAAGAGCAGATCAAATGTATTGCCCTTCTGGTTCTTAAAACGTTGCCTTTTTCAGAAGCCTACACTTGAAAATTTTCAAGGGACCAGGAAGGACATCCACTGATGAGCAACGATGCAGTCTCAGAAGGCATCAATGATGTATTCTAAATACCCTGCACATAGCAAAGATAGTAAAACAAATGCCATAGAAGGAAATAACTAAGTCAAATTACTAAAATTACAAATTTCCAGAATGCATATTCCCTTAAGGATATATTCATACTTGAAATTTAAAAGCATTTCTACACTTCGTAAAGAATTGCTTATGTGAAATTTGTGTACGAATTTCGACTGATGTTTTCTTAAGCATAAAACACACCGAATTGCTTCAACTTCTATAGTAAACTTCCATTTCTCTCGTATTACTGGGTTTGAACAGCAGTGAGTGTAAATGTTTCCACTGCATGCCTGCAGATGGTGGACGTGCATCCCCTCTTCCTACCTTAGCTGTTTCGTTGCTGCACTGCCTCCTTTCAGTGGAGGCAGCATTTCACACCGTGAGCCTGCTCCCGGTAGGATTTTGCTCTGCTACAAAACAAAGATGATGGGTTGCAACAGAAGAACGGAACTGCTCTGCTTATACATACCTAATCCCCTTTTTAGCCCATTTATCTTTCTGGCCTTCTTATATCCTGTTAGCATGACCTTCACCAGTAAAAAAATGCATTTTTGCTGTTGAAGCTTGTTGTCTGTTCAGGTCTGTTGGTGCCTACCCATTCTTGGATGGTGGAAACTCCCCTCCTGTGCCAATGTTTTTCTGTTTACTTTCAACTCCTTTCTCAGTAAAACCAAATACACTATTTGTTTGGGGTTTTTTTTGCTTACCGCTGGACACAAGGAGGCACCGCCAGGGCACACAGGAATGACAACTCCAACCTTTCTCTCCTAAATGCAGCAGCTAATTTAAATCCCATCACTGTGTGTACCCACTAGAGCTGCTTCTCTGCAGTTACTGACATCAAGCTTCACCTTTTCAATCATCCAATCACTTCCTGTATATGTATTTTGTGTCTGACATTCCTTGTACATATAAAGGTGTAATTTATACAAACAGGTGCTCAGGAAAACAAACAGCCCATTTTGCCTAGGGCACCGTTTAAAGTGTTATACCATGAAGTGCAAGCATTCCCAGATTTATTCTTGAGGACTTGTATACAGTAAACATGCTCAGTTTACACATCCCAAAACAATTTTCCTTAATGCCAAATCAAGTAAAACTTGGATCTGGGATCATAAAAAGTAAAAACCAATGCATTCTCCCCAGCTTTGGGGTCATCGCTGGTAATATTCAGCTATAAGTGGTTGCCAGCTGATGGCTTTGCTGAGGCTGCAGAAGACAGGGTGGAACCAAGCTGCTTCTCTGCTCACAAAACTTAGGTGAGCGAACAGGCAAAGTTTATTTTTGTTGGTAAAGCAAGCAGATGACCTAAAAAACATACTTAGTAAAAACTGCTGTCTTATCCCGAAGCTCACTACTATTAGCCATCTAGCACAAAACTCCTCCACCAGCACGGGATGTAGAAAGTCAACACATTCAGCATTCACATGTATTAGTTATAAATTCTAGAAGAAGTGACAAGTGAGCTATGATTGTGCCTTTTTTAGCCTGCCCTGGTTTATGTAATGAAATTTTCTCTTCTGTGATCATTTTTAAGTCACTACCACAGCTTTGCATAGTTGTCTTCTTTCCCTTCTTGATTTTATTTGCAGAAGTGAGGGGTTTCTGGTAAGTAATCATTAATCTTAATCTACAAAGCTCTTCATCAATTGACAGCAGAACTGAAATATGCTCCATTTAGACTTTGTAACAGCAAAATTAGAAGCACAATGACCCACTACTGAAACCCAACTGCAAGTGTCCCCCCCAAGCATTATCTGAGAAGAAACTATGAACTAAAGAGCCAACACTGGCAAGCAGGCTCCATTCTTCCTCTGCCATTCAGAGGAGAGAACACCTCTCTACCCACTGACATTTTCTGCCATAGATGCTGCTGCTTCCAAGAGGGAAAGGAGGGTAATTTAGGAATAGTCATTTGCTAATTGAATAATAGCGTGGGTTTAATTCCATTCACTGCAGCGCACCTTGGAACAGTTCTGTTCTCAGACTGCCAGATTAAATTTATTTGCAAATTTTTCCTAGATGTGACTTCAGATGAGAAATGTAAATTCTACATACTTTTTTTCTTACTTAGATACCCTTTGTACTAATGGGATTATTTTGATGGATTTACAATGGCACATTCACAATTTTTTGCTTTCTATGTAACTGAGTCTTTCAATCTTTATAAAGAACTTCAGGAATTTATTCTTGGGAAAGACTTCCTGCCCTTCCCTACGGGTACACATGGACACGCGGTTTGAAAATCCCAGTTACCCCACAACGAGCTATCCAAACGGCTCAGCGAGGTGAAGTCCCCTACCTAAGGATGGAAGTGGGACTTTGTTTTCTATGTACTTTAAAGGTGGATTTCTCCAAGTTTAGGAAACTCTGCAAGGTTTATGGGAAAGCCTCAAGGCTAAAGCACATTGCACTTACTGAGGATCAAATTTGCAAGGCTTCTTGCTGGTCACCAGTGGGCTCCCCTCACACTAATAGCTCTGTAAAATGAGGTTGTGGGGAGTAACATCCTGAATAAACACAGGACAATCTAAATAAGTCTCTGACAGAACTGTAAGAAAACCTAACACTGATGTTAATGACAACCACAGCGCTGAAACAGAATTAAGTTGTTTATCATAAGCTTTTATAAATGGTGATTCTTTCTACTCCTTATGGAGCTCTTAAAAATCACTAATTTGTAATATGAGAGTGAATACTTACTGATTTTTATTCTTGGATCAGAGCGATTCTTAACTCAGATATCCCACAGTTTGACAGCTGATCTGCATAACATTGTGAATACAGCATATAACAAATCTCAAGTCAGTGAAATAAGCCTTCAGTACATCTCTTTTCTGTGTGCTGCAATACAATGCAAGATTTACGGAAAATGCCTACTGAGTGCCAATTCTAACTCATAGGTATTGGAAAATTAAAACTATATTATAAAACGTATCATTCTTGTCACTTACTTAGTGCTAGCAAAAGCCCAGAGAGAGTTTTTAACCTTTAACCTGTTCAGACATTAGTCACCCTAAGGAATGTCATTTATCTTGTTGCTTAACTTAATAAACCCTTTCTACTTCTTACTGACTTGGCCTGATCAGCATGGAAAAATCACCTCTGAAAGTCCACATATAAATATACTATTCTACAGTACATTTACTCCCATTAGTTTTCATTTATTATGAGCATTTTTTGTTTTGCTTTGGCATAAGCTTTCATTCTCTTTTTAAGCTGCGTTATTTGAGGACAAAACACTAAGGAAAGGTTTAACTTACTGATCATCTTACTATGGTAAATAAAAACATTAAAAGAATGGGACCAGATTCCTAGAGCATGGAGACAGCAGCTCACCGACAGATGGGACTGTGCCAGTTTATGTCACCCAGGGACCTGCCTCCGAATGCTAACATGATAATCGCTCGACTACGGTACTGAGAAACAAATCTAGTGAGAAGTAAGTGTGATAAGTAGCTTCACATTACCTTCAGAAAGATTAGTAAGACAAGTTTTTTTACGTTCTTCTTGCAGATGATCCAGTGACAGAGACTGTTAAGAATCAGACCCCAAAAAGATCGGTGTCAAACTTTCAGGAAGATCTAGTGAAAAACCTGGTGACAACTATCACCACCTGCAGACAAAAGAAAGCCCTCGGGATAATCCCCCCAAACCCTTGTGCTATCATGGCAGAAGCCTTAGTTACCCTGCACTGAACCAAGGGGCTCTGACCCATCATCTGTCCTTTCAATCCTGCTGGCCTGGCACACACAGTTACAAACCAGAAAAGACAGACGCTACGGTTTCCCCAATATAAGGAATATGCCAAGTATGTACTTTGAGGTCCCAAATTCTCCAGACTTCTGAAAAAAACAGAAGTGACTGAGGATACGTACTTGGCTCTTTGATTCCCCAAGCTCCTCCCCAGCATGTTTCCACCAAGAAAACACAGCCCTGCTTACTTTGACAGTTAAATAAGACACATTTATTTCGGAAAACTAAGATGGAAAACTGAGATTACCATTAAAATTTAAAGGAGCAAAGCAGCACGGGAAGCTGCTGGGACATCTCAGCACTCCCCACCGCTTCAGTCTTCCTAGCCAACACCAAAAGCACCTGAGGAAACCCAAACGCTTCAATTCCCTGACGATCACGATCTGTTCAGCCAACAGAGCGCAAGACTAGGAAATAAATTATCCTCTAAGCAGCAGTTATGAGCAAGGTTAGTCCTGCAGTGTTAAATATTTTCAACTAAGTGTGGTCTGTGAAAAAGGCTTGTCTTTTCCAAGAAGGAAAACAACGTACTGGAGATAGCTGACAAATGATAACAAGCAGGAGCTGCTGATGAAAAGCAGAAAATAAACTTCCTTTCTTTTCATCCATCATGCATGAGGTCCAGTTGTTCCTTCCAGACGAACATTACCAAGGACACTTCCTTCTCATCTTATCTTGTACCGACTGCGAACAAACACATTCCTTAGTTAAAAAATCTTCCATGGATTTAGTTCAGTCCAAATTTTAACACAGGAAACCAATGTTTAAAGGAGATCTCTGCAGCTGTTGTCATTTTAGGGCATGTTGACCACTTGGCTCTAGTAAAAGTCTATACTGGGACCTAACAGTTTCTCAGCCACTGTGGTGCATCTACCCCATGGATGACTACAAACCTCAATGGATCATTGGAAAACTACCAGGTTTAGGGGCAGAAATCACCCCATGATCCTTAGGAATATTTTATCGGGGATGTCTGCACTAAAATTCACAAGTTATTCACCATTTTGCACCGGTGAAGTTAGCAGGGCTTTGCCACAGACAGTTCTTTATTTCCCACTGAAGATCTTTTATCAATATTATAACCTGACTTCAGTTTTCCGATGGAAACAACTGCCACAAAAGGACATGGCAAAAGAACACAATGTTTTGGGCTGAAAACCCTGAAGAAGCTAATTTAAGTAAGATTTCACCTAGTTATGAACAAAGTCCATTTACAAGCTCCTGGACCTCTCCGTCCTCCCCCAAGAGCAATGACAGGAAAGAGGTGGAAGCAGATGAAGAACAACAGGCAACACAAAATACGATTAACTTTAAGAAACCTGTGAAGGTATACATCATTACCAGAAAAAAAAAAAAAAATCCCACAATCCAGCCAGAAAATAACTTCAAGTTTCCTCCTACTTCAAGATAAGAGTTTATATCATTTCAGCAGTGATAAACAGTCCCTTGTGGATCTCTACTGGAAAGATGTGACTGCATAACTACAACAGGATTATTGCTTTTTGAGATCTGCATCATCTCAAACCTCAGCTGCTGCTTTTATTTATAATATGAGAAAGCCTACCCAGTGTTATTTCATGTTCTAGTCGTTTCACAAAACAGCTGCTTCCAGTCAGAACTGAGAGGTTATAAAAATATTTAGCACAAGGATGGCAAACATCTTATTTTTATTAGTTTTTCGATCTTAAATTCCTACGTATTCAGATTGCATTTAATTATCATCTGTGCCTGGATGTGTTAGGAATAGCAGCTGCTGGGATACATTGTAATTTCCACTATTTTAGAAGAACACAGTGCAAACATTGATCTGACATTTTGATATCTTAAAGATTTGTTTCCTAAGAGCAAAATTCTCATTTTTCCCCAAAACTCATCTGCCAGGGCTACACAGGAGTTTGAGATCAGGACCAACATGTTAAACCAAAAGAAAAATAAGAACACTTTGCCGAAGAATGCAATCAAAAAATTTCCCCACCTCCCGGGCTTT
>WAAD01041961.1:17281-35044 GCA_013389945.1 Fregata magnificens
TTTCATTTAGAAGAATCAGTCCTACCAAATCCTTTCTCTGAGAAGGAACTGACTCAGAAGACCCTAAGGCTAGAAGAGCAATTATGTTCTATTAAATCAGATCCTTAGGAGAGTAGTCCATAAAAAGAGACAAAAGAGGGGTCAGAGGAAGGGTTACACAAAGGCAGACTGGATGCAGTATTTGTGGATGACTGCACATAGCATCCAAGAGTCTACAGTGATCATTGTCCAGCTGTGGGGGGGGCGGGGGGGAATCACATAACTCCACAGTTAGGAAAAAGCAAACAGGACAGAAAAGGACAAGACATTCCAGCACACCTTCAGAAGTGAAAACAAGGATAAGCGCATTGGCCAATGGATGGATGATGAAATCTTACAGCACAACAGAACTTGGGCGAAGGCTGTGATAACCCGCAGGAGGCAGCAACGTGATGTCTTGAGGAACACAGACAGTATCTATGTGCCTGCTTTGGTCTTGATTCAACAGCAAAAGTCCCCAGAGACGGAAGAGTTGCTCTGAGGATTTCACCCATGTGAGACCAGACAGCTCTGCCACCTCTGATGGGAGGTCTTCTACAGCCTGTTGCATTTCTCTCTGTAGTTCAAATGGCTACAGAGACTTTGTTTGTCTGCCCTTATCAACACCAATTTTGACATCCTGCCCAATCCTGCGGTTTCTAGGAATACGTTCCTTCCCAAGACATCTCTGACTCCCAGAAAAACACGTTCCCATGAGAAGTCACAGTTAGCCGCTTCATTGCTGTGGAGAAGCTACCGAGAATGAAGCAAGAAACAAAGTCTCCTTTAAAAAAAAAAAATAAAATAAAATGACTGAAGACCAAAATTAAATTAAATTAAAAAGGAGAGGAAAAACTGCTAAAACAAGGGCTGGGGGAAGTGTAGGCTGTTTCTCAACATGGGTTCTTAAAAAGCTGCTTCTTCCCTTTTCATGCCTACAGAAGTAGGAGCCCACAGGGTACCGGTGGAGCTATTTTTCTTCACTCAGGTTCTCAAGCTGTGGTGCAGAGGTGTAACCCCAACATTAATTTGCAGAAGGACAAGGAGTCAGGGAGGATGTTACAGCACCCACTGCCAATACAAAATCATGAGCAACAAAATAGTTAATTCAAGTATTTTAACCTTCCTTTTCCCCCCAGCTCACTGTATTATTTCTTCCATACTTTATGGGAATAGCAACAAACATAAAAGGAGGAGTTACCTATTAATATAGTTTCTAAAAAAATTAGAGCATCTGTTTATAACGGCATGACTGTTATTCACATGAGAGCGTAAAACTTGTACCTTGTCACCTGATGTATCTACAGCTCTGCTGATATATTTTCCTTTCATAATGCAACCATCAAATTTGACATACTGCAGTTGACAGGTTCAGACAGAGAGGGAGCAAAAGAGGAAACATTCGGTTTCAGATGTGGGATATCACATTTATCCTCATTAGTGTGAGGTAACGCCCACACATAACTCAAACCTGTCAACATGGTACAGATCTAGATGTATCTCTCTGAAACAGACCTTTCCAGGTTTTCACATTTTTAAGGGCTTTCAGAGAATTTTAGAAATGTTATGCCCAAAGAAGGCTTTAAGTCAATGAATGCAAAACCAGAACTTGGAAAATGTTTGGTTTTTTTCCTCAAAGAAAACTGGAGGTGGTGGGTTAATTTTAGAGGCAGAATATGATTAACCAGCAAGAACCTTTTTTGGGTCTGAAAGAAACTTCAATTTTAAGACAAACAATCTGTTTAACCACTCTTAGGGCAATATACTTTCTCATAAGAAAGGTAATATTTCTGGTAAGTTTATTTAATTCTCAAAATTGTTTTACTTGCAGAGTCAAGAGTGCCAGTATAGACTAGTCCAGATGTATAAGCCACAGCATCACTCGTCCCCCTTTTCACTACCAGTCTCATCAGCCTGGAGGAATACTGTTGCTGTAGGTGGTCACAGCATGTATGCTTAATGCTTCCAGCAATTTCAGCCCCTAATGAATACTTCCTTATATCACAAGTAAGTTAATTTCCACCTTCAAAGCACAGCTATAAGGGAAATTTTTTCGTGTTGCTAGACATTAAGGACTTCTTTTTACCCAATTCAGTTAATACGCAGAAGTTGTGGAGTTTTCCTGCTACTTAATGAACATAGGGGAATTAAGGGGTGTTCCCTGCCCGAAACCATTTCAGAACCTGATGCAATACCAGTTCCTACCTTGCTACTTCATTTAAATCCTTCTTCCATAGTTCATGAGAGCCACCCAAGACAAATGGACACGTGCTGTTTGCCTCAAGAGTCCATCCATTATAACCAGCTTCCTTCCCATAGGGCTTAAGAGAAAACTTTGGAGTGGAAGAGAAACGCTCAACTTGTACAAAACACTACTCAGGAAACACGGGTTGCTACGACCGCC
Organism: Fregata magnificens; assembly: GCA_013389945.1. Taxonomy (NCBI): domain Eukaryota; kingdom Metazoa; phylum Chordata; class Aves; order Suliformes; family Fregatidae; genus Fregata; species Fregata magnificens. Next base: position 19,704 of record WAAD01041961.1, read on the forward strand.
CAAATCCAACGGCTCTCCGCATCCTAATCGAGGTCTCTGTCCCGAGAAGTCTTTCACAGGCATAGGACCTAGTTTGTGTTACTATTTAATGATCACACAGATACCTGATGACAGCACCGCTGCTAAGGAACAGACAAATATTTAAAATGCAAAGAACAGTCTGTAAACAGCAAAAACCCTGCCTGAGGTCAGGTAAGGTGTAAAGCCATAAGGAGATCTCTTCTCATTGGGCTCCGATTGCAATGCTACCTTCTCTTCCACCCCGGCACCTGTCTAATAGCGCCTTTTATGGAGCCCTTCAGGTTGTTGTGCCTCTCTGTGCGTACCTCCTATTAGGGTTTCCCTTCCCTCTGGAAGAAATACATTGGCATCAACCTCGTGAATTTTGTTAACTGAACAAACGTATCCTTGACTATCTGCATTTAATACACAAGGCATTTCTATCAGGCCCAGTTACCTCAGACGACTAAACTAAGTAAGCGAGCAGGATGATGCTAGAGAAATACAGCGTTTTAAGGACTGGGACACGGTGGGGCCAGCAATAGTCCTGAAGGTCTGAAAACATGTAAGTTGGAGGCCCTTATTTTCCAAGGGGTGGAAATCTGGCCAGGAAGGCACAGACTACTGCTAGAGTCAGCCCAGAAGCAAAAAACTAAAAGCAAAGCAGGTCTAAATTTGGGATTCTGCGTGCTGAGAAATTTCAGTTTCAGCTCCTGATAGCTTTGTTTGCTCACTGCAGACTCAGAGCCCAAGTTCAACCCAAAACAGTACTTCCACGGCTTCAGACCTGGTAGAAACAGCAATCCTTGGGCTTTCATGCTAGGACCCTGTCTGCCTCAGTGCAGCAAGGCAGAGGGAGGGACCCAGGAGGGCTCTCCAACAAGCACAACTCTCATTCTGTAGCTCCTCAGGGCTGTATCTCAGGAAAGCCCAGGCAGGAGCCCACCAGAAAACCAGGCAACTTTCCAGTTAAATCTTACCTACAGATCAATTACTTTTTTTCTTCTTTTTTTTTAATTTTTTTTAAATTTTCTTTTTATTTTTTCTTTTTTAAAACGAAGTCTTTGCACAAAACTTTTCAGATTCAAGAAATGCAGTGCCAGTCCAAAAAGTCCAGGTGCACAGCCAGGAGAGGGAAGACTACCAGAACTGGGGGAGCCTCCTATTCTAGAGGAGATTGAGAATATTACCAGCTACTGGGTTTAGAGGATGAGACTAACCGCACATCTCCCTTAGCCTTGCACAATTTAAAAGCTACAAACACCCTAAAAAGCGAGCTCCCAGATCAGTGCACATTCAGGTCAGAAGCTGTTTAGACTGAGAGCTCCTCAATCTGGTGGGTATTTCCCTCCTGTTGGAACTGATTCCCATCCAGCTAAAGCATGGCACATGCAAGAGGCACACCTCTCAAACTCAACAGTTGCCTCTATCCAGCATGCTTCAGATAGAGAGCACATCTTCCTTTTGAATATACTACCTCATTCTGATTTCCCTCTGATAGCACCTCACCATTTCTACTCCAATAACATTTCTCTCAGTTTCTTCCTCTCCCCATCTAAATCACAATTTCCAGTTTCCTCCCAGTTTCTTGTACTGTGTTTCACTTCTCCCTGCCCAGCTTTGCAGTTTGACACATAATAGGCTGAATAATGAAATATATGACAGGTTTTCTTCTTGTGTTCTCAATAACCTCAGTCTTTTCTCAAACTTCACTGTATTAACTGACTTTTCATCTCTAGAGTCCAATTGGTTAGTACAAGTGCTGCTCTGCCTCCTGATAATGAAAAGATACACAAGCAGGGCAGGGAATCCGATGCAAGACATGGAATAACAGGACAAAGAACACGAAGTTTTTACTCAGTCATTGCATGCATGGGAGCACATGACTGGAGGGGAAAGAGTCAAGCCTGCTACTGTGGGTAGGGTTGGGCAAATGCACGAATAAAAATGACTGCACATGTAAACCCAGTATTGGACAGCATGAAATTACCTTTCTGCTAGAACCAAAGAGAACATGGAAAAGTGGAGTCAAGCCTTTTCCTGACTCTTTGCTGAGGTACAATGCTACAGCCATTCCCACCCAAGGAACGCAGCAAACCTGGAATTACCTTCAGAAAGCATCATAAAGCCGTAGTGAGAAAGAAAGAGTTTGGAGGTCAACACTCATCATTATCCAGCCTTTGAAGATTCACCGAGCTCAGCGAGTGTCACATACATATGTATTTTAACATCCATGGTAAGAACCAAAATACTCAAGGATCATAACTATAAAGGTCTCACCAGGACTAGTAGAGTCCTCATGTCTAGAGGGGAAAATTAAGACACTACTACTTCTTCACCATGATAAACGAGAGCGCAGAAAGTAACAGTGAAAATGATGGATGTTTTCAAATCCATCTTACTTAAATTATGATTTTTAAATTAGTCTAAGGAAACATCACCAATATATAACTCAGACTTCTGGTAAGAGTCTCTGTCTAAATGCTGAATCATAAATTATAAACAAGAATAAGAGTATTGGTTATCAAATGCTCTACACGAGTAATTTTTATTCATATTAATCATGGCTATAAGTCCAAGTAAGAAAAGAAAGAGGAATTAACGGAAGAAACACATGCAGCATTTATTTTATTTTTGAGAAAAGAAAATACCTCTCAGTAATACTCATAAAGATGGGTTTCTCCAGTAGAGTTTTGTAAGGAATAAAGCTTACAGTTGGGGTGTGGTGGTGGGTGTTAATAACTGAGAGGACACAGAATGATAAGCCAAAATGAGCTAGTGAGCCTGCTCTCATAACCATAATCCAACCCCTTTGATAACATCTTCTTCCATTTCCATTACTTCATCATCACTCATTGCATTATGTCTAAACATAGACCATAAACTCTTCATAATTTTGTTTGTAAAGCATTATGCATATTTACAGACCTATCTAAATAATCTTAAATCAAGTTACGGGACCAACTGAAGACTGGGGGAGAGCCAAGTCATGCCCTCATACATAGAGGGCTGCCAGAAGAGCAAGAAAAAGCTAAAGTGCCCAGAAGATGCAAAAGTTGTCTTTGATGCACATTTGTTTTAGAAGACAAGAATCAAGAATTGAGGGATAGAGTTTGCACCAACAATTAGAAACATCTGGTAAATTCAAGGAAGTGACAGGAATAGTACATCATCATCATCATCACATGTATCAAATAAAGGGTCATCTGAGTACCAACCCATGTTCAATACTGCAAACCGTGGTGGAGAAACAGTTCTGCCCATAAACTGCCCCCCAAATCCTCTCCCAAGAACGTGAAGAGGTGGAGCAGGAGATAAGTATATGCTGATTTTGACGGTGTCCTGTTGTTACGTGGTTTTTCAAGGGACAACACTGAACACAACATCCAAAGCCACCCACGCAGCGAAAATACCGTGAGCGTGCCTCTGATGTGGTGGTGGTGTGGGAAGCAAGCACAGAGCTGTGCAGTGAAAAACCTCCACCACATTTTACTATGGAAAAAAATAACTATTCAACTCTTATTTTAAAGCAGTTTTTTATTAGCGGTAGAACAGATCCTGCACCTCATGAAAGTAGTCTCTGTATTCAAATGGATGATTGAAAAACCTAAATCTTTCCATGTAATGCTGGGGGTGGAAACACATAATTTGCTTTGGCATCCCCCACTAACTACTTCATAACGCAAAATACCATTTGAATGTGTAAAATGTAAGAATATTAAAAGCTGAAGGAATTAAACCTGTGCCTTGAGAAAGGACTTAACCTTAAAAGGACAGAACATTAAAGCTGTTTTGGGAAACTAGTGAAGAGCATTTGCAACTATACAGCATTAAGAGTTTGGCAGGAAACCATGTTTAAAGGATGGCTTACTGCCTTGAAAATACTTTTCTTTAAAAGAACAATTTAAAAAATGAATTTGCATATGTACATGTACATATAAACACACAAGTTAGTTACACATAACCTGTAGTTTTCCTGTATTTGCTCAAAAGATACAGGCAAGCAAGAAACCTCCATTCCCCTTAGGTGTTATCTGGCCAGAATGCTTGCAAGTCTACCAGATGGCTCTGGTAAGAAACAAGAAGAATTTTATAAGCATCTATCCATTTGCATTGTACCAAATCAAACTGAGAATTTGCTTGTTGCATTATCCGAATTAAAACAGTGACATTTGCCTCAGAACTCATTATCAGTCACTCTCAGAAGAGCGATGCTGTAGAGATGGACACGAGGTTTGATCAAGCTTATTAACTCCTACAGATGAACATGGACTTCCTTTAAAAAAACCACATATATAAAATATGCCCAATTTGACATGTGAAGAGTTAGGGAACTTGGAAAGAATAAGATACAAAATGCAAATAGCTGACATTTTGGGGAAGCAGAGCACTGGCAACACCTATCCCACTAAAAGATTTTCAGAAACCTGATGGCTCCCAAGAACAACAGAATATCCACTGCTCTCATGTTCCACCAAGAAAATAAAACCCTGCCACAACACATCCTGTGACCAATCAGATGTGCTAAACTGCAGATGCTACACTTATTTTGTGCACAGGACAGAAAAATACCATTTTCTATTATACAGCGCATTGCTTCTGCAGAGAGCCCCATGTGCTTTATCAACATTTATAAGCTTGTCCTCGTAACGCCCTATAAGGTAGTGAGCCATGACCATATACTCCTTGTTTTACAGTCATTTCCCATTTCCATAACACCATTCTTTCTGTTAAGTCTCTAATTTATATAGCAAACCATTGGTATTGCCTCAAAGCCAAAGAACTATGTTTAGTGGAGGTTTATTCCAACGGATCTCAGTGCAAGGTTAACAGCTTTCACCCTCTTTCTTTATATAAGGAGGCACATAAATCTAATCGGAAGTCTTCCAGGCCAAAGTAGCCCACGCAATTTTTCAACAACCATATTTAGACAACGTCTTTAACCTCTTTCTTTGAAACGATTTTTGCCATGAAATAAAGTTTTCGTCTCTGTATGTGTTGGAAAAAAGGAAACAAATATTAGCTTTTTAAACCGTACCTTCCATGACATACACCAGGGAACCCACATCTCCTTCCTTGATGATGCAGCTGTCTTTGCCATACTCCACGGGATACATACAATCCACAATCTCCTGGATCTGAGACAGTTCCAGATTCTTCATGAAGTCATTGTCAAGGATCGCTTCCTTTATTAGTTCCTTGGACCTGCAGCAAAAAAAGACAAGATTTATCCACGTATCCATCAGCCAAGCTCATTAATAGCATGAGAACTTTAGCACAACTGCAAGGTGCCCCAATGAGTGTTTCCTTGGAAAAAAAATTCAATATTTTCCCTAAAAATCTGATAAAGTCCATCTGCAGCAAAGTAAAAAAAATTACAGAAATGTTAACTTGTAATTATTTTTTGTAAATAAGTTTTAGGTACATCAAGTATTGAAATAAAAATAGATTTCATGTGATTGCAAGATCCTCTTTTAGCTACAAGTTTCACATCTATAATAACACCAAAGAATAACATAGCTACTTGAAATATCCTCCCTATACAAAACTGAAAGGAAATACAAACAAGAAGTTAAAGGATTTATGACTTAGTTTATTATATTTTCTATTAAATTATACAAACTGGAACACACAAAAGCGCGATACTGCACTGATTCTTTGAGTATTAATCAAATACCAAAGGCCATTATATCCACTAGTGGAGGCATCGCTGTTACAGGAACACCACCACTGTTAATTCATTTCTTTGATGACTAAATGGAAAATTCTGAAGTTGTATTAGTGTGCATAGAATTACACATGGAGTTTTGGTTTGCCATGCTATCAGGTTGGAAGTCTGGAGTTCTTAGTAGCCACTTTGCAAAGCTGAGTAAGGAAGAAGTTGTTTCTCAAGACACAGATTTTCAGAACTCCAAAGTTCACGCATTCTCTGGGACACTGTCCAAGTGGGTATGTAATACAACCTGCTGTCTCTAGAAGTGCCTCTGCCAGTGTCATGTTATGACAGAAAATGTGCAACAAAACCACTGACGTGTTTTTCCTGATTTTCCTGAGACTCTTTCAATTTCTACAACTAAAGTGCTCACTACACGGTGAGTCACGCTCAGGTGAACCCTCCAATCTTCCCTTCAGACTGTCAAGTTCAACTTCATCCATCTGCTAATGCAGCATACCCACCGTGTTATGACATTTTGCAAAAAACTCCTAAAGCAACTTGTGCAAATGAACAACCGAGAATGCTAAATCTAGATCTAGACCAAAACTAAAGCCCCTAGAACACCTACAGGCTGGACACCAGGTCCTCGGCCCTTCATTTCTCACTCTGCATCTCCGCTTCTGTGGGCTGAACTATTTGCTAATGTGAACATAGCCCAGGCAGATGACAGCTACCTGCAGAGCTTATGCATTCAAAAGAGTTTGATCCTTTTGAAATATGAATATGAAACAAGGTTTTCAAAGAAAGATACATTAATGGATCGTGTCTGCTTGAAAAAGAGCCAAATTGGGACTTCAGAAGACCAAAACCAGCCAGACAGCCTTGGAGATATTATGCCTGTGCTATAGTCATTTTAAAATATACCTCAAGGTTATACGCAGCACAGATTCAGTTTGTTAACGTTTAAGGTGCTCTTTATGCTTTTGATAGTTTTGAGGTTATTTCAACACAACATGCTACTTTACATCAGAGTCCATCACTACCGACCCAGCTGAAGCACAGGATGGGAAGCAGACCAGACTTTTCAAGTATTGTCTGCAAGATGACACAGACTTGGACTGCTACAAAACCCTTTTGCTCTTGAGAAATTTAATTTGACTTCACATACCGTCACTCCAATTCCTTGCGCATGCAAATAAAAACCACCAGAAAAACCTACATGTGTTGCTTCTTGCTTTCAGTAATGCAAGAAGCTGGTAATTTGTAAGGTTCACCAGATGACAGATAACCTGCTTTCCTCATGCCCTCCTCCTGTGCTAGAGCAAGACTATGCTTTTGATGCTATGCCTTGACTCAGTACTGCTCTTTTGGTCTTAGCCACCCCCACAGGTCCCCCAAATCCTCGTAACAAAGGCACTAATTATTAGCATTACTCAAACTCACTGCCGAAGAAGAAAGCATAATAAAAGCTTTCGCATTAGTCATATCAACTAGCATTACAATTTCAGCCATTTATTTCATTCCAAGGCTCAAAATGAGGCTCTCTCCTTGATGAAGTAAAGTCAGCCTTTCAAGTGGAGTAAGAATACCCACAAGAGACCAGAGGGAATTCAGACATGGCTCAAGTCAGACCTCCCCTGTTAATTTAGAGGCCCTCGGCAAAAAACAATGCTTTTCTTGTCAGAATCGAGCACAGCGAAGGATTTGAAAAGCATCTGGGAAACTTGGTCTGAACAACAGTGAAGGAGCCGCACAGGGTCTAGGAAAATCCATTAGAAGTCTGTTTCAGGGAGAAGCAGCAAAACGTTTACAACATGAACAAACTTAGGGAATTTATGAGCTTAATAGTATTATTACAGTCTAAGAGTACATCTAAACCAACTGATTCATAGCCTCTGCCCTTCAACATAGAAATATCACAGAAATTAAAGCTCAGATGCCCACCAAGTCATTCAAACCCTTTTAATGACAATACGAAATACATCCATTAAGAGGAGAAACACGCCAGCCGGGACATCAGTAACACAGTTTCATCTCTGCCACATCTAAGCATCTTAAAATTAACTATCTCCATAGGATGGTCTGGATAATAACTCAGTCACGCTTGAATGTAACCAAAATAGATATTATTATTTAAGGATAATTAGTTAAAATGAGACTTCAAATACAAAGAGCTTCACACAGAAAAAGCACCTCCAGCCGCTCATAAACAGTGCTGGCCGTAGGAACAAGCACCTTGCAACCCAAACAGCATATTTATGGGCGTATTCGCATCAGACTAAACCACGCTTCATAGTTTTTAAGCTACAAACCTTTTCATCAGAAAATAGTCCATCCATCTTTAAAAAAAAAAAATAAAAAGCTTAGTTTGACATTATTGAAAATTAGCTGATACTAAAAATACATTGTCATAGTTACAATAAGAGTTACTCTATTGTTCCCTGCAAGACAATATTCATCACTCTAATAATTCAAAAAAATTATTCATGCAATGTAGATTACCGTTCCCACATACTTGCACGTGCCAGGCCTTCACCAACTTCTACATTACTTTATTACGCAGTTTTCTTTCAATATAATTCACAGGTGCAATTTCAGGTGAATAGATTTTTTTTCTTTTATATGTATTTTTATATGAAATGAAACTCAAAAGCATATAAATTAACTCATAGTTCTCAATTATTCCATAGCAAATGCTTTTCTAAACCCCACCATTCCTTAACTGTCATCATTAGTATTTTAAAACAACCTCTATCCCAGACATGTGAATACACAAATCTCCCTAGTAATACAAAAAAGGTATTTTAAATGGTCAAAACCACACTCCTGCTATTGCAAGTAAGTGGTTTAAACAAGATACAGCTGTTTCATTACCTCTTATTTTCAAATAATATTTATTCTGTATTTTCTGATTGAAGTTTCTAATAGAAACAATCTGCAAACAAAATCAACTGCAGTATTTGTAAGGGAACAGGACTATTTCCAAATGACCCTGTTTTAAGAAGGGGACATTTTCATGAATATTTACTTAGCGCTGAATTGAACGGCTCCTCAGGCACAGGGTCATTCAGAGTAGAAGGTAGTTGTTGTCATCTTTACTCTCCAGAGGTAGGAACGTGGCACTAAGCCATCACTATTTTCCTGAAAGATTAATGAGCAAATGTGATGGAGACTTGATGAAGAGATTTAAAAGAAGAAAAAAAAAAGGCCACAATCCTCTGTGATACATCCTTTCCCAAATCAGTTTAAGTCCATCACAGTAATTAATAAGGCAACAGTAGGAACAAGCTAATTGCATTCTAATTTGCAGAAGTCATGCAAAAAGCACCTTAAGAAGTTTGCTAAAAATACACTTAATACGTGAAAACCTGTATGCCTGGTTGCAAATGCCTCTCAGAACAAAGCATATAAACGTGCATTAATTCACACACCTCCTAATCCTGTACTGGGGGCTGCTCCGCTCCTCCAGCCGGATCAGAGCCAGCCACCAACCCCCCCAACAAGCCAGCATGACAGCTCGGGAGCAGCAAAATGCCTGGAAAAAAAATTCAGACATGCTTCTGTCTCAGCAGACAGGGGCTCTGCTCAGAAGCCATGTTTCAGCTGTGCTGAAAAAGGCTTGTATTAAAGGTTTGCCTTATTGCAGTGGCCATAAAATGCAGAATTTGGCCAAGCATTTTGCTCGAAACCAGGCTGCTAACATCTGCTGGCTACTTATCAAGCATGAAGGCAGAAGATAAAAATTTTGGTGTGTAGCAGATGTGAAAAAACAACCTGAGATGTTATGCAGCCCTAGATAAGAAGCAAAGTTAATGCTACAGTGGTTTGCAATGTACATAGTAAAATACCAAACCCTGTATTACAGCCTGTTGTTATCCTGACAGTAATTTACATTTTACAAAGAGCAGAATGAATAGTCATCTCATGCTCTTCACTTACAGCAAAAAAACCACGTTCTCTATGCCAGATTTGTACCTTCCGGCACGTACTATAAATATTAGAACAAAAAGTTAATCTTCATCCCAAAAGGTCTTTCTTCAACATCGGAAAAGCCGCTTGCGGAGTATAAGGAAGGGAAGAATTTAAGTGCAGGTGGAAAGACTACTGCCGTATACATCTAGGGATGCTTACAGAAATGCAAAGCCCTCCTTGACACACACCATGCTGGTACAGCATCAGTTTGCAATGGAGTTTGCAGGAACCTGAGGTTCAAAGGGAGCTGCGGTAGCTACACAGGTATCATTCTCCAGATAATATAGTGCTGGCAAGAGTTGATTAAACAGAGGAGGATCAAGAAGAAAATTAAAAGAAATTCAAAAGAAATTAAGAGCTCAATTTAGACAGCACTGACACAGAGCAGTTGGAAGCAGATCTGAATTTTATGGTGTTCACAAGTATACCACCACTGCTTACGTACCAAAACCATTTTAAATTATCAGGCTGGAGCAAAGCAAGACAAAAGAAAAGCAATGTACTAGGCAGACAGGCTAGAAGACGTCTCAAAAAAAGGGAAAGAAAAAGTTCATTTTGTATTAATAGTCAAGAAGAAGAAAAAAAAAACCACACAAGACCTTTTCTTTAGCTGTTCCTCTCTCCAAACTTTAAATAAAACTTTTCAATATGAACTTTTATGCCAATACTAATGGCGGGGGAAGGAGCATTTTTTCTAGAGCCTCCCCCATCAAGAGTCTGCCAACCACTACTAATGACCTGAAGCCCCACATTTAGGAGGGAAACATCTACAGGAATTTGACTAAGCAGAGAGACAGTGTTCACTGCCAGGGCTGAAGTTTAAAGCAGTAAAAGTGCAGCTCCCTGGGAGATGAGAACGCCTTATTTACTCATATGATAAACCTTGCTCAAAGCTACCACAACCAGTAGCATCTTTTTGTGCTGTTTCATCACCGCTGTAAAAATCCAAATTAAATACACATGTACATTCTTGACATCTATCCACCAACTAAACCTATCAATCAAGTGCATTTGCAGAAATTAATGCCCAAGCCCTCCTTTTTTGGGAGCTGCCATATCTATATCCCTCCACACGGAATTAAGCTGATTTCAGTAGATAAGAAACATGGAAAAAAATCTGCAGCCTCTGGCCCAGAATATGATGAGCAATACAAGAGTCCAGACAATCCCTACAACAACTGTCTGTTTCAAATCCACACCGTGAAATGTTTAAAAGTGTTTACTTCTATGAAATGTGGCTATGGAAAAAAAAATAATTCTTTAAAAAGAGAAAACATGGCCAAGCATTATGCCTGCTCCAGATTTCCAGAAACTATTCAACAGGATATGAATACACTGTAAAAAGTGTTAAACAGATTTTTTTTTTAAGTTGTGCCTAGACATACCTCCATTTCATAAGGGGGCATCCGTTCCAAGTAACACAAAAAGCAAAGGCTGCAAGTTTCTAGCAGGTTTGGGTAAGCTCTTTGCTCAAATCCCACGTTCTCAGAGCTTTTAACCATGTTTTTAAGCCCTCGTGTACTTAAAAGAGTACGTAAGACCAGAACATATACTCAGATGCTGCTCTGGAATAGGACCTCACCATTCCAGAGGTCCCTTCCAGCCCCAACCATTCTGTGACTCTGTGATTTCAGTTCCCAGTCTAGCTAACATCAAAACACTGGAGTTACCAATTATGAACCTTTTTTTCTCTTTAAGCAACAAAACTAAAGAAAACCTCTGACAGAAGGATGTATGTTTAATCACTGAGGACAGCAACACAAAGAATGGCCAAGATGAGTCATTTGGATGTGATGTTTTAAAAGTTCTCATAGAGATGCTCCCTTCAGCATAGAAAAGCTCCCACCTTCTAAAAAGTAGTAAATATACAGATACAGAAGCCTTATTAAACAACTGCTATTGCTTACTATAAAATTATTCAATCCACCAAGTGGCCCATAGATCCTACAGATATTTATCTGTGTACTTTATCTTCTTGGCTATGTTTATGAATACTGTGGCCTGGCCAAACACACAGAGGTTCAAAAATAACAGCTGAAAATCATAAAGCCTTCAGTGATACCAAAATGACTGTCAACAAGAGACAACAGCTGAAATCTCTTCCTTGCACTCATCCCTTCTCAACAGGCTGCATTACGTATTGTAGTTATCTCTTAGGTTCCTACGTAAGAAATAGAGGCAGAAAGTAGAACTTTCAGAGACGATTACTTAATCCCTCAACCACCAACTTGAAATCCACAGCCCTCAGGAAAGTTAGTTTTGCAACCAACGTGTTTATGTTGTTAGAAAAATTATTTGTGCCAAGTCAATCACAGAAAGGTGGAGGGTCCTCCCCGACTGCCCCAGAAGGTTTTGCATTAAAGGCAGCAACAAACATCTGCAGCGTAGGGCAGTATATATGTTTTGCATGACAGCAATGTGATAGGAACTGTGGCTTTCTGGATAATGTCTTTAAATGCTAAAGCCTGTAAGTGAACAAATGGATCTTCTTTTACAACTCACTACTAGGAGCAGAAGAGTACAGAAAAGTCCAGACCTTTCGGTAAAATCTGGGTCTCGTTTGGACTGTAATGCCATTAATAGTTGATAATTCTACATTAGCTGTTTGTTTTGGCTATGGATAAAGACCACTTTGAATGTTTCTTAAAGGGAATTTTAAATATAACTCCAGAGAACTATTCTTGTCTCATTAACTGGAAATAAGAGTAGGATTCAAGCCCGGGACTGAGTAACGTGAAGGCCTTTAAATGTACTTGTAGATTTTCTTTACAGTGTTTGCCTTTCCCACAACATACAACCCACAGCGTGTCTTCAAGTTGCAAGAGGAAATTTCTGAGCAGGATCTTAAGCACCTTCAGCCGAGACTGTTACTGCGTAGCTGGATCGAAGAATATGTTCTTCAGAGGAGTACACTGAAGTTTTTTTAAACTGACACTTTGATTGAAGGGGTAAACAACAAGGAAAGTAACTGTGCCCTGATCTAAACCTGTAAAAAAGGAAAATAACCCCCCCATTTTCATTTTTCTTGTACTTAAATACAACTTACAGTTGCAGAATCAAGTTGCTCTGTAGAGAAAGTGTCGATCAGACAGCTCCACTTAGGATTTCTAAATATATCCGTAAAACATGCAGTTCATTTACACTGCTGTTCATTATATCATATTTTGGCATTCGACATTTAAAAAGCAAAATGATTTAAGAAAAAAATGATAAAATCTCCTCTCACCTACGCTGAAAATTGTTAGTACAAAAATACTGTAGGCAAGAGTTGGTTAACTCTTGCATTTTAACATGTCTCACCCCACAGATCTTAATTTACCACCCTTTTCTAGGCTAGTATTTTGCATCCTACAAAAACCCAGGTTTAGATACTGGAAATGTTGGCACGCTCCGTAAAAAAAAAAGTCGGCTCTTGCCAACACAATTTGCCTACTTCTGAAATATCTGACACCTCCAAGGAACTCCCACATGAGCTTCATTTTGAGAAACCACTACCAATACCTCCAAACAGGATCGAGCGGCTACTTAACTACCTGAAGCAAACAGTATAAGCTTTGGGCAGCTAATTATAGGTGAAAACACGTAGCAAGGTCATGGTGAAAGAGGAATGGGGTGTCTCTCAGAGACGCCTGGCCAAAAACAAGGGGTCTTTTGAAGGGTGTTATCCCAATGCATCTTGCAGTTTTGGTGCTCGCATCCAGCGCCACTGAGCTGGAGGCTTTTTGCACCAACAAAAATAGCACAGAAAACATATGTACCCATATGTTGCAACACCAAGGGATCCAGGAACAATCCAAGCTCCACCAGGAGGAGTTCAGTTAGCAAGACTGAGTCGCGGAGATCCAGACAACACATCTTGAAGGTCACGACAATGCATCTTGAAAAGAACCACCTACTTTAAAGGCAAGAGTTTCTCCATCAATCAAACAATTATCCACGAAAGCTTCCACTCTTGGCAGCTCCATGCAGTGAACTCTGACTGGAGGCAGGTATGAGGATTCTAGCTAAATGGCAACTAAAACAGTTCCCCCGAGTTTATTAGCATATTTTGAGGTCTGTGTGGCTTCACAGTGATAAATGAACATGTGGACAGAACTGCATTCAGATGCCCTGGAGAAGAAAGTTACTGATAGCCGTTACGGAGATGGCCTTCACCCTGGGTGGAATAAGCAGGAAATCTGCCAAGGGGATGATAACCTAATTTAAATAGATGCAGAAATTCAATTAGAGATCCTCTGAGCAGAGACAGCTCATTCTCATCTCTTGGGTTAGAGGCTACTAACATGTCGCAAGCTTTTCTAAATGTGCTGTTGTCCAGGCGAAATGAATATGCTCTGCAAAAGCACTTTGCTCCTCCTTGGCATAAGAACATCAAAAGTGAACGTTATGACGACCGTGTAAATATATAGCTTCTTCCAGTGTAAGTTTAGGATGGGGTTTCACAGAAAATGTGAGGGGGGGGGGGGGGGGGTGGGGGGGAGGGGGGGGGGGGGGGGGGGGGGGGGAGTGACAAGACATTTAACGTCACTTACTCTGATTCACCTAACACTTCTGATGGATGTTACTGTCACTAGGAAAGTTGCTTCAGTTCTTCTGCTTTTCTGCCGCCTGGAGAAGTCCCCAGCTTAAATGCCATAGGTGTACAACAGCAGAATGCAGACAAGCGCTTGGAGCCTTAGTCTTTCAATAAATATTCTTAGGGATTTTAGGGAGAAATACTTCTTCCTGCTTTACGAGTCAGTAAAAGGACTGATGTTAGCAGCCATGCTTTGAGACATAATTATTTGAAAGATGTATGGGATTATCTAAATAACACACGCACACACACACCCCCGCCAAGAGCCAAGGAGCAGCCCGCGGGGATTTAAAGGCAAGCACTGCCGATGTACCTACTTACAGAAGGGTCACTTCGGGATACAGCAATCCTGAGTGGAGCTGTGGGAGCACCATCACGCAGGCTCTGTCTAGTCTGCTAATAAACCAGATTACAGCCAGGCGAGCACCTTTTGGCAGACAATATGAACTCTAAGCAACCATACAACTTGATAATGTTTAAATGGAGAAAGAACAGCAGCAGGAAGCTCATAAGGTATCCGTGGAAAAGCAGGGAAGGCTGGTGCTCGTAGCAGGGCAGTACCACCGACAGTTTCTTTCCCTTCAAAGTCAGATCGGGGAGAGACTGTCACATTCAAAATATTACCTTCTGATTCTTATTTCCCCTGCGTGACTATTGACTGTTGCTATCCCGCTGAGCTTTGAAGAATATCCCGACAGCAACTGCCTCATACAAGATGCTTTTTTGTTCAGACATGCTCTTGCTAATCATAGAATCATAGAATCATTGGGTTGGAAAAGACCTCTAAGATCATCAAGTCCAACCATCAACTAACACCACCATGACTCCTAAACTAGACCCTGGAGTGCCACGTCTACACCTTTTTTGAACGCCTCCAGGGTAGACGACTCCACCACCTCTCTGGGCAGCCTGTTCCAATGCCTAACCACTCTTTCAGTAAAGAAATTCTTCCTAATGTCCAATCTAAACCTCCCCTGACGCAACTTGAAGCCATTTCCTCTCGTCCTATCGCTAGTTTCTTGGGAGAAGAGTCCAGCACCCGCTTCCCTACAACCTCCCTTCAGGTAGTTGTAGAGAGCGATAAGGTCTCCCCTCAGCCTCCTCTTCTCCAGACTAAACAACCCCAGTTCTCTCAGC
>WAAD01041961.1:35839-55880 GCA_013389945.1 Fregata magnificens
TGGCAAGCTCCTCCGCCAGCTCCCTCAGCACTCTCGGGTGGATCCCATCCTGCCCCATAGACTTGTGAGCGTCCAGGTGGCGCAGCAGGTCGCTGACCGCTTCCTCCCGGACTGTGGGGGGTTTCTTCTGCTCACGGTCCCTGTCTTCCACCTCAGGGGGCTGAATACCCTGGGGATAACTGGTCTGACTATTAAAGACTGAGGCAAAGAAGGCATTAAGTACCTCAGCCTTTTCATTGTCCTTGGTGACAATGTTCCCCCCGGCATCCACCAGAGGAGGGAGACTCTCCCTGGCTCTCTTTTTGCTGTTAATGTACTTGTAGAAACATTTTTTATTATCTCGTACAGCAGTGGCCAGATTGAGCTCTAGCTGGGCTTTTGCCTTCCTGATTTCCTCTCTACATGACCTAACGAGCTCCCTGTACTCTTCTTGCGTAGCCTGCCCCTTCTTCCAAGCGTGATAATCTTGTTTTAGGAAGTCTACTAAGAATCCCAGGCTTGTGACACTGCCTTTGGCTGTAACCAAAAAAAGGTACAGAAACTCTGAAGTGGAAGGACGCAGATGTCGTCCTCACAGAGGGGCGCTGCGAGTGGGACTGCAGTCTGACGGCCACAGCGAGGATGCCCAGCTACAAAGCAGGCATGAGAGCAGCACAAAGCGACCACCTCCAGAGAAGCAGATTTCTCACAAAGCAGCCAACACGACCCCAAGCTTGGAAAAGTTGCAGCCTCAGGCCAAAGTGTTCATAAAGTGTCAGACTACCTAATAAAGAACAATCTACAGAAGGCAAGATGTGCTGGAGATTCAGAGGAATTTCCCTAATTCCCATGAACTATATGAGACAAACCCTAAGGATACCTACAACCTATTCCACCCCATCCAGCCACGTATAAACACAAGTCAGAAAGAACTTAAAAGAATTTTTTCGAAGAATAATAGTGACAAATATGACATCAGAAGAAGGGCACCAAGTTCAGGTGGAAGGCAAGGAAAAGTTGAAGAGCTTTTAAGGACTTTAGGAAATGACCCTTCTTTGAACAAAATAAGTGTCCTCCAGAGGAGTTGAATGTTTCCAGGAATTTCAGCCTGAAAGGATATTGAAGGGGAAATGTCATATTTCTTGCAAATGGGAGGATATTTTTGCACAAGCAGCATAGTAGTAACCTCACATTTTACGGCATCACTTGTCTTACGGGAACGCTAATGGGAATGGAATACAAAGGTAAAAGAAGGATGCAGCGACACAAATGCATCCTGCCCAGCTGAAGCAGAGGAATGGCATCCTCAGCAGGGAAATGATCCTGCTGAGCAAGTTTTGGAGATGACTCAGTAAGGCAACCTGCCCCTATGAGCAGGTGTAACCTATCGGTGTTACAGCCTAGCAAGCCATAATCCCAGCATGGGAGATGTTGAGATATTCCCAAGGGAAAGCTCTACTCTTTACAAACAAACAGGACCATTTCAACAAGAAACAAGAGCACTGCTTGTTTCTTGAGGGTAGACAACAACATGCATTAAGCAGATTGCTATTCTACCTCCTTTAGCAAGCCAAGAAAGCCATTCCTTTAATAAGACAGGAATACTCAAGATCGATTCTGAGACGCGAGTGAAGGGAAGCATACATATTTGCCACCAAAGGACAGGCTCTGCAGACAGCGAACAAGGCTCCGTTCTCGGAGGCAGGGTGTGTGAAAGGTGCCTGCGGCTTGTTGCTGTCGCATCAGGGGATGGGAGGAATTCCCTTTCGACCACAACAAATACAAAGACTACGGGTGCACGTGGGATGGGATTATACAAGCGTAACAGGAAAGGAGACAGACACATACCGATTTGCCAGTCGGTAAAACCATGAATGCATATAGCAATGAGAATTTGAAAGCACAAGGAATCACATGTTAGAGAAAAGACCAAGATTACTCGAATCCCATGGAGAGGAACGCAAGACCGCTTCAAAAGCTTTAGGAAAGATTGTACCTTCAATCCTCAAGCCTCTGGATGGTCACCTTGCACAAACTCACGTGGTAGGGCCTGGAAAACCAACCCACCATTACAAATGATGCCCTGGATCTAGGATTTGTTGCATCAGGTGAAATCCAAATGAAGACACCACTTGGCCATCACTACCCCACACTTCACTGCTGCGAGAGTGCTAACAACAGCTCAGTCATATATGTTTCTCCCAAAGTATTTTTAATGTGAGACGTGCGGCAGATCAAACTGTTTGCTGTGTACCAATTTAAGAGCAACCTATTGCAACATATGCTATAGCTACGGGCAATTATCAATGCCCCTGCTCCCCATAATTTATAATAAAAAAAGCGGTGCCAGTCTGCTGCCCAGGTCCTTAATAGAAAACCATTTCTTCATAGGAAGGCTCTAAATGGGGGCACAGGAGAGAAGAAACAGGTCTCAAGGCTGAGAACTGTGACAGAAAAGATAAGACAGAAGAGGGCACAGAATTAAGTTACCTTTATCTGCATCATATGAGCAGAAAAGGAAGTTTGCCCACATGCCTAATGTACTTTATGATTACTTTCTTTTCCTTGCATTACTATCCTGTACTCACTCTCCAATTTCCCACCACCTTTAAGTCTCATCACCTTCCCTCACCATCTTCAAACTCAGAAATGCTTGCTCCCATTACAACTCTGGATCATCTTCCTTTTTCTTCTGAGTACCTTATTTGAAATTCCTAGTGCATTGCACCATAATTTCCTTTCCTCTTTCCTTCCACCCCTCAGATCCTCCATCAGGCTCCTCCACTTCTGCATCTTCCCAAATAGTTTCTTCCCTCCTGCTCCCCTTGCAAGTTCCTGCCTCCTCCTATTTCCCCGCTTCCACCGGGCAGTCCTGCAAGCAAACAGTGGCCAAAGCAAACCAGAAACTGCAGCCTGCAACAGGAGAGGAGCAGACAGCCGAGTCCCAGGCCAGGAGGCAAAGGTCTGAAGGGAGACATGGCTGGCTTGGAAATGGGGCTGCAAGGAGCCAGAAGGACCCTGAGAGTTTAACACGGAAGAACAGGAAAGGAAGAAGAAAGTAGCAGATGGACTTGCATCAGATTTGGTGGAAAAGGGGGAAAAAAATACACACAAAGGAGCAGAACAGTAAATCAGTGTATCACAATGATACGGAAACAGTGATCTTTCCGATATGGCACACGTGGCTCTCTAGGGAAACCATTCATTTCCTCTGTCCCAAATATTTTACAGGGCTAGGAATGCAGTTTTGTTCACTTTCTGAAAAGCACTGCTACAACTCTTCCACATTTTGAGTTTGTTCCACACTCCACAGGCTGCGTTTAGGAAATATTTACATGAAGGAATACACAGAAAGAGCTAACAAGAGATGGAGAAAATGTGCGTGCCAAGGAGCCGAGTTATTTTGGTATAGGAAACAAGAACTACTGGAGTGAGCTGAAACAATTTCAGATCCAGTTTAACCCCGACAGACCTAAAGAGCGTTACCTGAAAGACATTTAAGTGCATTTTAAAGATGCTCAGACAGTTCTTTGCTTCAAGTCAAGAGCAGATACAAGCTCTTTGCATACATGCTAACACACTGCATATTCACGAGCAGAACATGACTAGAAAGATCAGCCCAGGCATGTGTTAAAGCAATGAGCAATGAAAGTAACTGGCACTGAAACCCTGAAAAAACACCTCCCTTTACTGAGTTGATGGAACAAAACCATACAAACCTTTGAAATCAGTGAGCAA
Source organism: Fregata magnificens (assembly GCA_013389945.1). Lineage (NCBI taxonomy): Eukaryota > Metazoa > Chordata > Aves > Suliformes > Fregatidae > Fregata > Fregata magnificens. The sequence goes on from WAAD01041961.1 coordinate 39,557, forward strand.
ACAGCAGAGCTTTCAGTATCATTTTTTTGAAATCTGAATTCAGCCTATTCTCTCCTCTCGGCTAGCAAACAGCAACAGCAGCCAGAGCTAAAAGAAAACTCTGTGACAATACCAAGAAACAGCAGCCGATCTCTATGCACTTCGTTGTTCATCTAGAGACCTGCACTTTCAAGTCTGCCTTTACAGCAAGTTTGAAACATCCTTTATTTTCAACGGACTTCAATTTATTTACCCTTATGCACACACTGTGTGGGTCACCCACTGGGTCATGCAAGATTCCCCTATGTTAAATGAAATACCTCTGCTCACCTAACAAAACAGTTTTAGCTAGCTATGATACACAGACAGATCTTTGGAAATGCACTTTAATTTTACCTGTGTCTCTATGAGACAGATTCACTCTAGAAATGAAAACTCCTGAGTTTCTCCACTATGAAACACTGAGAACAGGCATCCATCTGTTCCAGCTAAAGTAACTATTCAGTTTTGCTTGCTTGTGTCAATTTTCCCCCTCTATTACAATAATAAAATTACCAGCTATTTAATCATCTTTAACCCTGGTGTCCCTTAGGACAGAAGCTCCCTAAAATATTAGGTGTAATGTTCCTAAACGGATGCTAAAAGCAACATTAAGATTTGGCTTCCCGTGTTTTTGTTTCTCTACAGCGTATGATTTCAGTAGTTGGTGGAATTAACTTCACAAGGTGCTCAACAAATCACAGCGTTTCTTTCCTCCCATACTGTAACTCATGCGAGTACCCTTGCTCAAATCCAAGGCAAGAGACCCTAGGAATACAACAGTCAGTTTTCATCTGCTGGTTTTATGTATATGTATCTGCATTTTTTTGGCAGCGATCTGAGAGAGCCGGTATACACGGTGCTATTCTGTCCAAATCCTACTTGGACAATTTGCCTTTCTGCTCAAGGAATAAAATCTAACAATTCCTATACATGGCGGTTAATAAATCTGCATGCTACTTTCCGGGGGGTGGGGGGTGTGTTGCAATAGAGATACAATGCTGTTCTATTTATAAAGGTCAAGTAAATTGTATGCAGTCTGTGGAGCTCTAACATCTCTGCATTATTAAAACAGAATATTTTATTTAGACAGCCCTTTCAGAGAGAGAAAAAAAAATTCTCAGAATAATGTGTTTCCCCCTCCAATCTAGGTTAAGGTATGTACGCAATTTTGTGTACACTGAGGAGAACAGGAATACAAGCGTTTATTTGTTCTTCACTTGAATTATAACAACTAATATTTTTTAAACACTCTATAACATTTTTACAGGTTGTTTGGATAAGCCACAGCTATAAATCCTGCTCGGCTGTCAAGCAAGGAGAAAGCTTTGCATTATCCTGTGGGAAAGGAAATAAACTGCCAAGAACAGCAAAGGGGGTTGGGGGCAAGAAGGGGGTTAAACAGAGTTTAACATGCTTAACCTGGATCCCCCGGACAAAATCGTTGCCTTCAGCCGTGCCTCTGCCATCTTCCCGTAATGGAGGGATGCCCCAATGATCGATACTTTCACACCAATTACTGAGGAGGTCAGACAAGGATTCAACAACAGAGGAAGCTGACAATGCTCAAATCTTCCTTGGTTTTGTTAGAAACAGCTAGACGTTTTTTGATCTTTATCCAGTGAACAACAATTTCAAAATAAACGTGTTTTATGATCATACTGATGATTATGCCACAGTAAAATGCAGAGAGGCCTGTGCATAAGACGGCTTAAATTACACAGCTAATAGTACCTATGGAGATGCTAGCACAGCAAAAAGCCCATCCAGGACTCTGAAGAAGGCAGCAAATGAATGAGCAAATGTAGAAATTCCATCTAAACAAATCTCAATTACAGCATTTACAGTTAAACGCTCTGACTTGTGTTGAAACCACAATACATAAGAAATTCCTCAACTGAACCTCGTTAGGAAATTGAATTCCTGATGACATTTCGTCTTTGATATTTTCCTCCTACAGCCTCTAAGGTCCGGTGAATGCCTGAGAGCTGAGGGCTGTCCTGTGCCATCAAGCCAACACCAAAGAACGCAAGTGCAATCAAAAATGCAGCTGAGGAAGATATCTCCCAGAGTTTCAGTTTTACAGTTGTCGTATTTCTCCCCAAGCAGTTCACGGAAGTCTGCAGAGGCAAGAGAGGTCAAGGAGAACAAAGAAGTGTCAGGCAGAATTACTACTTGCAGGTGCTCTAATTTCATTTTTTTGAGCAGACATGCCCAGCACACCCAGCTGAAGTTAAGCAGCAGAAATCCCAAGTGACCAGCTATACCTTCCAAGAATCAAGCTGGGCTCCACGTAGCTTTTAGACTAGAAAAAAGGCGTACAGAAAGTTTCTAGCCTGAATTTTAACTATTCAAAGCTGTCAGTTCTTTACACTCCTGGCACACCTCCAATAGCAATAAACCCAATTTTAAAGATTGTTGTGTAATTTACTCTCAGGTTAGTAGGAAAAGAAAACCTTAAATAAATCTGTCATTAACCTATATCTGTGTTAAGTTTTGTTATTTTGGAGGAAACTTGGGGAAAGCTTTTCTGCCTGTGAAAATCAATGCCCCTTAAATGACAGCACTGGAATTTTAAGCGTCCTGTTTCTGTTAAAGACTATGCCTTGTAGTTTGCTATTTAATTAGGAGTGAAACCTAATTTCTAATCACCAAGTGCTCATGCTTACGAAGGAATTATAGTTAACATATTCTCTGGGATATAAAAATTAAGACTTCACAAATGCTGGTTAATCAGCAGTGAAAGCCAAATAGATCAAAGCCTGCAATGATGAGGGCAGACCAAAGCTTGTGCTGGCCACAATTCTCTCCCTCTCACGTACAACACCGGGTGCCCCAAGCTGCCCAACTTCTTGTAAATTAGGAGGCAAAAACATATGAACAGCACAAGTATGTCTGAAAACAAAAAAACAGAGGAATAAACTAACTTTGTACCGCACTCTGGCCACCCTTGGGGTTGCAAGAAGCACTTTATGTGGGCAGATGAAATCCTCCTCGTCAAACGCAGAAGAGGATTGTTGCGGGTCTGCAGGCTCCCTCTCCTAATCTGTTCTGGCAAGATGACTACGCTACTTGCTTCCTTTATTAAAAAAACCAAAATTTATGCATACATGAATACAGGGCTAACCGTACAATCAGTACCAACAGTGGTGCCAGGAAAAGAGCCTGCTGCAAGATAAAAATGTGATGTAAAACGCATCATATCAGGATGCTTATTTTTTGGCTTATACTTTTTATGTAGATCAATAAGGCCTTGGTCACGGAGAAGAGTTTTGGTGGGGTTTAGGGTTTTGGTTTTTTTTAAAGCACTAACTGTTTTGTAACTAGAACAGCCTACGGATGTAGTGCTAACGAAGGACTGAGGAGAGAGAACAAGTCTGGACACAGAGGTTGTGTGCCTAAGAGCTTGCCTTTTTTTTTTTGTTTTCAGCTGTGACAGATGTCCTTTCCCTGCCACTCCGAATTACTCTTTTTGCAAAGAACAGAAGCCCTGTACAGCCAAGGCATTTGCAGACAGTATAAAAAGCGGTTTTGAGGGTGTGAGGGGGAGGGTCAAAAGCAGAAATCTGTTTATTTGGCACCTAAATATAACCCAGTTAACTCAGCAAGCATTTTTTCTCTACTACATGCTATTTTGTCTATATTTAGAGGCTGTAAGGAACCAGCTTTAGCATCACCATTTTATTACATTCTCTGATGGGGAATTTGCCTTTCTTCCCCAGAACAAATCTCCGCCGTTAAGTGACCATGACCACTCACCTGAGTCTTGGGTATAAAAACTAAGCTTTCAGATGAAGCACCAGTGGTAAGGATGAGCTCTTAACCTTATATGAAGGAGTCCCGCTCAGCTATGCCTGGCTGTGCACCAAGCCTCTAATAATCAAAGAGGACGCATCGTGAGGCTGGTATTCCAGATCGGCCACAGGTTGATTAGTTATTTCATTCAGCAAGACCCAGCTGCTGGTAAAAGACAGGTTTCAACCAACTCCATTCAGAACAGAGGCTGCTTCTAAGAAAAGCCTTTTTGGATAGTAAACAAAAATAAGTTTCAGCATTTTGAGATTCTTGTTCAAAAAGCATTATAACTCTCCAGAGTATTTCTGCCTTTTTTTTCTTTTCTTTCTTTTTTTTTTTTTTTAAATAGGATTGCATACCCGGACACCTGTAGCATGTGGAGGAAAACTTTTTTTGCGATGAAAATTACCGTACCTTAGACTAAGGGCTACACAGAATGTTTTTTTAAGGTTTTTTTCCATAATCATGTAAATCAAACCTTGCCTGCTGAAGTTTTATCATACAGACAAGATCTCTGTCAATGTGACATCTGATTTACCTCTTCAGATGGGTGCACAAACAGACAATTGATTTAACTTCTCAGACTCCCTCCCTGCACAACAAATACTTTTTAAAAAGCATAGACCATGGGCAACAAAAGGATAGCTTTTTACTCAAAAAAAACCCATATTCTAGAATTTTTCTCCAATGCTTTCATGCTGATTTGCTGAGGTAGCTGTCTTTTATTCTCCATGTACATACTGCAGGAAACCGCACTTGAGCCTACAAAGCCATCCAGAGAAAATGGTGTCAAGGCACTGAATGGCTGCATCTGAGCAATCTCAGGATCGCCAACACAAATAGATAAAAACCCCACACATCTCGGTCTTCCAAAAACGTGCAGAGCACAAGAAAGGTTTAAAACAAGCAGATGATGTTGGTGGAAGGAAGAAAACCTGTACAGCAGTGTAAGAGAGACAGGCGTAGCGCTGCTCGTCTCCCAGCGATGGATCTGAAGCATCAATGGGTGATGTCCCAGCTCTGCGCTCAGGACCTGGCAGCCTTTAGTTCTGCCTTGCCTGTCTGTTGGTGACCTGAGGGATCTAGTGTCAGGCTGCAGACACTTGTGATTTAGGGTGTGATGGCCCTTCTCATATCTCCCATTTTGTATTGGGAAGTCAAATGGAGAGGTAAGGCAACTCCAAAGAAGCTACAGAACAAACAACCTGACATCAAGTTAGCTTTTTCGTGCATCATATTCTTCAATTCAATTGATAAAAATTCCATTAAGAAGCGTGGAAAAAGCATGGAATATTATCTCCCCATGATACATCATTTCTTCAGTATGAACAAAGTCAAAAAACGTCTCAACTGCTGACCAACGAAATCAGAATAGGTAATGGAGCTGAAGGCTTCCAACTATGCAAGCACGATATGTAATTTCTTTAAACTTCAGGCACTATTCAGGAACTAGCATCTAAGGCTCATAAGGCTCCTCCAGCATACATTAAAACTTCAAATACCTGTAAACGATCCTGCCTTCTTGGTATGTTACACAAACATCCACATTTTACATAGTTGTCTTGCCCATCCTTAAGACATCTGCTTTACTTCAGCGCCTAAGTCAGGCTGTCCTAACGTACACTTCCAGATCCTATACCATGCAAACACGGTACAAGTTCCTGAAGCTTTACATTTTGTTTGCTACATACTCATAAATTTTGCATCGATTTAACAACTCTGCCACAGTGCTCTGGAAGATTGTTCGGCTGTATTTAAACAGTAGCCTTCTTCAGTACCGGTGCTGCAGTCAAAATTTTTGTGGCCACTAAATCCAGTAAGCTTAATCAAATGATGTGGCTCCTATTTATAACATTTGCCTGTCACAGACCGCATCAAGAACCTTTTGTGATGGAAAAAGTTGAAAAAACAAGTGGGAACAGGTTCATTTTGATTAAACCTGGGATTGAAAGAGTCCTCTGTAGCTCATGGATGGAATTTCTGGTCAAAACAAGGAGAGAGAAAAGAGCCACTGTGCTCTTGAGGTGAAATCTGAGTGACGTGGACTCATGTCCCTGGCTCTGCCCAATCTCAGTCAGGTTTCCCATGCATTTGTCCTCACTGATGGGGCATCCTCATGCTCTATGGAAGCTTTTCTATTTGTACCTGCAAATGCTGGGATAATGCCTTAAGCCGGGCTTACAGGTCCTCAGCGATGCTCTAAATATCAGGCTAGTGGTTCCTGTTTGAAGCCTTTTTGGCTTTCAGATAAAAAAAACAAAACCCACCTGTTGTATCTGTGCAAGAGTAATGGCACAAAATCAAAATGCTGAGATTTGCTTGATGATGTCCCTTTTACACTTGCTTCGCCTACCTAAATAACAGTAACAGTCATCTGAAGGAAAAAAAAAAAAGTTGGAGATTTAAGAGGCAAGTGATTATTTGTTCCTAGTCATGGACAAGACATGCTCTTGAAGTACCTGCCACGATGGTTGATGAGAAAATAACAACACTTGCAAAGCAGAAGGTAGAGCAGCTGCTTTCCACACGACAGGAGCAGAGGTCAGGTCCACCACCCTACAGAGCCAAATGTCATTTTCCCCAGTGCCTACTCCCTAACAAACAGCAGCAGCACACATAACATACCTGCGTTCGCGATTACTGGCTAACGTGCTCTGGTATTCAGGCTTGCCATGCCTGCAGAAAACACTCCTTGACAGTGCGTGCCCTCCTGCAGGCACATTAAAAAATCTAGCAAATGAATGGAGGGAAATAAGACGGATAGTTAGCGTTCCCTTGGGACTCCTCTAATGAAAGACTGCTGGGCCGCAATACAATATCCACCCTGCAGCAGATCGCTGCGCCGCTGCCAAAAAAAGGCCACATGAGCTCTTCCTGCCAAGGCAAGCTGTGACTCTGAGATACCCTGTCAGAGTGAGTTAAGAAGCAGCAAAATAAGAGAGTTGCACCACCTGTGTCCCTTCTCCAAGTAGAAGCCTCGCAAAACTTCAATTATCTTCCCACAGCAACAAGTCTAACTTCAAGTGGTGAGTCAGAGGCTGCGTCTTCCTTTCAGCAATGCCCTGAACCAAGGTAATGTCAAGTAAAACCGGACTACCTGCCTTACTTAAGCTCTCCCAACGTACTGATTATCATGGTATCCGAGTACATCTGTGTTTGGCTATACTGCTAATAGATAAAAGCCATTGCCTCTCCATGCTTCATTTCACTCGTGTGCCTTGCAGAGCTAGGCTTCTACTGGGAAAACAGAAAGCAGTCAAGTATCTGATGAGCAGGAGATGTGTTCTCCCCTTTGTGCAATTGCTGTGTTAACAGGATTTAGATGTGCAAAGATGTGTAAGGAAAAAAAAACTTTAATATATATTTTTTTATATATATATACACACGCACACTCCAATTCAACTACTTTCTAAATATCTAGCAAGTTTAGATAAACAGCACCATTTGAGCACTCAGACACAAGTTATGCATGAAGGTATACACACAGACCCACATTTCTAACCGAGATTTAGCCCACGCTTTTGTCTGTACACTCCCCACCAGTAAGACGTTGCTGTTATTTGGTCCATAGGCAGGACGGTAATAAAGACAAGTAACGATAAACGCTAAAATGCAGCCTCCCGGAGCTGGAGCAGCCCTTCATCAAGCAGCGCACAGAGATGTATCAAGTCACTGTAGGATGACATTCTGCCATCGCGTGGCATGCACCGTGATGTTTTGTCAACACAACGCCAAGCCATTACCACTAAACACCCCGACACCAGACGCTCTCTTGCTTTGTGTCCTTTTTGGTGCTGGTTCTTTAGGGCAGGGGATGTGTATAATCTGTCTTTCGGCTGAGCTGAGCAAGGTGCAGGCAGCCGACGTGATAGAATTGCTGTTTGCCCATAACAGGAGGCCCATGGGACGTCACATCTCATCAGTCACGGGTCGACTGAATTTGTACAAACTGGCATACTAGAAAAGCTGGATTGTCAGGAAAATCAAGCCTCCCACGGTATCTTGTGCTACAGCCACTGGAAGCTCTCTGCCTCCTGATGTACAGAGGAAACAAGGCAGGGTTTTTAGGGAGATGTAAAGTCTGGACCCTATCAGATGGGACAGCTTTGTAGAAGGAAGAGATTTGGGGTTGAGAGGGAAGAGAAGGGCAAACGCCCATAGGAAGGAGAGAAGAATGTTGGGCAGAAGAAGGAGGTGCAGGAACAAGAGACCCAGGGAAGCAACTGAGGGCTCAGAAGAGAAGGGAGAAGAGGACGGCGAGGCCTTTCCTGGGAAGAGCAGTCTGCCTTGCCATGTGAGCAGAAAGGACGGTGGCGTGAAGGCAGAGGGCTCTGGGAACTCAATGCCAGAGCACGTGCCGCAAAGGGGATGGAGAAGACACGCCGGGGACTCCGGGGAGAACATGGCAGCGGAGATGAAGGCACCAGATGCAATGAATTCAGCCCACAGCAACTGCAAATCGCAATACTCCCACGTTGTACAATCCCAACCTGCAGATTTGTATCCAGCTGCAGGTCACTGCAGAAAACTGGAAAGGAAGTGTAATTTCCTTTCCCCTCCACAGCCTCCTCTTTCACAACGCGTGAATGCTGTTTCTCCTCCCTCACTTCTTAAAGCAGGAAGAGAAAGAAAAGAAACCCTAGTGCCTCGTTTATCTCTTCCAGCCTCTTCACCAAGTCCTTGCTGCCGTTCGCTCCACACCTTTCTGCGGCCTCTGGAGCTGGGATCCAGCTGCTTAGCCAAAGACAGCAGAAGTGAGCTGCTGTTACCGTGGATGTGGTCTCAATGACAGCTATGTCGAACAACCCTGCTGACGACCATGTGTCATTTATCAGGTGTCAAAATCATTTCTCTATTTTGTGCATTAAATAGATATATCAAACGACAAAACACGGTAGCTGCCAAAAGACGTATATATCTCCTCTATGTGACCAAGTTTAGCTACGTTCAAACCTCACATGTAAACCTTTATAGACTTTCACCAATTTAAGCAATACTGAAACTTCCAGGCAAAGAGGTGGACCCTAACTCCACTGCGTAAGTACTTCCAACTCAGAAAGGAGCATGCCTGATCTTCTATTTTACCTAAAGGACTTTCTCAGGTTTTTAGGAGTCATGATTTTCAAAGCATCTCTGTAGCTATAAACCCCCTATTGTTTCCAGCAAGCATAAGGGATAGCTGAATGGCTTTATTTGCATCACATTTGGTTTACCTACACCTTCGTTAAGTGCTTGGCTATTGCCTTGATGTGCTGCTGCCCGAGTCATACGGCGATTGATTTCTTCTATTCATCAGAAATGTTACCCGCCAAGAAAGTTATTTTCCTCATTTAGCCTGTGGACTTAGAAGAGCACTAATGAATTCCCCTCACCCGGTGGATCTTTGCACACAATTGACATCAAATAGGCAGTTTAAATAGTAACAAGCACTGACAGATCCCTGAGATCCACTTACACTGGGGGCAGGGAGCAATGGCTTTAGATTTTCATCCCATCCATGTCACCAGTTACTTACTCTTTTGCTCGTGAATCCGAATGATACTCTGTGGCTGCTAAGCCAGAAAACCAACAGCATTTTGACATTCCCAGAGCCCAGCTGATACTGGAAAAAAAATCCATATGCACCACCAATATTAAGGCTTAATTATTTTCTATCCTAATAAAAGTCCGTCTCGTAGTATATTTATGGTAATGCAGTACTCCCGTATGTGTGGGTAAGGACACACGCGCACGTACACAACTGTCTATATACATTTCTCTTGAACCTAGGATATCACATTTAACACAACGTATGTGTATACTTACAACACTCCAGTTTCATTTTCAGTCAACCCAGACAGCTACATTATGATTTCTCCTATTTCTTGAGATCACCCACCACCATCACCACCTCACAGAATATTAAATAAGGGAACAAAATGAGCCGGTCTGGCTGGGCAGTTTTCGAATTCACTTCAAGTCTACATCACAGAGCCGGTCCACAGCTTTCCTGACACAGTTTTTGTGTTTAACAGGAAATACCTCCAACAAATATGCCCACAAACGGAATCAAAAAGGGGAATTTTGGAAAAAGAAAGACAGCTCCAGGCAGGGAAAGCGTTGCAGTATGACGAGGGACTTTTTTTCAGTGATAGCCTACTTCAAGATTGCTCCTAACAAACAAGCACCAAGTACAGTCCAAATATCCCGACTCTACTTTGCAATTTTAAAGTCTGGGAGCCCATTTTCTACTTTGAAACCAGGCACCAGTGCTCAAGTTTGGCTATACATGCTCAGGCAGTAGTTTCCAAGGAAACCAGTGACTGCATGAACATTGCAAAACGCAAGTCCTGTGCTTGCTGTTTCCCAAGTACACTGTAGCTATCTCCGTGACACAAACCCTTCCAGGTAGGTGCTTTACCACTGTTTCTAAAAGACCTTAATGCAATTTCAGACGTTTAGGATGTCAGTATACATATCCAAGCAACGTGCACACTTGCAACCAAACCACTTTCTGTAGATGTTGAGGGAAGGAGAAAGGAATTACTTGAGTTGTTTTAGGCTCCAATGTAGCAAATACTTTTGGGTTTTCCTGTTCTATCAGCCCTTCAAAACAAAGACAAGCTACACAAAATGTGCATGTCAGGGACTTCTCTGCCTGCACATACCCCCTAGAAATGGCAAAAGGGCAGATGAAAAACGTTTATACAAATATTTATCCTTTAGCCTGCTACAAATGCAAGTATTTTGGCACCATGAAAAGCCAAAAGAGAAGCAATACCAGCAGCACAGGCAGTAAGGATTATAACTGATGACAGTAAGTGGCATTTAAACCACCACCATCTCCAGTTCAAAAAGCACAGCTTTCCAGGACCCCTTACCTTAAGATAAGTGACTTCTGAAATCTTAGCGTCCCACAGTATCTATCCTGAGCAGGATAACCAAAGAAACAGGTACACATCAAGTCACGGTGTCCTTTTTAAAGGACCTCCTCTAAAGGAGCAATTTTTTCCCCTTGATTCATATTTTGCAGCTGGTGCTCAGTGGGATAGTGTTTAGTAAAGGCATTGAGTTCACTCACCTTCCCAGCGAGTCTGCAACACGGGTTGCTGCAAGCAGCTGGCTAGTCTAAGTTTTGTGCTACTACGTACATTTTTGCTCAATATCAGCGCACTGATCTGGGGGGCATAGGGGGGTTGATTCATTTCAGACATGTAAGATGCACATTGTGTTCAGGAACACAGGCTGCTACGGCTCAGGACGACTTTCACAGCGAGTCTGGAGAGACGGCATTCGTGTCTGTAGTCTGGGACATCATTTTCTGTTAATGTACTTTAAAACTATCCACCTACAGAATTCACCCAGTAATAGAGATAAGAGGAAAAAAGTTAATTCTGTAGAAAATGAATTTATGGAGAAGTATTACAATTAAAAAAATAGTTTCTATGTTAATGACCACCTTCATTTAAGTGCCAGTAGCTTGCTTAAAACTACTGTACTTGCTGAATACTTTTGTTTTGCATATAACCACCGTAAAGATTTCAATATACTTTCTGAACAGAACTACTTTGCTTTAAAACGTAGTGTCTTTACACTGCACTGCTAAAGTTAATATCAGAAAGCAGCAGAAATTCAGACAAGTATGTGTTGCTTATTGCTACTAAGCAGAACTAAAAATAATTGAAATTGCAGCGACGTTTAATCTTGCTGTCACTCATCAAAGCAAGAATCAGACAGGAAATGACAAAACAAATATGTGGCTTTAATAGCTTTGTCCGGTGAATTGTTTTTTACCTTCCTTTGAATAAAACACCTCTGGTCCTTAGAGTTTACCTTCAACATAAACATTACCTCATTAAACAAGCGTACTTCAGAGATGACCCAGAACACTATTCGCCAACAGAGAAAAAATCTTTGTCCTCTGCATAATAACTAAATACAATATAGTTATTCCTTACCACCACTAGTAACCAAAGCCTCAGAAAGCTGAATTATACAAAGAGCCAAACTACCAGCAATCTCACGCTTGCCACTTCACAACACATTAAGCAGCACAGACTCCGAGGCGTGAGTCACACGCGTGCCTCTTGCGTAGAGGAAAGCCCCATCCACCACCACCACCGCCAAGCCAGACCTGTCAAAACAGAGTAAAATAACATTTGACTGACTTGCATTCGCCACTATCCCTGACACGCTGCATGTTAAAACTTCTGTCAGGAAGCATATCATCCTTCACAATAAAACCTCATCCCTGCGAAGTGCGAGGAAGCTCTGCTCTCAGCCCCGCTGCACGAACAGAAGCGGAGCAAGTTGGATGTTTGGGGAGTCAAGAGAGGAGACAGCTCACGAGGCAACTCTGCCAAGCTGCCTTGGCCAGCCGTAGATATGAGATAAGTTTAGGACTGGGCTGCTGGCTAGGCAACAAGTCCCATGCACCCAGATTCAGCAGCACTTGCTACAGGAGCGGGCTGTCCTTCACAGCATCCGAGAGCTTGTCCATGCAAACCAGCCAGTTGAAGCCAAACACAAAAACCGCAATAAGGTCTGAGTGGCACCGCGCCACTAGAGCGGCAGGAGAAAAGTTGATCCGTCCCCTTGACAGCCGCCAAGACGAGTGGAAAGCTAGTCAGCGGGGGCCTAAGGGAGATCATTCCCCAAGGCAATGCTCTTGGCCACATCTCATATCGCTGGGCATGTCACCCTTTCTCACAGACCTCCTACCAGTGGAGAGATGCTGCCCCATCACCACTCGACACGTATCAGTAAAGTTCTAACCCCCTGAATCCTGCATACCGAAAAAACCCACTGACATTAATGGATGTCAACGTTTAATCAAGAATTAGCACATCTTCCCAGGCCCATAAATTCTTTTTCAGAACAATGTCAAACTACATTCAGATGGATTCAACGTTATATCATGCAGCACATAAAAGCAACCACAGCAGTTAATCACTCTCAAACAAATTATAAACGCATTTCAATCAGTCGCTGGACACACCATACTGAATTACATCTTGATAGCAAAAAAAAAAAAAAAAGTTAAGGTTGCACCCCTACATCCATCGCTGCTGACTGCTTTTGATATGATGTTTTCTGCAGCGCGACACCAAAATGAGAACGTAACAGGACTACAGAGGCCACCATCCCTCGTCTGATTTCACAGCTCCTGTCCTACGTTTCAGGAGGCAATCACGGTGGGAGCGTTGTCTCAGTTCCCGATCGCAGGCCCCTCAATCATCTCAACCGTCAGTTTCTAGTTGTTAAATTATGTTGCACCCATCCTCCAAATTATTTTAGAAAGAGGAAAGCATGGGGCTTAAGAAAAAGGGCTGGGTTTTTGGTTGTTTTGGGTTTTTTAGAACTATAGTTTGAGAGTTTTAATAAATGGACGGCTCCTGGGTACTGCAGCATACATACCGCTTATAAATACCAGCAGATAATTTTATGCAAACACTCTAAATATGAAGTGCCTTTCAAATATTTCTGGGGGTTTTATTACTATTATGATCACTTAAAAATATGCCTCTAGTCCACAGAAGATGTGCACATTCGCCTTCAAAGAACCAATTTGGCCGTTGAAGGGATTTTGTTAAATCTCTTGTATGTATGTTGTACTTTCCCTAAGGCTATGCAACTAACCATGTTTTTTAAACCAGAACTCTTAAATATGATTCACAGGTTGCTCCTCCCCCCAAAAACAAATGGCTGGGATTTTGGCAGATTCCCCAACTTTACATTCAAAGCATTCCTAAGTCTGTTAACTCACAAAAACAAGTAATTTTTCATCTTACTCAACATTTTCTATAAATGACACAGCATTCTGCCGTTATCTCAGTTAACGACAGGGCATACACCACCTCCGACAAGAGAAAATCGGGCCCTATATATTTCTTCACGCTCACGAGCTCTCCGTTTCGTTTTACATTCTGCTTCTACAATTTTTTTTTCCTTCTGGAAAATAAAATATGCTGATTACACAGTCTTCCAAAAAAGCATACTGCTGTTGCCAATCACCAAACGGAACAGCCTTTTAAAATTAAAGTCCTGGGTGTTTTCCCATGGCAAGTACAAAATAACGAAAGCGAAGAGACGAGACTTACAGCTTCCTAGTTAAAAAGACTATTCTTTGGTCTGCAGCTCTGTAAAATCTTAATTGCAATACCAGTTGGTACAAACTCGGTCTCACAGTATTCTTTTCATGCTGACAGGCTGTTAGCAGCCAGGATATATCCTGCAAGAGGTCAAAGGTGTGGAAAACCAAACAGAGCAGCGATTTTAGAAGATGAAGAGGAGATAAGGATTTGTCACGGCATTTTTCTACCATGGAAAACCATCCAGCTTTCTCCACAGTCTGTGCCCACTTACTCCAGTCACTTCTTGCAAGTTATTTCCTTTGGGGAGGAAAGAAAAAGCCACTTATTTTAGACAGCTGGCTTCTAGTTACTTGAATACAAAGACTGATAAAGATGCCAACGCCTGACTTCTCTCACTGGTCTCATAATTTGGAAGAAAATGGCAGGATGCGTCCCTCCAAGGAGTTTAGCTATAAACTCCTCATGTGAACCCACAAAGCCCCATTTCACATTAAAAAAAAAAAAGTTCTGAGGCAAAATAAGCCCAACCCTGCAACAGCAACTAAAACTCTTAACACTCTGAAATGGGTATTTTTCTACACTATATGCATCTTAAATGGTGGGGTTTGTGTGCAAGGTAAGGTCTTGCAGGAAATTTAATGGTATTTTTTCCATATGAGGCAATTCAATTCACTTTCACGCTTAAAAGCCATTCGGAGTTTAACGATTTTGTAACCCAGAATCTTCTATGTGGAATCACGGCAGCTTCCATAGACACTTCACCACAGAGACACTTCACCCAGAAGTCTACCATGGCCCTCATGATCACTCCTCCTTGTTTCTAACAGACTTTCTACTATTACCGATCCTACCAATCTCCGGCTGCCTTAGGTGATCCACCAGATCAGGAGGACAGACCCAGCACCACTTAACTGCAAAAACTACTACCAAACAACTGGAGATTTCCTGCGTGTCCCCTTGGTGCTGCTACTTCTGTATAACGCTGGAAAACAGGCTGATACTTTGGTAGTTTGTCAAAACCAAAGGTTGGATGCCATTACCTCAAGAGTCACTGAGATTCAGCATGAGCAGGGCAAAAAAAGTGAACTTTTCTTTGCGTATTTTGGTAGTTCCTGTTCCGCTTCCAGGTCCTCTCCACCTTAACCTCCGGTACCACCCCAAACGGTTATCATCTTGAACATCAAAATGTCATCAAGATTGGTGTCACGTTTGTTTAATCAAGACGAGGACCTCCCATCAACCACACAGGAGCACTCTGTAACCCATGTTTGCAACTGCACGTAGACAAGCATAAGAAAAATCAAAATTTTGGTCCCAAACAAACTAAACCAGTTGCGCTTCCTCACTCAGTCTCCCAGGCACATCCACCGCTAACAGAGCAGGTCATCTGGATTGTATTTTCATCATGAGAACTACAGGTAAGCAAAATACACGGCTCTTGTTTTCCTTTCTTTAGGTAGCCGTATCTTCCTTTCCATTGGGATGCTCAAATTAAAAGTGCTCATCACTGCAGTCACGGATTTCGGCAAGCACCCAAGATGACCGTCTGTCACCAGAAGATGTCATGTCGCCTCACCAGGTGTCCACCCTTGGGCATGAGGCTTTGAGGACTTCTTGTCACCACAACGTGGCGGCTCAAATAGAAGAGCGACCGCTTCCTAGAGCAACGTGCACTCCTGAAGCTGTGAGCAAGTATCTTTTCCACCTCAGTGATTAAGATCTCAGGCTGCAAGTTGACTTAAATATTGTAAATAGTATTATCGACCATGGAAGGTCAACATGAAATACTCCCTCAGGCAGGTGGCACGCGTTACACCCCCCGTGAGACTACGGCAAGGCATTTATGCAACGAGCAATTAAAATTCAAGCTGGAAAATGTTAATTCAAGGCTTCGTCGGGCTTCCTACCTATTTCACCATACACAGGCAGAGGCACCCGGTTCCTTCTGCTGAAACCTGAAGTGCTTCCCCGGGCGCTTTCCCTCGGTTCACACTTTGAGGGCAGCGAGGGGCAAACACACACACACTCCTGACAGAAAAATAAACATTTTCAGATGCAATACGCTGTCCCACAATTTAATTGAGGAAATTAATGCCTCTGGGCCACCTTATTCCACCTTGGGCATTTAGCAGACACGCCACGGCTTGCACAGACCCACCCAGCTGCCCGCACCTCAGCCCACCACCTGCTCACGGGGGAGCCTTCCCCCCCACCCGGTCTCCATTTTTGGGGGTGCTTTTTGTTTGGTTTTGGGGTTGGTGGGTTGGGTTTGGGGTTTTTTTTTGGCCCACCAGAGTTTCTCCCCGCCGCCCTTTTGAATCCGGAGCCGCGGCCGTTCGCCTTAAAAGGGCAAAATATCTGTGGAGAAAGGGCGGCGGGAATTGGGGAGGGGCGGGCAGGCAGGCAAGGAGAGCCGGCAGCCGCCGCCCCGCCGAGGG
>WAAD01041961.1:57843-90829 GCA_013389945.1 Fregata magnificens
CCCGGCGGGGGGGATGCGGGGAGGGGGGCTGGCCGGCGGCTCCCCCCGGGGCTGCGGAAGCGCTCCGCCGCCGGGAGCCTCCGCCGAGCCCTCCCCTCCCGTCCTTCTGCAGGAGGAGGCCATCAAACAGGTCCGAACCCTGGGAGATGGCTGCACAAACCTGCCCTCTCCGTGTCCCCCGCTCCTCTCCCTTCCCATCCTCTGCTCCAACCAAGGGTGCTACTTTTTCCCCTGCACAACTTGCCGGGCTCGTCTCCCGTTTACTTTTTTTAACAGCCAATTTTTGTCGTCTTCTCTTGAGTGAAAGCACGAGCCAGCGCCTGGCATGGCTCCTGCTCAGTCTCCGGCAAGCTTCAGGCTCCAAAAACCCAGATTTTAACGTGAATATCGGTCAAGTACGTCTGCACTGGAAAAGCCTGGAGGCAGGGTGTACGGGTCTTAGAGCGCTAAATAAAACCTAGCTTAAAATATGGGAAATAGGCTTCCCGTGTAGCCCCAATACCCACAGGAAAGCACAAGCTAGTTTCTGCCGTACCTAACACGATAGGATTTTCCCAGTGTGTGAGCGCAACACCTCACGCGCTAGGATTTTCTGCGTGCCGACAAACTGCTACCCACCGGTTCTACCTATGTGATACAGTCCACAGGTCTGCAGCACAAAACTAACAAAATAAAATAAATGAGCCGCATCGGCTGAGCCCTCGGTGCCAAATGGCTCTGTTTTCTTTTTGTCTCGCCTGCGTTTGCCAGGCGCAGAAGGGACAGTGATGTACGCCGTGACAACGCGGCTCCTACGCTTGGCCCTCCGGGGCAGAAAAAGAGGGATCTGTGGGCAAGAAAATAGCTGGCTTGGGGGTTTCCTGATAAACCCCCCCGCCCCCAGCCCAGCTAGGTGCAGGTGCCCCGCAAGAGCTTCTGCAGCGCTGGGGCACCGGCACAGTTTCGTGCTCGGATGTTTTCAGGGCAACAGAAGCAGCTGCTTCAGTTCCCTCTCTGGGAGTTCGATTTGGGGAGGAGAGAGGTAGGATGCAGCCATGGATACGTTTTTTGGAGGTGGGTGGTACCCACGTGTGTGTATCTGCGGTCAAGCAGTGTGTCTAGACCTCCCATTCAGGCATTAGCTGGGAAGGAGAGACATCCAGAGAGAGACCATGTTTATGGGATTGAGCTTTTTTGGTTGGGTTTGTTTTGGTTTGGTTTGGTTTTTTTACTGTTACATACTGGCACTTGGCTGAGTCCAAAGTTCCAGCTTTCAACCTGCAGATGGTCTTTATAAAATATATTAAAAAAAAATTTAAAAAAGAACAGATGAGGGATTACAACTGCTCCCTGCTCAACGCTGTTGTTTGAAAGGGCCTGGCCTCTGTTCATAAGCGTGAGGCTTTGCAGGTTCTTCAACGTATTTGATACCTCCCGCATTTTTTGAGATGCACATGAGAAAAAAAATTGGGTTACGTAAAATGCTTCCGTTTTCAGTCCCCTTGATGCGTATGGGCCAGGCACAAAGTCCCCTGGTTGTTTTCACGGGTTGCCAAAGCGCTTTAAGTTCAGACAGCATTTTTTTACTGTATATTCCCTCCATTTCAATCTTGCATAACTCGCTAGGAACAAAAGTACCAAACATCTTCCGAACATTTCCATTTTAAAGACGGCCGGCATTAAATAGATGCACTCCCGCTGCCTACAAACTAGAAATCAATGATAAATAAAATATTTTAATAGCATTCCGCTGACGTGCTTGAAGTTTTATTGTTTTCCTCCCTACAGAAGTGATAACCAACTTCTGGATGAGGGAGACGGCGATATGGTTAACTGAAGCCCACCAGGCTTCAAAAGAACAACAGCCCTGGGGGGAAACGTGCATAATTTCTATATGACAAGCGGTAAAGTCACATTACTTGGTTTCTATCAGAGGTGCACAGCCCGGGACTGAGACAACAGTACCTAGATCAGAAAGGATCTGGAGAAAACCGTGAGAAATTACGGGAAATAAAACTGGCGCGGAATTTAGCTGAGTATATCTAAAGAAAACATTTATTTACAGGCGAGAAGCAGGTTTTCATAAGACCTACAAGGTCTAAAGAGAGATTTTATGGCTCTGTTTTAGATTTGAGACTATAATCAGCAGCTGTCAAGTCTAAGGCTGGTCTTCCCTGATTTAAGGATAAGGCCACAGCAGCCCAACGGGCTTCACAACCTGACAGCCGAGTTCTGCCGCGGGAAGGCAGCCAGCAGTTGCCTATTTTCGCCTATTTGCTGCTGTCCCAGAGAAACCATCGGGCAAGTGGAGATCTCCTCCCTGCGGTTCATACTTCAGGCTTTCCTGGTGCCGGCTGGTGTGTAATCTCAGGGATCCCAGGGTACCACCCCACTCTGATAAAAATAAATCTTCTGATCCCATTCCTTTCAACTTAAAATTCCCAATAAAAAAAAAAATCTCAGACTCTCAGAGCAGCTGCTTTGTCTTCTTGATCCAGTGAACGGAAAGAAACAGCTTTAGGGAGAAGAATGGCAGGAATGCACCAACTGGCTTGGGTTTCTGGAGGACGGGACGAAGCTGCTTGCGGTTTGTTAAGGGAGCCTTTGGCTACGGTCGTCCCAAAGCCTTTTTCTGATCCGGCCACTGCGACACTGTGCCTGGATGTCAAGTAAGCAGGAAGCCGAAAAAAAGAGCATCTGCAGACAGCGTCCCCTCTGCCCCAAAACACCGCATGCCGCGGCTTGCTGATGGGAATCACACAAAACAGGGATGTTTCTTCTCTTCGCACAGGCTCTGATATACTCACAATATTTCCTCTCTGCACAGCTCCTAGGCTTTAATAGCTTTTGCTTCTAAACCTTTCAAGGATCATCTGTCACCAAATGCACCCACTCAGCTGCCATCTTCCAAGCTAAAAACATATTTGAAAGCTCTCTGTTCTGCAAACATCTCCTCGGGCTCGCCAATCAAAGCTCAGGTAGCAAGCGGGATCGCTGACAAGCAAATGTCACCTTGCTGCAGCCAGCCAGGACAGTGTGGACGGAGAAGCTGGAGATGCATCACTGAGTACATACATAAACATTTTCCTCCTCCTGGAAGCATTTTTCTTTTCCCCGCCTAATCCACTCCAATGCCAATCCTTACCCTTTTCCCAGAATATCTATGGGAGGAGAACAGCCTGTGGTAGAAAGTTGAACCGCTTGGTTTTTGCGATGCATTTCTCTGCTGGTCGGGGCGTTGTGCAGATTTGGGAAGGTGTGTGACCCCCGGGACTCTACCTGCTGATGGCACACAGCCGGCTGATGGCACACAGCCGGTTGCAAAGCCGAATGCATATTCACGGCAACGCCTTTACGATGTGAAGAAGGAAAGACTAAAAATATGGGAAGATCCAGAGGAAAACAGCACGTACATGAGCTGAACTCTTGCAAAAAGCATGCTATAACCCACGCAAGTTGCAGTTCACCCTGGAGAGTCACCACGTCTCATCCGTGGGATGCCACCCCCCCTATTCCACCACGCACCCAAAATTCACGCCAGCCCCTGAGGCAGAGGACGGAGTGCCACCTACTGAAACATGAACACATCTGTCTCCTCCCTAGGGCACATCTGGCCATTCTTTTTGCCTTTTGCCCCAAACGGAGTGCCTCCGGTAGCTCCTTCTGGGGCCGCGGTGCTCTACGGATTTGCAGGGGGCAGCTGGAAAATAATTCAGCCCCCAAGGATGGGGATGAGGATGGAACTACTGTGTCAAAGCAGCCTCGCCAAGACCAAGGAGCAGGAATTGGCAGTATCTGAGGAGCGCTTCAGCCCCGTTTAGCTCTGAAAATAAGTCCTATTGTCTCGTGACGTTGGACATTCCCTCTTATTTTGGTCCTTTCTGGAGCCTCTAAAAATGAAGCTGAAACCCGTTTGTTCCTCCCCACGGAAGGGATGGAGATATCCAGGGCTGGGCTCTCTTGCAGTGAGTGCTGTCTTTTAAATCCCATTGATTCCCCAGCGCTGAAAGACAAATCAACATCTCAACTGGATTATCTCAAGGATTTTCCTTTAGTATGTAGATTCTTTCCATTATCAGTAAGAAACACTGAGACATAGCTCTTGTGAAGAGCATGCAACCGCTCCAGCCTGCCCTAGGATATCCTCCCGGGATGAGGATCTTTTGGAGTAGAGTGCGTGAGAAAAAAAAAAAAAAAATACCCCAAGACCTATTAATGTTACCAAAAAATGCCCACTGCAGAGACAAGAAAAAAAATAATAGTGTGATGTACTGCGATTGAGAATACGCTTAGCTTTTTATATCACATTAGGGGCATACATAATAACACAAAAATGAATGTTTGTGTCATGCCAGGCAAAAGGACGAGACATTATGAGTGCATAATAGCACAGAATTATCCATGTAACACGGCGGTTTCAAGCCCTCCTCCCCTCGCGTGCACAGATGCATGTGCCAGAATCAGATTTCAGAGTCGAGTTTCCTGTTCTCCTTTGTGGGTCCTTTGCCCAGAAAAATAGATGTCATGAAGGACCTAACGCACCGGCACAATAAGAGATAACCCTTCCCTCGTCATTTTTCCAGGCTGGAGGAAAGCTTGTACCTGTGGTTCCTGCTGGGTGGGCTGCAGAGCTAAAACTGTAGAAGAGTATCAGTCATCTTTATGGGAGGAACATGAGTTGTACCTAAAAATGGCACTATAAATTATTCTCAATATCCAGAAGTTGAATACACATTCAACAAGCCCTTCAACGCTTTTTCCTTCCACTAGAGCAATCAAAACAGTCCCTCTGACTTCTTTTCCCCCCTAACAAGACCCTATTCACACCAGCCCTGCCTATGTGTCTACAGAAACCACAGATCCTCCGCCCTCCAGAAAGCACCTGACACGCTTTAGTTGAAAGATGTCTTTCAAAGCCAGGCTTTTTCTCCTCTGATCACACGGAAAGTTGGATTTTCAACAGCTCGCCCCATCAGATGGTCGCATGTGGTGGCAGCGGCTCTCCGCATCCCTTTGCTTCAGCGCTGGTTCAGCTGCTCACGAGTCCCTACGGGGTAGGAGGGGATGCGACGGGCTTCCTGGTAGCACCTTCTCATATCCTCAGCCTAAATGAAATCTTCGGGGCTGGGCTTTCTCCAGGAAAGAGTAAAAACGTTTTCCGTGCGCCCCTAGATAGGAGCTGCAAATAGCAGCAGATCTCCAGGCAGGTCAGGCGTGGGAACCACCGTCCCTGATCCCGATCCCTCCTCTCCGTACCCACCTCATACACACTGGTTGATTTTTTCCCACCTGCCAGAAAGGGCTGGACTGCCCGGCAAGGTCAGACACGAGCAGAGCTTAGACACGTCTTCCCATGGGCTGGATTAATTCAGAAGCGGCTTCAAAATGATTCAGCTGCCTTTAAGAAGTCTCTTTAGGCTCATGTTAAGCAGCAACTTGTTCTGAAAACTGCCAACATAAATACTTAGTGCTGTTTTGCAGTTACTACAATTAGACACTGACTATGCCCCTGCTTTTCTCAGCAGTCCCAGGGCACTGACTATGTAGAGCAAAAGCAGCAGTTAGACAAGGAGAGCCCTGGAAACGTAGTTTTCTTTTCCTTTCAGCCTTAAGCTACCAGCAAATGAACCCAGGGACCAATTAAACTAAATGTAAGGATGCAGATCTAGTCCTGGAGCCATGAGATACAGGATATAACGGAGGTGAAGTTTGTAGAAAACATCAACTCAGTTGACGTAGTTGGAAAAACGGATTCGTTCTGGCTCTCACGCACGTATCCGTGAGATTGGAGGAAGCTGAAACGTTAGAAGGAAGGTGGGAGCCACGTGTTGGATCTGAGGCCACTGATTTTCATGGAGACACGGCTGGGATAGCCAGGCCAGCTTCCTTGCACTTGTCATCAACCAGAGTTTAACCGCTCGGGACAGCCCGTGCTCAGTGACTCTTTTATCTTCACTATTCAACATACGTTCCTCCTCCCGCTGTATGATATCTCAGTGTCACGGTGAAGGGGTGGGAGAGCTCGGCGACTCATCCATCACCCAGCCCACGCGCCAAACGGCGTGGGGTTACTGCCCGAGGATGAAAACAGCCCAGCCTGATCACGCAACAGGGACAACATCCTAGTGCCGAAAAGCTCTGCGATTCATTCCGTCATTGAACAATCAACACGCACGGGCTACCAAAAGTTTCCCAAACCTCACTTTTCAGAGGCAAGACCGTTACAAAGCCATTGACACAGCCAGAAACCCTACAGCTGCCTAAGACACGCTGCGTGTCACCTTTGTATTGCGTTGCTTAGGAAAGGCGCTTGGGCAGAATATAGATCTGACCTTATCGCGTTACATGGTCCAGGCAATCAGGAACTCAACAGGGTGTCGCATTCACCAAAAGTGAGGTTTGCCTTGTGAGCCAGCCTGCAATTATTCATGGTATACTTTTAAAACACTACACAAACACAGCTAAACTCATCAGCTGTTACCATGCAGTTACATCTTTTCCTTTCTCCGACCTCCGTTGCCTTCCGCAACTTGCTAATTTTTTTAGTCACGGTTCTCTGGTCGCAAGAGGTGGAAAGCAAAGTACTCGGGAAGGTCTGAACAGCAAGGGACTTGTTTTCCCCCCAAGTTATTTTAATCGATAGCAGCTCCTTTCTACAGCCTGATTTTGAAGCTGCTTGACGCCATTTCTTAACTTCCCGGGTTTAACGGTAGCAAACCATTTGCCAGCCCTGAGCATTTGCAATTCCGGGTGCTCCCTCTCAGCGCCCTTTTGGACCCCGCAGTGTTTCTTATCTCTCCTCGCCAGTAATGCACCACTCACCTACCATAATTGCCTTGGTCTGTTGGGCTGATTTATCCAACCTTCAAAACAATTCATTTATATTTGAAATTGGATTAGAAATAAACACATATTCCGCTACCACCGATATGAAAATAACCAGTGCGTTACCATTATTTCGTGACGAATGCATTGTGAACAAGTGGACCATCTCTTTATGTAATCAAATTAATTCCTCTGCTTATTAAAAATTATTATTTGAATGTTTCAGGTATTTATAACAATAAGCACAAAGCATAGATTTTAAGCCTGTGTTTTACATGACTGGACAACAGACTGGTGTTTCTTGAAGATAAATATAAGTTGCACTGAAAGTTGCCTTCCTTTTTAGAAACAGATTTGTGCTAGAATTTATTCTGAAGTCTTCTGCTGACATCTGCATGTTCTGAGCAACTAGTAAAATTTTACTGAACTACCAGTCTTTAAGTATCTAGAAATGTTTATGTCTGCAATTCTAGCAATGCTAAACCCTTCCTTGCAGAAAACATTTCCAGAAAAGGTTTGTACTCAAAGTTGATCCCCACGATCATTTAAGGCTCAGAATAAATGGCTGCGTCCCACAGAGGACCTGGCTCGTTAAGGTACCAAAGAAATATCCATGAATCATCCAGGCACAATCTGCAAACAGGGGCTCACACCGGCTTTCACAAAGGTTTTACAGCGCTCCACTGACTTCTACAGCTATTTCTTATTTATGCTTGGGGAAGCTTCATCAGGTTGGGCTCTCCGAGTGTGTAAAAATGTTTACGCTCACAGTTTTCTCTTTGTTAGTGTTTGCTCGAACTGATTGCTCTACTCATCAGAGCATTAGAGGCCAGCGTCCGCCTGATTTGCTAAGCATCGCCGACATCTTTCAACTGACTGCCCTGCTGTGTTGGGTGAATCAGGGGATGGGCAGCGCTTTTATTCTCACCTTCGCACAATTTCTGCTTCAAATCAGCAGCTAAACCCCTGGGTAAGGTGCAGGGCTCCCTCCTCGCTCTCACTGCACGGTCACTACACCATCTTGGAGGAGGACGTGCAACCGCATCTCCTCAACCAGGGGCAGGCAAGTCGGGCTGTGCAAACCCGGGGCTGCGGTGCCTTTTCTGACTCCAGCTCCATCTCCAGCTGGTGTTCCTCTGACCCTGACTCCTCTCCGTCGCATAGTATTAAAACATGCATTGAAACATGCTGGGAAGGTTCACCTATGCAACTCTTCTCCACCATGGAACATGCTGGGAAGGTTCACCTGTGCAACTCTCCTCTACCATAAAACGTGCTGGGAAGGTCCACCCCTGCACATCTTCCCCACCACCTCCTAATCTTTGATCTGGGTGGAGAACAGCACAATTTTCACTGCTGGGGAATGATGATACCGACTCGTGGGAGCTTCCTCAAGCCTAGAAGGAAAAATCCTTTGGAAGTGATAACGCTGCAAAGGCAACATGCACTTTGGGTCTGCTTCTCTGTGCTCTAGAAAGGATTTCTAGGTTGGTATCGACCTTTTATAGGCTACTTCTCTGCAAGAACTATTTCTCTTGAAGCTTTATCGTCTATGCTTTTACTTGAGCGTCTTGGCCCAAACAACAGGGCAATTTCTTCATACCCTTATTTATGCAATCCATATACGCAAAGCTCAGTGTACAAACTCATCTTCAAAGCATCTGACATGCTGTGAAAGGGTCTCGTGTTGTTCGAAGAGGAAGGATCAATACTGGTACGCAGCATAAAAACCTGCACTGTGGCAGATAGGAAGGCAACGTATTTTATACTTCTGCTCCCTGGAACAAGAGTGCAAATTCACAACCTGCTTCAAAAATCCCCCTGCTCCTTTACAGATACACAAACGTCAATTTGGGGTTTTTTTAAGCCCGCGCTTTTCCTGTTTCTTTTCTGCTTAAAAGCCGCGACTATCAGCAAAACAACTGTTTTCAGCTCATGATTTGGGCATGACGTAGCACGAAGCGCCATGTGCCACCTCTCCGCACGGGTGGGCGTTTGGCCCCGCTCTGTTCCCTTACATGGCCTGCAGCTCTGGCAGGCACAGCATTCTCCACGTTCTTCTTTTTTTCCCCCTGCTTTTTAATTCTCATTTCTTTTAGGAGGAGAAAACACAAAACACAAGGAGTAATGCTGCCCTCTACTGCCTTGCTCTCCCAGCTTGAGGCGCATGGCTGCAAACCTTCACACCAAATACTTGTTGAATCACCACCGCCACAAAAAACCCCAACAAAACATTAACCCCCAACCCCACAAAACACTCAAGCAAAAGGCGATATAGAAACAAAAATATGCATGCATNACGTTCCCACTGATACATTAATATATTCTATTTCTCAGCAAGAGGGTAGGATTAATATTGCAAGTACTTCTCGAGTTAGCTGCTACAACTCTAAAGAAGTGAACGTGTGGCATATTGAGGGGCATATTTATATAAAAGTGGGCATTTATAAAACCACAGTACCGTCTCTCTCTGTCCCTTATGGTAGTCAAACTCACAGCCTTCTTTCCTCTTAATATTCAGTTTACTTGATAAGCAAATTATTTCAGAGATAGAATAACTCTACCTGCAAGTCCCAGCAGACCAGACATCACATTTTAGGTGGGTTTTCTTTACCACACCTGTATGTGTTCCCCCTAAAGAGACACAAAAGATGGACTGATTTGTTGAAAGTTTGAATCAATGATTTGATTCAGTAATAGACATTAATCATTGATTCGCACCAATTCCTGGCTCTTGGCTCAACACCCACTACGTGCCGCCACTATGATAACATGCAACAACTCTGAGCGCGCACATAAAAGTCAGGACACATAAACGTAAAAATCTCTATCTTTTAGTATTAATGACCAATTGAATGACCGATCTGAAAAAGGAAGACATTTCATTTCCACTGTATACCACAATTCTGTATGTAGTCTCATTTCTTTAGATTTTAAGTAATTCCATTTTCAGGAGTCTGAATCTTTTTACTTTCCATCTATATTCCCTTGTAAACTCTCAGAAAAATCAATTAAATTAAAATAGCTCATGCTAATACCACCATACATATAGACATATATCACTGCCATTGCAATTATTCCGTCACCTCAAAAAAAAAAAAACCCTTCCCAAACTCCTCAGGTGTACAGAAAAAGTTAAACTTTGCAAGCAGACTCTTATTTAAAAAACATTAACGTAATTTCCAGGGGGAATTGGTATTGATTGGGCAGCAGAACAGCAAACGCTGAGCATGGAGGTCTAAATTATGGGGAAAGAATCAATACAGGAGACCCACTAGAATGGAAGATTTAAACAGATGGTTCTTTTCCCCTCAAGCTTCTATATATTTTTGTAGGGGACACTCAGCAGACGGGGTAAATAATGTTTTTAAAAGGCAAATCAAACCCAAACAGATTAGGAAATTCAGGGAAATAAATTTATCCTCAGGCTGAAACGATACAGTACCCAATTCTTTGGTGGCAAAGCAAGGTCAGCCCAGGGTCTAGCTGAGAATAAGTTAAAGCATGTCCCAGCTTACATTGTAGAGAGAGGTAAAACCTTTTATTAGGCCAGATAATTATGCTGGAAGAAAGAGGCATGATTTTGAGGCTAAGCCACAAAATATATTTGTCATATGTATACGAGATAAGCCACAAAATATCTACCAGGAGATGAAACTGGAGATGTGAACCCTATGTCTGATATCCACCCTATGAATGAGCAAAACTCTGCAATCTCTGCTCTTTTGAAGGCATAAGCAACAACCGATATGCCATAAGAATTTCTTGTTCCCAGGTTGCTGCAGCCTGAGCTGGATTTGAAATCTCAGGGAGTATTAAAGCATCTCCATGAACCTGCACGGACAAGAACTGCACCAAACATCTCTGCTTTGCAGCACAACCCTCTTCTCGAATAACGTTCTTACACATTCATTGATGGAAATGAGTCCGCTTCTCACCTGTGGCTTCTTCTTTTACTTTTATTAAGAGGCATTATTTGCAATTATCCCAAATATGCAACTAACGTCTGCATATCAATGCAACCCATTAAAAAGTTTCACCAAAACCGTTAGAGCTGAACCAGGTTTTGACATTTTCAGTGGAGAATTCACTTCATCTGGGTAATTCCTTGATGAGAGGGAAAGCTCAGAGCAGAGGTAAATGCCAAGCCTTTCCATTTCATCTTAGGAAATCAAAAGCATTTCTTAAATTTCTCTCTCATTAACCCATTTTAACAGGGTTCTTCCAATTCCATAAGAAACTGCATCCACTTAAATTCAATACTAACTAAGAATTACCTTCACAGCGAAAAGTAATGCTTATTAACAGACCAAGAGCAGGAGGAAAACGGGAATCCTCCGAGAGATTTTCCTTTAGACCCAAACAGACTTATTGAAATGTCCTTTGAGGAATCAGGACGGCAGATGCCTCCTCATGTAAATAAGGAGTCTTAGACATGTTTTCAGCACAATGCCTTTAGGAAAAACAAAAACCACACAAGAAGTGAACCAAATCTGAATATATCCACTATATTAATAAGTAGGAAGAGTCAGAGAGGGTGTGTTTCCATATGAAGGCCTATAGCGTAAACCAATTATCTGTCTACAATGCAACCAGTTCCAACTGTCTGGAAAAAAAGACCTGTTTTCCTGAGGCTAGGCATTATTCACCCACCGGAGAGAGTAATGCAGACAGAGCATCTGGACAATGACCATTTCCAGTCCTAAAATCTCAGTTGACACTTACTAGTTGAACTCAAAGCTTCGAATTAACGCCATATTTTTCCTTTGTAACTACTAAATACTTTTTTTTCTTTTTACTGGAAAAGCCTTTTACCCTACATTCAGGTTTTACTGCCCACTGGGTGGCAAGTTACGTGTTTGCAAAACTAGACCTTCAACTTGTACATCATTATTAGGACTTCTTCCGTGACGCTAATGGGTTTAAAAAAAATAGATCTACCGGATTTCTCCCCCGCCCCCCATCTCTCTACCTCTTCAGCAACACATCGGACAGAAATAGTAGAAATGTGCAGACTGGGGCGGAGTGTCTAGAGTATGACTTCTTGCATTGTGTTACTAACATTTTTCAGAAACATCTTCAGGTTCTTGCAGAGAGCAGTGATTAAAGCTTTAAAAAATGTACCTGCTTCCCCCCGAAGGAAAGAAGTGCCATTTGATCATTCAAACCACCTCGTTTAACCCATACGTTTTAACTATAGCTTTAGTTTATTTTAATTTATTTTTAGCTCATTTCTGTTCCTAAAAAACACAAAGCAGCCTAAAATGTGAACTAATTGCAGCTCCTGCTAGCTGCATGGGTTAATTAACATAATTACTCATTCATATCCTGGTCAGCTTGCTGAATTCATGTACTGTATTTCCAGCTTGAATAATTTAACAGGTATTAATTATTTATACCTTATAGCTCTTTCAAAGGAGTTGTTCGGAGTCAATGCCAGTTATTAGACTTGGCAGACAAAGCCAAGCGCTGCCCCACGAGGGCCAGCTCCGCAGTTGTGCCTGCTTTATCCCAGGGATTACAGAAGGGAAATGGGAAGGGTTGCATTTAGCCACCAAAAAGCATCATGCATTAAATCTCCCTACGTCCAGCGCTTGATTTATAGATGATGCCAGCGAGTTCAAAGGAAACTGAAAAAATGCATCTCCCTGCTAAGCACCTTTTTCTTTCGGCTAGCCAACATAATACATTTTAAGGGGCAAGACTGCAAGCAGGCAATCTTTGCAATAATTTTCTCTTCCAGTAATCAAAGTGCTGGTTTCTAGCTAGGGAAAGACCATACAGCCACAAAACGGTCATCAGAACATCCAAAAAAGGCGGGGGGGGTCTATTGAACATCACCCACCCACAGCTTTATCTGTGCCCATCCCACTGGCTGCCCTCTGCAAGCTGCCAAAAAAGCCAGGGCGATCTCCTCCTGCTAGGAAGCATCTCTCCACCTTCCTCCTTTGCTTCGGTGGGAGCCTCGATGAAGAAGTGGCTCCATGCGAACCCGGACGGCGAAATTATGGCCAGTGTGTAAGTAGAAAACAACTAACTAAATGGAAAAAATAATGACTAGAGACCAATAACAACATGTATCTATTGGTGGCTCAGGCCGAACTGCTTTTCAGAGTGCTAATATCCCTGTTGCGGGAGAGGACACTGAGCAGCTGCAGATGGTGTTGAAGAAAGCAAGCAAATACCAGAGAGCTGGGAAAAAAAAAAACAACCCTTTATCAAGGACAGAAAGGGCTTGATTTGTNACTATAACGTAGATGAAGTGTTCAGTATTAAATGGCATTTTGGAGTAGCAGGGAAAGGCATTACAAGAACTGGAAGACAGGTAAATTCAAATGAAAAATCAGGCACCTATTTTGAACACAAAGGGCAAATAACCACGAGAACAAACTCCTTAGCAAAGTGCTAGACCACATACATCTCCACCTGCAACTTGAGATTAGCAGTGCCACCTCAGCCACCTTCTCCTCTGCTGGTGAGCTCCGAGGTGCCCATCACAACCCCAGCTGAGCAGATTTATGTTATAAAAGCTCCACACCAGCCAACTTTTTTCTTGCCCAAACATATTTATTCACAAATCTTCCCTCTCGCTCTCCATCTCGGGGTTGCTCGCTGCCGTTGCTGGTGTGGAGGACATTGCAGCCATCCAATGTCCCCTCCATTTACAGCCGCTACAAGAGCCATGCTGACGGGAAAATATTTTGCATGGCCAAGCTATGTGTGCCAGCACACAGGAGATGCTTCTCCCCACCTAACAGTTGTTTTTGGGGTTTTTGGCAGCTTTCACTCAGGAATTCTTCCCCAGGGTTTAACTGATAAAAATACCAGTGTCCGAACAGTGCAGCCTTTCAACCTCCCCTGGTCGCACCGGGCCAGTGCAACCTCTGGTTGCATCTGCGGAGCTCCTCGGAGGGTGGTGTGGTTACCCAGATGTACCCGAGGGCACCGCTGGCTATGTACTTTACCTTATTCAAACCATCTGTTTAAAGATTTCTGGTCTATGAGTCCTTTTACGAGAGCAGAGGGTGGGGAGGCAGACCTGAAAGCGTTTTTTCATTCCCAGGAAAGCTTGGGGTCTGTGCAGCCCTCCAGCTTTTCC
The DNA here is from genome assembly GCA_013389945.1 of Fregata magnificens. Taxonomy (NCBI): domain Eukaryota; kingdom Metazoa; phylum Chordata; class Aves; order Suliformes; family Fregatidae; genus Fregata; species Fregata magnificens. The sequence continues at coordinate 71,747 of WAAD01041961.1, forward strand.
CTCTGCAGCGACCTCCCTCCATTCCCCGGCAACTGAAGCATCATATTTTTTGATCGTTTTTAACCACTTCCCAGCATTAAGCTAAGGGTTGTCCTCTGCATTTCGCCTCCTTCACCAGGGTCTCGAGGGACACGTAACCTTAAGTCGAGGCTACAAGACGTGGGTCTGTCATTGCCTTATTCATAAAACATTTCCCATCACGCGGAAGATAACGCTGAAATAATCTGTGTGTTTAATCTCCAGCAATAAAGGACTGCCTGGTAACCTCAGCTGGTGTTTCAAAATGCTGCCATCCGCTACCACTGCGTGGCAGGTACCCAAGAGCCTCGTGCAGCCTCTCCCCATCAGTCACTTCTTCTGCACGTGCATGGCGAGAGGGGTCGGTCACAGCACCCACATCACCCAGCCCCTCTCCCCCTCCGCAAGACAAGTGTCACGCCCTTCCCACTGTGGATTAAATAACCACGGCAGCAGGGGACGTGCTGGAAAACCAGGCATTTTGGGACCACCATCAACCTTGTGACGTGATTTATGACTAAAGGGAGATAACATGTTAAGATTTTAATATTCTGTGTTACCCTAGGCTGATCCTGTTCAGCAGTGTTACATCACTTATCGGAGGTGTTAAGCCAGCGCTAAGAATACAACCCAGCCCGGCAGCCCGTATGCGATGCCCTCGTCCTCCACAGCAACCGAAGACTTTAGATAATGCCGCTACACTTCATACCTAGTGCTTGTGACTATTGCTGCATATCGTACGCTTACACCTTCTCTTTTCTCCCATGTCCCCTTTCCTTCCCGTAAGACTTTCTGGCCAGGAAGGAGATGGTATAGCATCCATCTATTCAATTCCAGCCTTAAATCTGATTCAAATTAATGCTCTGTCCAGACCCAATCCATCCCTGGTTCTCCCGCACAGTGGTAACCAAACCCTTTTTCCCTTGTACTACCAACTACTCTGCCAAGCTCATCTGAGCTAAAAAGCAATAAAAAAATTAGGGAGAGATTGGCTATGCAAAAAAACAGGACAAATAGCCCAGTTTTACCGGTCCTTTTACTATCGAGCCAGCGTTTTCAGAGCTCAGACTCCATTTCAAGGTGCGTCCACGTGCACCCAGGAAAGCTATCAATATGAAGAAGCACACAGTAACCATTTTCTTCCCACTGCCCCATCATTCGAGGCTCTCTGTCCATCTCCTGGCACTAAGCGGTGCCACAAGTCAAACACAACTTTGGTTTTCTCATTTGCTTGCAAAGCCAGATCCTTATTATACTGGGGCATATTGCAGTTCGAATGCGAAAGCTCCTGCTTAGCTACTAGTTTCAGCTCAGATGTGGTATTCTTACAACTAGAGATATGCTTGTGAAGAGCTTCACAATCTGAAATACTGTCCCTTTTCCACATATACTTCTGGTCACCGGGATTTTTTAACTTAGGGGTTTTGCTCTCCTCTTTCTGTTTGTCAGTTGTGGCCACACAATAACTTGGAAGGGGTGTTACAATTTCATGAGGCCAGTAGCTGCAAATCTCCAAGCCTATAAATAACGTCCGCGTGAACACATGCCATTTAATTACCTGTTTAAAAAGCACATCTACTTTGCAGTCTGCAAACAGCCTCCTCTCATGTAACATCTCCCATCGGTGGCGGGCTGCCGGGTCCTTTCCCGTGGTACTGTACACCATCGCTCTATGGCCAAGCCAGCACCTTCGCCTCCTCTCTGCTGGCGAAGGCAATGTGGGTCCATAGGAAATGTGGCCGGCATTCGCCTCCACCAAACAACATGCCACATAAGCTGTCCCGAATTTCTTCTTGTCCTGCTGCTTCTCAAAAGGCAAATCCAGTGGAGTGCCCGAGCAGGAACCAGTGGTACCTCCTCCACACGGCGCTTGATCTTATTTCGGAAGGTGCCAGCGATGCAAGTCCCAAACGAACCTGCATCGTTTCTCATTTCAAGCCTGAATTTTCCTTCAGTGCTCTTAAATGAGAGGTACGCTTCAAAAGAAAAATCTGTGTTTAACCTCCTGTACTCTTTTATTGGTTAAAGATCAGTAAACTGTCATTTATTTTAGCACGCCAGGCCTGTTTCATCACGCTGATAAACACAGTAATTACTTTATGCTGAATACGTCTTTGAACGTATATAAGTGAAAACTATATTTGTAAAGGCAAAAATGAGAGACTACCTAAAGGTTTTAAAGATTAGCCAGTAATAGGATGACATTTCACTTCTTTAGGAACATTTGTCTGTAATGAAAGCAACGCCTAAGCACATGAAATTGGGTCGTAATTATCCCATTATCATTGTGTGGGTCTGAAGGCTAGACCAAGATAATGTCAATGGAAGATGTTTCCTCCACACTGGGAAATCATTACCTCAATAGTTTCATTAGCGGAGTATTAGGCTCAAGCAGCTTCTGCCTGTGAACAGGCACTCAGACAACAGAAACAGCCTGAAACAGCAGCATCTCAGCTGCTCCTTCAAACCCTGTTACTTAAAACCACCTCTTACAATACAGGTTGGGGGGAGAAACGCTTGTGATGGGACCACCAGAGAGAAGAGGAGCAGAAGAAACCACACAAGCTTGAAGCCATCCTCATGTTCTCACCACGGCAGCTGCAAAGAGCATACCTAAAGACCTATATAGCATGTGCTAGTGTATACAGGAGCTATATATTTTATCTATATGGGTTAGCGTGAAGGGGAGCTGTGCAGGATATACCAGCAGTAGCCCCATCTCTAGAGCAATGAAGGCATCTTCAGCCACCCCGAGTCCATCTGTTGCAAGAGAGCTGTGGCAATCCTGATGGCCTCCAGGTGAAAGACCACCTCTGCTTTCCAGACCAGGCACCTCAGGCTAAGAAGAAATATGTTAAAATAAACGGAGAGAGAAAGGAGGGCTTCTGTAGAATAAAATTGAAGCGTTAGCATGGCTTTGCCAAGACACCACAGGCCAGAGAGAAAAGTCTTCTGCTCACCAACAGCGCAGCCTTGATATAAACACTAGAACTGCCCAAATTCCACTTAATTCACATTAATTGAAGGGGGCAGGAAAAGTCACATACTCCGGACGGTAAACTCAATGGTCGTAGCTTCCTTAGGAAGGCAAAATATCATTATCGGGCAAGTCCCTGGATGAAAAATGATCTTATGGGTCAGCATCTTAACAGATAAAACACAGAGTGGGACATGTTATGGACAACCAAAATATTGGAAAACAGGGTGGATGAGGTCTTTATACACTGGCTTTTCAAACTTTCAAAAAAAGGTGGGCCAAAGGATCGTTAAGTTTTCTCTCCTGATGATCTTCAGCGAGTTTTGAAATACTGAGAAAAACATTTCGGAGGGCCAGAGGAAAGCAAGCCCTCCACGAAGATTTTTAGCAGGTAAATGGAACTACACAGATAATTGTGTCAGCTTGACATCCTGGACATCCTTTGGGATGTGCGATTCTCAATTTAATTGCTGAAGAAATTAAGGCAATATAACGAATACCAATCTATGTGGCTCTGCAGAAAATAGATCTCATGAAATGAACTTAGGAAGTTGTATTAAACCGCCTGCAAATTGGGTTGAAAAAGCATTCGCAGCCATGTAACGTAATTAGGCTGCTGTAAACTGGCTGACTTACAAACTCGAGCTCGTTGAGCATGTCTCCAGCTCCAGGGTTTATCATCTCAGCGGAGGGGAGGTTGAAAGCGATGAGCTGCAGTCGGAAAAGCGCTCGGGAGAAGCGTGAGAACGGACGGCTAATCCGGCAAACAGCAAGGGCAGGCTTTAACAGCAGAACCGTGAAGTTAGATGAATTCAGGCTTGAAATGTGGAACAAATATTTAAGGCAGAGCAATTAGGGCAATTAGTCTTTTCAACAGTTTGCAAGGGACCGTGGTGCTTTCTCAGTCACCGGCAAATTTTTAAACCACGATCGGAAGATTTTTTTTTTTTTTTTTTTAAAGACAGAAATATACTAGTGAAAACAAAACCTCTGAAGAGGCTAATGGCCCATCTCCTGCAAATCAGCCTAGATGAGCACAGCTGGCCTCGCTGACCTTATAAGATACCCACTTATGAAAACTAAAGTAATTTTCTTTCATTCTTCTGCCACCTGACATCTTTCGGGCACGCTAAAAGGGCTCAAAAGTGGATATAAATGTAACTGTAAAGTCTCTTTCTCTAAATCAAGGTTACGCACTGAATTTACAAATGCTGTCAGCCCAACATCCTGCAGACTTCTCAGTCCAGAAACGCGCGCAGAATACAGATGTACGGACTTTATCAACTCCGTATTATGCCTCACAATGTGAAAATGATTGCATGATGAGTAAATCCAACGCCCACGCAAATAACTGCTGCTTCCAGTTCCTAATGAATCACAGACCCAGAATGGGGTCAGAAGAATAGTCACTGTGGGAAAAAAAAGAACAGCTCAAACGGACTGTTTCACATGCTTGCTTGGGCAAGAGCAATCAAAGAAACACTAGCTGGGGAGATTAATGACATAATTTAGGTGGACAACTAACCAATATATTCCTGTGAATTTTTTCCCCCGTATTTTCACATTTTATTTAAAGCCTTTTAAAGAGAGTTGATTTTTAGCTACTCAATATTTAGCAACAGAATGAGGAGAAGGAGAAGGAGAAATAAGGAGAAGGAGAAATAAGGAGAAGGAGAAATAAGGAGAAGGAGAAGGAGAAGAAGGAGAAAGAGGAGAAGACTGCCCAATACAGAAGTCAACCAACCCAACGTGAAAGATGGAAATCAGTTGTACCTGCTCTCTGGTATCGGAGTAGCAACTACAGGTTATGGGTCAACCCAGGCAAAAAGGTGCAAGAGTTAATAATATGCTGCAGCAGCAGGAGCTGGGTGGGAGAGACACAAGTGATTCAACATCTTCTGGATGCAAATAGTCTCTGCAATGAGCTGATTATCTTCACTGATGCTTTAGGATAGATTTAACTGCACAGAGTCAGAAGAGATTAATCAGGCACCAAAACTTCCGTAAAACTGGCCTTCAGTTGACCCGTGACACCTTTTCCACTTCCCTTTCCCACGCATTTTTGCTCTTCTGCCCCCAAACATATGGTTTTATGGAGTAAGAAATTTCATATCCCTAACACCCAGACCAGCTCAACCCATTTTTTCCAGCATCTCCTCCTGAGAGGAACGAGCCTCTGGTTGAAGCTGCCACAAGCGATTCCCCACCAGAAGATAAAACATTCGCTTTGAATTTTTATTTTTTTAATTATTATTTTAATGCAATGGAGGGGAGGGACAAATTTCAGTTTTGCTTCAACCCTCTCTTCTCCACCAGGACTGAGTTATGCGGGGAAGGGAAGATGCAAAACGTCCTGCAAGGGAGACCAACCACTCTGGTCTGTGTTTCCAAAAAGGCGATCCAGTCCTTTCCCTGAATTGGGCATCTGATAATAAAACTGCAGATCAAAGCAAGAAACATGCTCCTGGCAGGGAGAGCCTGACTGCCAAAACACCGTGTTAAAGCCCCAGCCACATGTTATGCGATGAAAGGAACGTATAAATTTCACCCTTTACCGTGACATAGATTTTGTAAAGTAGTGTGAAAAATCAATGGGGAAAAAAAAAAAACCCAAACAAATAAAAACCTTTAATGCTGCTTTGATATTCTTTTTTAAATAGTCAATAGTCCTTTTCTGAGCTACAGAGGCAGCTTAAGACAGAAATAAAGTTGCCAAGAAGGTGGCCGTTGTATCATCTACCCAGGCGTTCACACAACCTGCTCCCCGAAGAAGCGACTCCTCGCTACACCAGGGTGTGTGCTGCGACAGGGTATGTATCCCACCTCCGCAGAGCCCACACAGCAAGCCGGAGCCTTTCTTCTGGGCTTATACGTGAATAGATGTCGCCTCACGGATGCCCAAACCCAAGGAGAACAGGGCATCAGAAATGACTTGGAAAGATTTGAAACAGATGGTAATTTTAAGGTTACTGCGCAATCCCACTCTATGCACTGTCACCAGCAGAAGGAAACACAAAAAGGAGGCAAAATAGGGCAAATGCAGCTTTCCCAGGTAGGGGGGAATGCTCCATTTTTGAGCGATGTCCATAAACGCGGTTGATACCTCAGGTCTCCTCCTGACCCTGCTCCTAGCCAGTACGCTCACCCTGGGTAAGTTATTCACGTTCCCCATCTGCAAAATGGGAGAAGAGAGACTCACTTCCAAAGGAAAGCACTTTCAAACCTACTGATAAAAAACACTCTAACACCTGGGATGTTGTTCTATGAAAATTTTCCCTATAGAAGCTGATCTTGGGATTTTTTTTTCCCCTCCATCCAGGCTGAAATGGCATCAGAACTGCCCACAAGACTTTGTGAAAAGGGTAAGCCTAAACCTCACTGTGCCCCCAGCCAAATACCAGCCTCCAGCTGAGTGCCGCACCCCCAGCCGTCCATCATATCGCCAAGTAAAATGGAAGATTTCATCTGAAATGGAAATGGTGTCTTGCTCTGCTGCATCAACAAACGGCCTTTATTTGTCCTTATTTACAATCTGAGCCTCATCCTCGTTTCAATTCCTTTGCTGACACTAACACATGATTTTTTAATAAGCTGATGCTTTCCCATTTACTAAAAGGAACAAGTCATCAAGCCACAGCCCATATGTACATACCATTATTGATGCTTGCCATAATGAATCCAAACACCCTACGTGTATTTATTCCCCGTCCTCTTCTGTTACCCGTATGTATCACTGCTGCTGCTTTCCCTTTGCGCAAGCTCTTTGGCTCTGTCTTTGCACCCATCTTCCTGGCAAGTCCTTTTTATGGATCTGGAGATCCACCGTAACCTGGTACTATTGCACTTATCTGAGTTTTTGCCATTTGCAAAGCTAAGTTCAATGGTCTAAAAGCAGATGCGGCAATTTCTCCAAGACTGTAGCATCTTCCATCCTGCTCCCTGCTGTGGTGGAAACGTTCACATAAATCATATCTGGTTAAGCAAAGATAATGCACCCCAGTGTCATAAAACATGCTTTTTCCCCCATTTTCACCAAACTTAATTATTCCTTGTTTCTTCTTTTCTACACCAAATCAAGTCCTGGTTAGTTGCTGTAGGTCACGCTCCGACTTCTCGTTTCTTCAAGCACTCAAGGTTTGTCCCTTGTCTACAGAAGGGCCGAAATGTGCATCACCCCCAAGATTCCCTGTGTTTAGCATCAAAATGTTAATACTGTTACGCTTCATTAAAAAAAAAAAAGGCCGTTTTCCACCATTTGCCCCCAATTACACAGTAAATACACAGCCGACATGGAGAAACCCCCTTGCTAGAAAATTGAATTTCACAACGTAAGAGCCATTCAAGCTGCGTGGAGGGTAACAGGCCAAGTAAGCGGGCAAGTCAAATTCATCAGAAAGCTCGTTATTCCTGGGGGCTTTTTCAGGTGCTCCAATATGGACTTGGGAATAAAATTCCTTCATTGTAGGTTATGGTATCTGGGATCAAACAGATCCTTGCAAAGAAGGGCCCTCCTGCTCTGCACATAGCTGCGGCTCCTTGCTAGCACGTGAACACCAGGACAAAGGAAAATGCACTTCTGCCAGGTAAATATTAAGACCCAGGTGAGACAGTTAAAACAGGAGATATTTATTTTGAAGAGATAACTATCCCATTATCCTCTTCTAAACAACTTTATTGTATCAGTGATCAAATTGCAAAATAAACCAATAGATGTTAGTAAAGGAAAGATCTCATGCTATTACTTAACACCCAGTTCTGGTCTTGAAAGGAACATGAACAGACAAGTGTGTCAGTAAGCTGCTTGTGTCTATAGGGTGCACTCCTCTAGCTGAATCTTGACAATATTATCTTTACAGTAAAATAAAATTAATAGCCTACTTTTTTTTTTTTTAATAGTCCAAGATTTTTTTCTCATCCTTCCAAAGTAATTTGGTATTTGAGGAATAGGAAAATAGTCTCTTTTTTTTAGGAAAATTTAAAATTGTCTCTGGATAACTATAGGATGACTGCTACTTTCTTAATAAAAGACAACAGGAGAAGAAAAAAAAGGGGAAAAAAAAATACACTGCCATTTGCTTGTTTTCAAATGCCCATTTTATAGCCAGCCATCTTCACAGAAGTTCTCGTTCAGGTATTACGATGCCCGGCTCCCCATGGATTTCACTTCAATCAGCAGAGCAAGGCTTGCAGGTTTTGGCTCCAGCCAAAAATGAGACTGATTTCAGCTCTGACTCGCTGAGATAGCTCATTATTTTTCTAACCGGAGGCTGAGCCACACCCAGCAGGCGGCACCCCAAAATACAGGTGTACCGAGTTTGCTGTGCTCAGCTGCCCAGAGCTCAGCCCCGTACTGAGAAAGCCGAACCGTCACGCTTGCCTCAGCTCTAATTCTGTTTTCTGTATTAAAAAACCAAACCAAACCAAAACACTTTTCCTTGCCCTCTGACAATCATCTAAAACCAGCCAAGCTGTTGTCTGCAACGGTGTGTAAATACTGCTCTTCATCCACCTTCTCGGTCCTTCTCTATGACACTGGTGGAGCTGCCAATAGTGGGTACTCCATCATCTTGTAGCTCTTTGGGCACCACATCCATGTGAGCAGAATAGGAAAGGTTTGGCAGAAAGAAGGGGGGACACCGTTGCACAGGGAGGCAACAGATAACGGGCCAGAGCTGCGCAGCAAACGATTTCCATGCTCCTTCTGCCTCCGCAGAGATGCACCACGCGGTAAGGAGGCATTTGTGGCCCTGGTTTCTAAAGGTCAAGGTTGGGGTTACCCCAACATATTTCACCTGCACTGCAAGGTTTCAAAGAGCCCACAGCAATGCGAAACATCCCGGTGCCTGCTGCACACTGGCGAGACGAAGCCTGTAGATATGGTCCCTGCTGAATACACACAGCCGAATTGCCCTGAAATAGCATCTTCTCCTCCCTTGACTGCAGTGAACAAGCTCAGACTTTGCATGCAGAAACTGTTGAACAGAAATGTCCAGGCTGCCTCTGCTTTCCTCAGTCCAGCCAACTTCAGGGCTACACCAGGAGATGCTTTTATTAAATGGATGAGGGTAGGTTGGAGACATCCCATATGCAGCTCATTTCTGGATGCTGAAGTACAGCTCGCTGCTCTTGCTGCTCTTCCAGCGGTTCATCAAGGCGAGCTCATCCCACTGGCCCACACTTACCGCTTTCTACCCAAGTTACAGGAATTTAACAAATTGCTTCCGTTTTTCTTATTTTCACGTGGCCGGGCCACATGAGCCCTCTGGGTGTCCAGGCAGGGAAAGCGAGGTAGAGGGGTGCTGCAACCCATCCTCCATGGTATCATCAACGTGGTCAGCGTGGTGTCGCATGGCACAGTGATGGGGACAGGAACAACATACTCAACATCACCCAGATACGAGACGTGACTTTAAGGTAATGCAAGACAAGGAAATACCCTTGAATAATAAAATCCTCACTCTAATGCTCAATGTCTTGAGCACGTGTTGAATTAGTCGCTATGAATTAGTCGCTAACAGGAGCTATGCCACATTCTTTATCTGTGCTTTTCTTACTTCAGTCATCTTCTCAGACACCACTGCCCTCCAGTGATAAGTGCTGGGAGATGAAAAGCAAAAATGCCTCGGAGTACCCTCGGAGACACAGCCTTGTTTATTGCCAACGTTTTCCCATGCGTCTGCCAGACTAAAGCAACTTTCCAGTTATTTTACCAAAAATACTCTCTGCCACGCTGCAGCCTGCGTTTCCTTCTGCTCGTGACTGCAGTAACGATTCCAACCCAGCTGGGAGCAGCTTCCCACCGACCGCAAAAATAGCAGGTTTTCTTGCGACCGAGCCATATTAAAGTCCGTCACAGCCCCGAAGTGCTGGGCACGTTCCTACAGACACAGGACAAAACTGTCCTCTAATAATTGCAGAGCAACTTTATAAAGCAGACTTACCCACCCAAGCCTCTCAAGACCTGTTTGCTCCTTCGTGGCTTTTCACCGTGCCACCTTTCCAAATCACTGCAAACCTAACTTTTCCGTGCTCGCTGTATTTCCACAACAGTCCTCCCAGCGCACAGATTGATTTTCTTTCGACTGTCAAGAAAACCATGGACTTTAGCAAGAGGGAACGTTTGATGTATTTACTCCTTCTAGCTTTTTTTTTTTTTAATAGATAAATTCTAAAGTGATACAGAGTAGCAACTTCCCGCCAGCCTTATTCGAAGCGTAATATCTCTCCTCGCATCTTTCTCTGCATCATAGTCGCTTCTGACATGCCTTCAATCCATTAAAACCAGCCCAACTGGAAGCCACCCTTCAGGATGTGTTCCTTAAGGGACCCCTTCCTGCTACACCCACTGATTCCCGTTATTAAAGTTGCATTTTGGCTTCATAATTACATCAAGGACATCTACCATACACCCAAATTTTGGCACACACGTTAAGCCATTCAGAGGATTTGGGTATATTTACTTAGGAACTCAGCACATCACCTGCTCAAGAAATTATCCCCAGTTATCCTTCCCACTTTCATACGCCGCAGGATAAATAGTACAGACTATGGATCTTGGGCCAATCCTCAGCACACGAAGCATTAAAGAGTTTAAAGAAATTAAATAGTGATATCGCAAGCAGATTTTAATTTACAGATTTAATTTAAATACATTGCAGGTATATATTTTACCCCATTCTACATACCAAGAAGTCTCAAAACCACAAATGCTCAAAGAAAGCCAATGCCAAAGGAGTACAAAATAAAACTGATTTAAGTCGAACAGGAGGTAAAACTTCCTTTATGCTTAGTTACATCTTCAGCTTTTATTTTTCTCCTGTCTCTAACCCAAATCATACATCACCGCAGGTCAGGAAGACTTTAATATCATGTTCACCTGTACCAGTACATGCTCCCCATAATGTGCCTCTATTAAATCTCCACTTGATATATTTGCCCTGTAAAATATAGAAAGGTTTCCAAGCCCTAGAGAGAGCAGGCAGTCCTGCTCCAGTGCATATAACAGTATACGACGCTCCTCACGTCTTTAATGAACAATTTTAATGGACCCTCACTCTTTCAGAGATACAGCAGCGTCTCTTGGGGGGGGGAAACGCAACACGAAGCTGCTTCGGTGCGTCCTTCAGAGCTTGTCGTCTTTCAGGAAAGCCATCAGCTGTATTTTAGGACTATATGTAATTTCCTGGTCTAGCTGACGTTTAAACTAAATGAAAAGTTATACCTGCTCTGTTACACTGGAATTGAATGCATTGGAGTGCATTGCAAAGCGCCCCCCCAAAACCAACGGGTGTCTATCACACAGCTAGACTCAACTGCAGAGAAGGATTCAAACAAACATCTTTATTTAGCCTGACATTGTTTAAATCAGTTTGTGCTACCGTGGAACATTTTGCCTTGCCACAAGTTTTCTGGGATTTATTCAAACCTCTTCCCGGGAAGAGAGGAAGCCATTTGATAACTAAACAGATCTCATGAATCTAATCATCAACCAGCAATCAAAACTGAAGCTGGTGGAGGCAGCAGGGCGGGAGGTTACTGGGGGACAGCAGACCTCGTCCTGGTCACGGGCTCTCCAGGATGTCACCTGAGCCTGCGCCGAATCCAGGACTGTCCCTCCCTGGCTGCACGGCATCTCTGCTCTCCCAAACTACCAAAGCTTTGGTTAACCCCCTTGCCATGTGGTCTGGGTACAGCCACAACCACCTTGCTGGCAGATTTGACTTCAAAGAGCTCGTCGCTCGGGAGCACTAAGCCACCGGCATCTCAGAAACCCCAGAAAGATTTAATCTGGAGGCTTTCTGGTCCGCTCCCAGCGCAGCCGACATTGCAGCTACAGCTGGTTGCTCAGGGCTGTGTCCAGGTGAGTCGGGGCGGTCTCCGAGGATGGAGAGCCCACAAGCCACGGCATTGGCAGGACAGATTTGGGTGCTGACTCAGAAAGTCCCTTTCTCACTCAGGTACATGACCACCACCTGATCTTTCCACCTCTCCAGATCCCAGTGGACACAGCCAAGAGATTTGATTGCGTTACTAGAGAGGTTGTTCCCCCTCTCTTGTAGTAATTTACACAAAGCTTGGGCTTTGCCCCAAATGTGAATTCGATCCAACAATAGAAGCGTCACCATTTGTGCTTGCAGATCCCCATGGTTGGGTCCGAAGCATCCTAGCTCCTGCTACTGCACGCCCGGTCCTGAGCTCAGCCCGCCTCCCTCCCTCCGGCTTTTTTACCATCTCCTTCACACGCACATGCTTCATTTGTGACTGCAGGGTTTTATTACTAATGAAATAAATATGCTCAAAGAACATCCATGAGCAAAACGTAGAAAAACCCTATTAAAAAAAAGCAGTCCTCATCTTTTCCAGCCGGGAGGTCACGGCAGAGAGTAAAGCTCTTTAAAAAGCCCCTGGCCAAGCTCCGTTAGATATTTTCCAGGACCTGCATCAACTCCGCAGGCAACCGAGTGGATATCTTGGGAAGGCTTTTTTCCAAACTTTCTCATTAGTAAAGCTGCAAAGAGGGACTCGCAGTCTCATTTTAGTCCTTTCAATCTCATTTTACTTTGATACACTTCACCGCCTGGGGGATTATCGCTAGAGAATTACCTTTTCCATGGTACAGTTCTGACAAAAATGACACTTGCTGTGACTAAAAAGAAGCCAAATAAAGAGCGACTGTGGCCAAGCAGCTTATACTACCATATATGCCTACAGCTATGCGCTACTTTTAAAAATGCAGCGGCAAGTGAGACACAGGACCCTTTTTCTCCTCCAAACCAAGCGATGTCCACAAGCTGCCACGGAAAAATAACGCAACGCGTTTGCTAGATCTTGTTTCCCTTTTATATTTTTTTAAAATGAGCTCGCATCAAAGATCCGAGAGAGAAAAGCAGTGTATCATGACCTTGCCTGGGAGCGCAGCTATAGGTTTAAAGCTTATATGTAATCACATTTCCAGGGATTCGTAACCAAAGCAGGCAAGTTCTGGACAGGCGGAAGATGGGTTATATGGTAATCTGGCAGCTGCCTGAAAATCTGTCCGCCTGCGGTTTAGTCCCCCAAGGGAGGCACCGAAACCCTCATGACTTGAGGCATTTAAAAATAGGCAGAAGGAAGAATTTGCGATGACGGCGCTGGGAAAAACACTGCGTCAGCCAGGGACAGGCAGCAGCAGACCATCCCCTGCCCAGCCCGGGCCTGATCCTGCCCCCGGGGACCACGTAGTCACCCCCTGCGCCGCGCGGTGTCAGTATGAGGGTGCTGAGACCCGGCAGGTGATGCGTGAGCTGTCAGCCAAGATGGTGACGGTCAGGTTTGGGATGTCATGTCACAGTGTTGTAGGCTTTCCTCAGTGCAAAGCCGAGCAATAAATAGTGAAGCTAAATACTTCAGGTTTTCATTAAAAAGCACCCGGAAAATTTTTAATTCTGCCATCTTGCCCGCCCTTTTTCACAAGGGCCAGGGATCATATAAAATTTTTTTTTTTCCTGTTTTATATATAAATAAATATATGTTTGACATTATTTCTGCAGGAGGCGGAAGGCAAAGCTCAATTTAGCTGCTTTTGATGTGCTGTCGTAGCGGTGATGCCGTTCTGCCTGCAAGGAACCGCTGAACGGATACGATGGAAAAGGGCTGCTGGTGACAGACAGACAGACGGACGCCTAGCCGTACCCGGCAGAGAGGTGCCATCCGATGCCCTTCGGGAGCACGATTTCCCCGCATTGCGGCTCGCTTTTCAGGTCTCCTGTGAGCTGAAGGAAAGCAATGCCCAGGGAGTGGGGAGCGGTAACTTCAGCCCATTAAAAATTAAAAGAAGGGAAATGGTTTCGATTGATTAACCATAAACATTTTCTCCTCTCTCTCTCTCTAAAATCCTTCCGCTTATTTTACTGACCTCGGCCCTCTCGAGGGACCCAATGATCCGTGCCGTACCTCTTCCTACAGCACGCAACGACCTGCTTGTCTCCAAACTTCACTCAATATCCTTCACTGCTTCATGCCGTTGCTCCATCCAAATAATTAGAGAGGAGATTGACCAAGCAAAGAGTCCAGCTCCCATTTCAATCGCTCCCTTTGCAATATTTTCCGGCTACCCCCAAGTTAAATAACACCTGGTCAAATTTCCCTCTTTTGTATTTTCCTCTCTCTTTGGGCCAGCGACGCGCTACTGACACTACAAGCAATGAGAGCAGCGTCAATTCTTCCTATGCCGATATGATTTAATCCAACAAAATCCTCATGATCTTCGGTGTCAATCACCCAGGGACAAAGCATCCAAGGAATGCGCTTGTGGCAGCGTGCCGGGAGCAGATGGGAGCAGATCAATGATGGGTAAATGAGGGAACAGAGGCATTTTTTAGGGTAGTCGTTAATGTCAAAATCACTGCTGTCCCCCGTATCCTTCCTCTGAGCTTTGGAAAGCGATGCTGATTCTTACAGAGATATTGCTAAAGAGAAATAGCAGACACACAGAGGACTCGGAGACAGCAAAACTTGCCTGTTTAAACTATTTAAGGCATAGCTGCTTAGCAGTATCGAACATTAGATGAGCTATGGTCCCAAAATGTCCTTTCCTTAGCTTAAAGACTGTCCTTAACGTAACTGAAGTGTTACACATTTGCAGCAGGTTATACATTTGCCCCCCCCCCAATAACCAGAAAATAAAGCAAATGCTCATTTTCCAGCCTCCCAAGGCCTCGAGGGACGGTGGTTACAGGTACTGGGGAAGCAGTTGGGTTGTTTTTCACATGGAGGCCGCATGCAGGATCGATATTGCTTTAGCGGCTGGCAGATGATGAGATCATGTCTAAATTAATGCAACTCAGCCACCCAGCTAGGAGCTGAGTTCCGAGAAAGAGGGCTGAGGGAGGAAGCAGCACAGCCCCAGCTGCCCCAGGAAGGGAGAAATCCGCTCTTGCCATGCTTGGGATGGTTGGAGCAAAGCGTGGGTGAAGCCGTCAACAGACCAGCCCTTCCCAGCTCCAGGGGTGGTGGAGACAGCCACGGCGGGCAAGCTGTAAGCCAAAACTGTGTTATGGGGGAGGGAGAAGCGATGGAGAAGCACAAGGTCGTGCAGGGGATCCCTTTGCTTTAGGCTGGTGCAACCTAAGCAGTCCGGTCCAGCTTTAGGGATGTCCTTGCCTTGAGTTTTGGCCTAGAGACCTCGCAGATTGCCCAGGTTTTACCCTCTGCACCGTCAGTCCTGGCCTGAGCCGTACCCAAAGCCCAACTTTAGCCACCATGAGATAGGTTGATCCTGCCATCATCAACCACCAGCTTATGGCAAGCGGTGGAGCCAGCAGCTATATAAAGTTGAGAGCGTCCACTGCAATCCTCCATCCACGGTACCATATAGATCACCTGAAGCCTTTAATACTGAGTTTAAACACCGTGGGTGAACACACACTCCCAGCAACACATCCCTCCCAACACCTCAGACAAGGTGGGAGGGGGGAAACTGATAGATTCATGCCGGCATTTCATCCGGAAAACCATCTGCAGGAGGACTGGGCCAGGGCTGTGAAGCCGAAACCACAATACACCCCAATACCTCGCCTTAAACGTTAGACCCCACTGCCATCTTGTGGCAAACGCTTCCCAAAATAAAGTAAAAAGAGGGGAAAACCCGTTATAAAGTTGCGGACAAAGTTAGCTGGTGCAGCGAGGAAGGATGGGTAAGTTATTGGGAACAGGGTGGGGAAACTCATCGCTTCTCTTAAGTGATGCTGAGACTGAATCTATAGCACCATGCCAGATACAAACTCGTGCGGAAGAACACAGAGGTGGGATGGTCCCAACCAGATTTGGAAAGTTGAGGATATAATCACGCACATAAAGCGTAATTGCTTGTACGGCCGTGACTGCCTTTTAGTCGTGGCTCTGGCACGTTAATACAGGCAAAGATTTAGTCCCTATTTCAAAACATTTAAGAGTTTCCAAAGTAATTTAGCGTCGCCCTGGTTCGAATAAGGCTGTTCAGCCCCAATAAGCAGGATTAAGCTGGAATTAGATACTGCACCTCTGAGTCAAAGAACACAGTTGGGGGAATTTACCGAGAAGACGATTTAAAAGACGGGGATTATGGCTCACATCAATCATTCACGTGGCACGAAGCATCTTTGGATGCTGAAAACCCGCGGATTAGCACCCCTCGGGTTTTCAAAAAGCACCTCGCCGCAGGAATGAGGCAGTTTTGAAAATCCCCACGGTCCTTATCTGGCTGTTAGTCCTAGCCAAGTGCTTTAAGTACACCTCAGCATTTACTTTTTGCATCATTTATCATTCGCAGCGCTCGCGCCGTGGCAGAGCCTTTGCTTAGCAACTGGGGATCACTTCCTAGGAACCGCTTTCCGAGGCATTAGCAAAGTGCCTCAATTGCTGTATCATCCAGTCACGCCGCGGACGGCTCTTACCGCGCTAGAAAAAAACAACGACAAATTGTTTTTCCTCCTTCATATTGCAATAAGCACCTGCCAGCTGCGGTATCAGGCAACGTCAAATCTGTGTACGATCCAAAACACTTATTGGGTTTAGGCACAAGTGAATAAAAACTCACTGAACAAATACAAATTCATGAATCATTTACAAGAAGCGTGTCTCTTTCCTCAACACAGATCTCCGCTAGCGGGAACGGATCAAGAAAACAACAGGGAAGAATTGTATTTTGAAAAACAGATGTAGAAAGTGGCAGCGTCCCGTCTATTTTGGAAAAAAAATCTGGTTTACATCAGATACATGTGACCATCTACATAGAAATGCTGTGCTTTCTTCCGTTAAAATCTATACAATTAAGCTATCAGGAGGAATAACAGCATAAAAACATACTCCCAGACAAAAGATAACAGGTCTTTCAATCCCTTTCTATTTTCACAGTCCCTTTCTTTGGATCTTTGCAAGTCTTTACACCTTTGACCCTGCTACACATTACAGGGTTGGGTTACAAGGGGCACAACATACAGAGACGAACTCTGTTTGCCGCTTTCGGCTGGGATTTAACTACTTTTTGAGTTTCTATCGTCCCGTTCAACTTCTTTCAACTTCTTGAGAGTTTTAAATGTCGGTGTATATTACAGACAAGGTCACCCTAAATAAAATATTACACTGTCGATAGCTATATCTTTATCTTCAGAGATGAAAAAGCACTTGAAGGTTGATCCTGGACCTGGATAAAAACGTTTCTATCGGCATTAATTTGAAATCAAGGCACAAACCAGACGGGTCTAAACATCATATTGGGGTTTTTACGGTATGGAAGTTGTCTCTGGGTTTTAGAAAAGAGGTATTACCCGCCTCCAACCTCTCAGGGACCTGAAGACTTGTGGGATGAACAGTTTAGGTGATGCTATCAGCTGCTGTCACTAAAACACAGGCAGGAGACTGTTACAGGTCTACAAGTTAGCCCCATAAATAAATTAGCCAAAACGCTGTCAGCAGTTTTTAGATGAAAAAGTCGGAGAAACCCACAGAGATGTTAAAGGGAGCTGGCACCATACAGACCCACTTATACCTCCGGCCGACATCAAAAACTGGGAAACTTCGTCATCCTCTTGGCAGAGACCGACTGCGGCAAAGCGCTTTACCCCCAGCGCCCAAGACGCCGTAGCAGCAACCTGGAACCGGATCAACGGGCGAGACGCCACCCGCGAAAACACATGTTTATTTAACCCACTGGTGGGTATTAAGTTGGGGGCAATAAGGGGAAAAAAAGGCAGGTTGCGGGTGCAGCGCGTTCGGTACACCGTGCAGCTACCCGTCACTCTTCCAGCAATGAGACGGGAGAAGAATTAAGCGGACCTTAATTAGAACCCGACAGCAATCCCAAACTGGCTCGGTTGCCATCGTCATGGCTACCACGAGCGAGGCTGAGGTATGGGAAGATGCTGGGGAATGAAGTGCCAGCCCGGAGGGCGATGGGAAATGCCCACAGGCCCCACCGAGAGTTTTTCCTGTGCGTTGAAACAACGTCTCTGGGCGATGGCAACGACGCAGGACGGGGCAACCGACCTTCGCAACATCACACGGGTGTAGCGTTTTGTGGCGCTGGCCCGCCAGCCCAAGCTGGGAACGGCAGGGGGAAGTCTCAGGCGAGGATTAAACCTCGCTAGAGCTGTGAGCAGCTTTAATAACTCCTAAATGAGTTATTACACATGGGCAGGCACCGGGGTCCCTGCTGTTACCGCAGGTGCCAGGTCGCTGTCACCTTCCCCTGTGGTAGTCAAGGCTCGGGACAATCACAGCCTTCAAAAAAAAGCAACAGCAAAGGAAAAAGTTGGACCTGGGTTTCCTCTCTGGCTGCAATACGCGGCCTCTGCTTTGGGCAGGGGGTGCGAAGGGATGCGCTAACCCAGGGAAGGACGAACCGACGCGCTCTGCTTGCGCGGCCGGCAGTCACACACCTCCCTGGGCATAGCGGTTTGTTTTATTAAATAACCCCATACAGTCGGGAAAAAGAATAATAATAAGAAGAATAAAAAAACCCCACAAAGCCAGGCGTTCCTTGTTTATCTTTAAATGAGTAATAGTCTCGTTAACGAGGGGCAGGGGACAACGGCGGAGGAAAGGGCAGGGGTTTGGTCTGGGTGACGGCAAGGTACATTTTGTAAGAAGATTGAGGAGAGCGGTGTGGATCCACACCCAAATACACCCGGCTACGAGAAATATTGTCAGGAACGATTTTGCCGAAATAAATGGCTGTACATGCGAGAAATCAGGCCGTCTCTTACTGGGCGAGCACCAGTGACAGCTTCTGCCCACGGAGGGTGACGCTGGGTCCCGCGCGCTGCGGTCGCACAGAACTTGCGCGCTCCCGCAGCAACTTCCCCGTCACGCTCAAAATCCCCCGGGAGCACCGCGCTCCCCCCTTTTCACACGCTATATTAAGCCAAGAGAGTCCCGCACTTGAAAACCCCAGGCTGAGTGACACAGACCCCCCCAGCCCTCCAAAACCCTCCGTGTGTGCCCGACACCAGTGGGCAAAGCACCAGCGCAAAGCCCACGGGTGGAGGAGCGTGGGCTTTAGTTTTTGGGGAGCGTGTTGGGAGGATGGGGTCAGGAAGGGGGGGGGTCAGGAAGGGGGGGGCCAGGAAGGG
>WAAD01041961.1:91877-290902 GCA_013389945.1 Fregata magnificens
TCACCCCACATCCCACGCTGCCGCTTTACCCCTCCTCGGCACCCCGGTCCCTCCCGGGTACCCCCAGCCCTCGAGTACCGGACCTCTGTCCTTGCCGGGGGCACCCTACGTGCCACCCTGCGTCCCTCCCTGCCAGGGCATCCCGGGTACCTCCCTGCTAGGGCACCCCACATCCCACCCCTCTTGGGCACCTGCACCCTTCCCCACCAAGGACTCCACCTCCCTTCCCACCGGGATTCCCTGCCCTCCTCCAGG
Organism: Fregata magnificens; assembly: GCA_013389945.1. NCBI lineage: Eukaryota > Metazoa > Chordata > Aves > Suliformes > Fregatidae > Fregata > Fregata magnificens. The sequence goes on from WAAD01041961.1 coordinate 92,133, forward strand.
CGCTCCACATCCCTTCCCTCCAGGTCACCCCAACAACACATGCCAGCCACCGCCCCCACCACCCTGTGGGGCACCCAACTTCCCCCACACCAGGTACCCCTCATCCCAGCAGGCATGGACAGCCTGCACCCCACGCCGTGAGGGAGCAGAGCCCGTCACCAGACACGCAGCTGCGGGGGCCCTGCTGGCACCTGGTCCCCAGGGGGATGCTGGCTGGGGGGGTAGGCAGCCTGTGTGCTTGCCAGCAGCTCTGAGGAGGCAGGAACTCACCCTTCCTGGACTTATTTGGAAGAGCCCATCATGCACATGAATTTTTAATGCCGGCCAGCAAAGGGCACCATCAGCTCCCCTATCATATTTCCCTTCTAAACCACCCTCGCTTCCAGGAAGGAGGGCAGGAGCCCCTTACTGCGGGCAAAAAGGGGAGGGGGGGGCCTGGCCCAGCCCCACAGCCAGGCCTTGGCCCAAAAGGAGCCCAAGAACCCCTCAGCCTCCGCACCCCAACCCAGGGCAGCCTGGAGTCCCCTGGGTTTGGGACTCGCAGTCATGCTAGGGCAGGGCAAGGACAGGGCAAAGCATCTGAGCTAGGCTTAGAGGACAAAACTGTATCAAAGGAGTCTTAAATTAAGGTGGAAAAATAAATTAGCAGCCTCTCCCTTAATGAGTTGGAGGTGGTGGGGTGTTTTTGCACGCTTGTTATCTGTCCCTCCAGCCTTTCACGTGTGGAAACCCCCGGGGTCAGAGCTGCTCCCAGTTCCCATCCTCAGCCCAGGAGCATCCCTTGGGCCGAGGGGTCAGGCAGGGCTAAGGGGGGCAAGCGCCGGGGGGTGGTATAATTAAAAAAAAAAAAATTAATAATCATTGCATTTTGCCTTATGGAAAGGCAAAGAGCGCCATCTCGTGTAGGAAACGATCGTGTAGCACGGGGCAAAGATTTACAGACAGACAGACAGACGGACCCTCCGCATACTGCGCAAGAAGGGAAGGGGCGATACTGGGGAGGGGCAGCCGGGAGCTCGGCCACGCACTGATGGCTCAGCACCTTCATCCTATGTTTCTCTGTTAAAATCCTGTTTCTTCAAAACCTGCTTCATTTAGGAAAACAGGAGCACCGTCCCTGCGCTCCTCGGGGCCTTCGTGAAAGTAATTGCTGCCGGGGAACTAGAGAAAGAAAAGCACCAGAAAATACATCATTTCCTTATAAAACACAAAATCAAGCAGTCAGGTTTCACCAATATCAAACCAGGCTTTTCAGGGTTATGTTTTAAACTCACTGCTCATTATTCATATTCAAGGACCGCCCATAAGCTTTGGCCTCCACGCAGAAAACAGGAACCGGGATAAATACTGAAATAACCACAATTTAAAGAGAGATGATAACCAAGCAACAGACGAGTGCTTCATACCAGATTAGTGTACAGTCATAATATGATTTTAATTTCAGGTGGAGGTAGTCCTCAGTCCCCGGGATCATCAAGACGACCTGCGTGCAACGGCAGGACGCAGGGTGTGGGATGCTCCTCCGCACGTGGTGGGGAAGGTCCACCCCATGGTTCCTGGGGTCCCCGGCGTTGCTGAAAGCCCCAAACCCCGAGGTATGGGGCTCCTGGAGAATTTCAGCATCTAATAACTTCAGAGGTCACTTCTCACTTCAATAATTGCCAGGACCAACCTGGAAGCATCACCAGAAAACCAGCAGAATACATGTAAAAAAAAAAAAAAACACCACCCAAACCCCAAATATACTTGGCTCAAGTGTATTTGGAGAGCAAGGAGAGGGGTTGAGCACTCGTATTGGCCATGCTGCTGCCATTCCCCAACCCTCTTTCTGTCCTGACCAAGGAAAGCAGAGGGAGGGCAACAGACCAGCAGGGACCTCCAACAAGCAGCCACAAGATGGTTCCCAAATGTAATTTTTTGCATTTTTGTCCTACAACAATCACATGTGCACCAGAAGAAGGATGCGAGTTTCCCCAAAGAGGTTTTTAAAACCCAGCTAAACACTCTGGTTTTTTTTTTAATTGGAACTGTGCAATTCCATGTTTCTACCCCAGTAACAGCACTTTTGGGTTTGAGCTGTTTCACAGCCCTAGGGCCCAGCAGTGCAAAGAGAAAACTCCAACCATACTGTGAATTAAGTATAATTATATATTTACCGTGAATTAAAACAACGGCTAAGATCTTGTCATCGCCACCATGCACTGACAGGCTCTCCAGTCTTCACCACTACATTACTGGACCCCAAGTACAGACACTGTCTATGACTCTCTTTCTCTTTTGATAGATGGAGTTTTTACTTAAAAGAAATATAATGTCCGGAGCAGAGGACAGCAGAAGCAGGTCCCAACCTGCCTTCTCACCCATGCAACCTCAGTTTTCAGTATATGAGCAGTCCGGCATGTGATCATTATTAATATCCCATCTGGCTTTGGTTGCGTGGGAGTCACAGAAAGGAAAACACACTCAGTCGTCTACTTTGGACCTAGATTAAGGGCGCTAAATATATATATTTATATATATAATCTGTACATGCCACTAAGAACAGACATTGAGTTGAATCTGTGAGTTTACTGACAGCCACAGCAAGTCACCAAGGAGCGTTACCAATTTTACAACCAGCAACTGCTGCAGTTTCAAGGTCAGCTCCTGGGGAAGCCCAAATAAGAGTTACCCGCAGAGCAAGTGGTTCACGAAGCCTGTGAAATCGCAGCCTCCCCTCGGTCCCTACATCAAGCCGAAGTCACCCTCAGCATCCATCGGCCCTTCCAGGAACAGGGCTGGTGCGGTATCTGGATTTAGCCTACAGCAACTGTGGTTTTATCTAAAGATGGGCATCTTTCGAAAAGTGCAGAGAGAAAACACAGCCTGCAACGAAGCAACAGCAAGAATTAAGGCGCTGAGCAGGGCCAGACATCTTAATTGGCTTCGACCCTCTTAAGTCCTCCAGACGTTCCATATCTATGAAAAACCAGGCAGGGAGCGAGGCAGCTCCTAGCTGGAAACCCTTCAGGGCAAGCGGCTTTGGAGCAACACAGCCAGTGACCTCGCAGCAACAAGACGATTCACCGTTATCCCATCTTCTTCCTGGGGGTGGGGGGGGGAGGAGGTTACGTACCTGCCCCACCTTTCCTGCAAATTTGTCATGCAGCTGCAGAAAATAACAACACAGCCAGTCCCATTTATTCTGGATAGTTCCATTTATCCTGGATAGCCCCCAGTATTAATATTTCGCTTTTAAGATAGGGACAGTTGCAGCTATTGCCAGTGGTAAGGATGGGGGGGAAAACTGGTTGTAGCCCAGGAAGGTCCTACAAGAGTTGCCAAAAAGTTTTACAACCACCTAATTGTTGGTGTCTTTTATTAACACTGTTTTAAAATGCAGCTTTTGGGTCTGACCGGTGATACCCTGAGGGATTATAGTTTATCCAAGGAAAGAGCATGATACCATCTATAAAGGCCAACATTTTGCCAGATACACTGGTCCCAGAGCATCCCGAAGGAGTGAGTCCCTCCATTCCCATGACTAACTCCCAACTGTGGGTGAACATCCGCAGCGACGACTTTTCACGTACAAAAGGAGGCAAAATGCAATATGCTGCTGGAAGTAACCCTGTTGGCTTCGGCCAGCCCTGCCAGAGCTTATTTTCTTGGCTCCCAGCGGCTTTTCTGTTATGAAGCACTATAGAAAACAGTTTACAGAAAGTAGATATGTAAAATATGCCAGCTATCGAACCCAGGAAGGACCAGCGCCTTCATTTCTCATTCAAGCTCCTTCTAATAACGGCAGATCACTTTGCAAGCCTGAAGCATGCAGACATTAATCGGACTGGGGCTGTAATTATCCCGCTGGAAGCTGTGCCAGCTATCCCTTTGTGTAACTTTAGCAGAGTATCAAAGGTGATGCTGGATTTTTATAAAATCAATACCCTGGCTTTTATTCCTGTACAGCCCCCACCATTTCTCTTTTAAACTCGCTTTTGCAAGCAAAGAGCCTCTGCAGCAATTGAGGTCACAGCGCTGTGTGTTTTGGAGGAGCCATACGAAGTCAGCGATCCCCTCCATGTTAAAAACGTATATTTAAAAAATTAAAAAAAAACAGTATTTATGATCTATTTAACTAGTGACAAAAGTCTAAACACATTCCCCCCCGCCCCCCACCTCCGCCTTAACATCAGTTAAAGTTTTGTGGCAGCTTCCTAAGGGATGCAGCTGTCTTATGGACCGGATGACACAGATGGAGCTCTAGGTAGGACTTTATGACATTCAGAGGGGTTTACATTTGCATCTATAGAGGGACAGCATTAATAAAGACAGTGGTTAAAGAATCCGTCAAAGGTATTTTTGTTTTAAAGGGCAGCAGATATTTCATATATGTCTATCTAGAGGGTCTCTCTTCAGACACACGGGTGCAGGGCGAGAGAAGATGTGGCCACGTGTCCTATGGGACACAGTGCCCCGAGACCCAGGTGTGATGCTGGTGGCCCTTGCTGGTCATTAGTCACAGCATCTCCCAGCCCTGGCTTGTTCACACAGCCTGGTTCTCCCTTCACCTTTCAGCTTTATTTGGTAAATCACCCCTTGGGAATAGGTGTGATGCCAAAAGCAGGGTGGGACCAGATCAAGTGCTAATTAAATTTAGAAGGAGCCCAGGCACTCTTTGCCTTCTTCCAGGTTTTTCTTTTTAATCATTTTTCTTATTACACACAAGATAATTTGTTATGGGAGAGCATTTTAAGATTACAAAGAGGAAGGATTAATTTGGTGCTGTTTCCACCTTCAGTGAATGTCATTTTAGTCCCCATTTCACTGAGTAATTTAATAAACTGTGTCACCTCCTCAGTATCTAATTTACTAACAGCTATAAGGCCTTTTCAGTAACTCCCCAAATGGGAAGCAGAAAGCATCCAAACACAGTTTTCTTTGCACGGGGAAACGCAAAAGAGATATTTCTATTAAAAAGTCAGCCTTCTCAATCCCCTAGCAGCGACTCTACGGAAGACCCTGCCTGCTGAGCTCCTTTGAGAGCTTCTTACAGTCTTTCTTGCTGCCCGACACCTTCAAAAAGCACCTTTGAGTTGGCTTCGGGCAGAGAGCAGCGTGTGAGGATGTATATGCTGCGTGTCTTACAGCCGTAAGCCCTGCGGCTGCTAAAGCGTGCAAGAAATACATTGCTCCTTTGGATCACAGAAAGCATCCGGCGATGCTGCTCAAGAATTTCCGTAGAACTGGATTGAATTTATCCCCCCGCTATTAATTACAACCCATCAAAACTTCCAGCAAAGTGACATTACAGACACTGCGAGTTGGAGAAAACCGTTCTGATCACCGATAGCTAGGATTTTGGCTTATGAAATCTCATTAGCTCACAGAAATATAGTGATGTCCCACATTAAATATTTTTCTTGCAGTGATAAGCTGGAAATATTTCCTTGTATTCTTCTCCTCTTGCTTTTTGGCACGTTTTCTCACTGTTGCTTATGACTTGTTGCTTTGTATACGGTCCCATAGGTTTAATTTCTTCTCGTATTAATATAAATTAAAATCATTATCAGAATGTCACAAGCAGGATGTCATTTTCCTTAACTTAAGGAAAAATAGGAAGCCGAAAATATTTATTTGGATACATCGGTATCATCACACGCATGTTCTTATTGCTGAGCTCTCACCCCGACTGCTCAACAGCATCAGAGGTTAGCAGAGGGGAGGGAAAAAAAAAAAAAATCAATCTCCAGCAACTCCAAGGGTAGCAGGGATTTCATTCTAGTTTTATCCAGTCCGATCCTCCAGGCCCCGCGTGGGTTTTGGCATGTTATTATATAATTAATATTAACTGTCCCCTCCGTAGGCATTTGCACAACTGCACATGCTCTTAGACACGCTCCCTTTCATTCTGCAGGCAGCCGTGACGTACTGCTGTCTCATTTCCCCCTCCTTCACCGTCCCACTGCAACCCAATACATTTCTGCCAGTAGATAGGCTGCAAGGAGCACTTTTCTTTTTAATATTGAGAAGGTAAAAAAAAAATTAAACTACGCAAGCGAGACCTGTTGGGGCTACAAAAAAGCAGCATCCAAATTTAGATGCTCTGAACAGCTACGGCTGAATTCCTCCTGGGTTTTTTTTTCCCCTCTCTATACTATCCCAGAAGAGTTTCGCTCTCTGCCTTTGTGGTTCTTAAGGCTGTATCCTCACTCCCATTCTGCACGTGGTAATTTTTGCAACATGTTGAACACGCAGAAAATTCGAGAGCTTTCTCATAACTCAATAAAAAAAAGTTATCTTTTTGCCAGACTTTTGTCCCTCCCTCACCCTTTAAACAGAAGATTGCCATGTAATAACTTCCTTTTTTATCATCTTCCATCACTTGACCTTATTACAAATCTAGGTGCAGGCTTTTCTGAACTAAGTGTCTTTTCTGTAAAGATTTTTTTAAAAAAATACATAATTACAAAATTAAAAATAATTGTAAATCGATAATAAAAATCCCTTCACCTTTCAAGAAAACTCATCCTCCAGAGCATTTCAGCTCTTCTGCAACCCTCACCTGGAATGGCAGTAAATGCATCTGAAACATCCCCCAATTTCTTCAAAGGCAGAAGGAAGAAATTGGACCAGCATGTCTCAGAAAAGCAGAGGGACCACGCACAGGAGGAGGAACAAAGCCTGTTGAGGAATGTTGTCCAAGACATGTGCAAAACAGCACATTTATAACCCAAATCTTGGCAAAGCCAGAGCCAGCACACACAGGGGGTTACCACATGGGGAGCGAAGGAGAACTACTTCAGGAGTTCTAGGAATTCAAGCCGGAGAATATACATTTTTCTGCTATGAGACCTATCACAGCACTTTCTCGTTCTTGCGAAACCACAGGAATGAAAGAGCCTTCACGATCACTTGCTTCTCTGTCCAAAAAAAAAAAAAAAAAAGTAATCCTCTCCAAAAATGAGCTGCCATACTTGGTAGCTACATTTCCCCAGCATGAGCAACACGGCCTGCGAATGGCATTATTGCTGTGAAACTGGGTTCTGACACGTGGAAAATATTTAATCCCAAATATTAAATCCCAAGGCCTCATTCTTCTGAAACAGAGGGGAAAAGACACACAGTAAGAAGAGTTACGTTCTTGATAAAATGGCTGCTCCAAGGTTCCTGATGGGAAATGACACAATTGACCAAAGTCTTCTGGCTTCCTGCAACGTGTTACCATGTCGAGCAGTGACTATGTCCTTCATTTCTCTTGAACCAACCGGGTGGTTCCCAGATGAGCACTCTGAGCCACTTCCCGTGCTTTTGCAGAAAAAAAAAAAAAAAAAATACAGTTCCAGATCTTAAGTATTTCCATCTCCTTTTGTTGCACAGTAGTGCTCTCAAGCTGAGCAAAATACTCCTGTTTGCTTCTAGGTAAGAGCCCTTCATCGCCCAACCATTGCCATGGAAAGATTCACTAATTTTTGTGTTGTCTCCTTTCTGAAGTACTCTTGATACAGACTAGAAAGGCATTCAAGTTCAATATGCTTGGGACCCTTAAAAGCAAAACCTCTGAAGTCAAGAAAACAACAGGTCGTAAGTTACAGCAGTCAGAGGCTTCTTTGTTTGCCACCATGCAGGTGACCAAAGATTGCCTGAGGGTCCACCTATCACTCCTAAAACATTTTGTTACTTCCACTAGTATGTCACCCAAGAGACATGGACTCCCCTGAAGGTTTTAGGGTCTTTTCAGGGAAGTTGGTACAGGCACCCAGCCTTACAACCACAGCAGGCTCAGGCTGGAGGCACCGAGGTTGCTGTCCCTGGCCCAGCCCCACTCCCAGCAGGATGAACACACCTACAGCAGGTTGCTCATGGCTGTGCCCTGGCAAGTCAGGGCATCTCTGTCTCAGGAATGGATACACTTTACTGCCTTTTTGTGGGGAGAAAAAAAAAAAATTATCATTTTAGTCCCACATCAAATTGGGAGAAATCAGGACCTAAGAACAACCACTTGAGGTGGGGAAAGGGATTGGAGATCTGTCACTACCTAACGGCAGTGCTGATACTGCTAACGTTGCCTACATTTGACAAACAGCTTGATGGAGAAACGAAAGACTTTTCGGTACACCTTATAACACGAGGTGGCTATGCCACGGGCTGCAACGCCAGAGGCGCAGAAGAGGTTTTCAAACCCAAGTCCACAGGACACAGAGGTCTGCTCTGAAGCCACCTCTTCTCCCTGGGGGTTGACAAGGTGCAACACAGCCCTTGCAGCAACAGCTTCATTTTCCAAAGCCCTAAGCCCAGGTTTAACATTTCCCAATATGCTGCAAACCATTGGCAGTCATGGAACAAAGCGCCTTCATCCTTTCTGCTCGGCACGCTGTATCACGCCTAATAACACCGGTGTCAGAGGGCAACGTTCAGCAGCACAACACAGCTGCTAACAGCCACCTGGCCAACCACAAATACATTAAGCCACCGACGGTCTATTTGGAGACAGAAACGTTTCTGCAAAATGCTCAGCATCTCATCTGTGACAAATCTAAAAAGGTTTCTGCTCCTTACAGTCATGTTCAAGTGTCAAAATAAAACCAGTGTGCTTAGCGTGACAACTGATGGTTATCTTGGGAAGATGACACCAGGCCTGACCGCAAAAGGCTGCTCTTCCTGAGCACCCTCCACGTTTATATTTCATCGGCTCTAAAAACAGGCTGCGCTAGGGCTGGGGGTATTTGTGGAAGTCTACTTTGAGGTATAATCCATCTTTTCCTTCCCGAGGTTCGCTAATCTCTTGCCTTTGAACGCAGCACTGGAGATGACGACTCAAGTGTAAACAGCAAGAAGAAACTCACTTGAGATGTCAAAAATGGCTCTTTAAAATTAGGAAGGTGACAAAACAGTTGGAAAATGACCTTTGCCTGTTTTGCTATAAAGGGAGCATTCAGCAGCGGTAACACCGAATGTGAGCTGGTCCCATGCCAAAAGTGGGTCTATGGAATCTGTATATAAATTTCAAGCGATGACTGTAGGGGAAGCAATGACCTGCAAACACAGCCTTGAACTCCATATATGTTTTCCCACAAATGACTCTTGGATTACGCTATTCTGACTTAAAAAAAAAAAAAAAAACCCCAAACAAACCATCAAGAGTTGCTTTCATCAAGTGACAACGTGTGCGGTCACTCTGGCTTGGCATCACCCACATTGCCAAGCAATCCCACCAAGCTCCCAGCAGGACCAACGCCACGGCTCCGGCAGGTTGCTCAGGGCAGCGTCTGGCCGCATCAGGGCAGTCCCCGAGGATGAGGATCCCTCACCGCTCAGGGCCCCGTCCCAGGGGCGCTCTTCCAGGGGACTCTTCATCCATCACTGAGGCTATTTTTAGACTCCAGAAACAGTTCCCATTCCTCACTTTGCTACTGCAGCACAACTCCTGGACGAAGCAGTCATTAACTCCATTATTTATTATTGTTATTATTCTTCTATTACTTGGCTCGCAACCTGCTTTTCTAGGACACCATATGAGCTTCAACTACTCTACAGACACACTGAGAATATTCGACTTTATGAGAACGGCTAGCACCCCGTGACACCCCATCACGTGCTGTTTTGTGAAGCCTTTTAACTTTTACATCTTTATATCAATATTTATGTGTTTGAGATTAACTGTTTATTTTATTTTCTTTCAGCTAAGCTTGCATTCTTGGAGAACATCCTGTAGCTTCCTAGTCTTTATTTGAATTTCCACAGCATTTTAATAATAAAGTAATTTCCCAGCAGAGCTGTTAACATCAATCTCTGAGCGTGAGAAATTAATATAGTGAATATGAATATTCCTTTCCACTTCAGTTTTGCCTTGTTTTGCAGCTATTTTTACCTTGCTTCCCTTAAGGACCCTGTGTTTTCTAAATATGTTTTCATTTTAAAATCCCAAGCAACTGTACATTCAGCTTCTATGGCCTTTGCTTTTGGAAGCTACTGACCGGAGAAACCATTCGAAGAAGAAAGATCCTTAGCTGCCTGCAAACTCTTCCAATACAAGTTTTCATCAAACCTTCCTTAGAAACAGGCTTTTTTATGATTAAATACTTTTTGACTAAGAAATAACACCATGCACTGCTCACCACAAGTGTTCATACTGTCTTGGGGCGGGGAGAAGTAATTAAAACCCCCACAGATTTGCAAAGGCGCTATGTAGTGTCCAGCCTAGAAGTTCAGTCAACGCTGACTTTAGCAGCAAAATCTTATGTATATCAGGTAGAGCAGGTCAAACAAACTAATGAAGGTTCATCTCATTAGGTAGAAATGGATCAGGGTTACGCTACAGTTGGGGAACTGATTTTTTTTTTTTTTAATCTAGCAAATATTTACAGTGAAAAATGAGAGGAATTACTGATACTACTGAAACATCTTGCATATAGTGAGAGTATATACCTGTTGCAAATTGTCTTTAGAAGCAATGTTGTCTGATTTTGGTTTTTTTTTTTTTTTTTTTTTTTTTTTTTTAACCTGAAGTCCAAAGCTATATTTATGACCTTTTTTACGCTTCTTGTTAAAGATGAAAACACAAGTTCAGCAAGAGGTACCTAATACCAGGGGAGCATCTGTAATATAGACCAGCTCAGTGCAGTGAGCAAAACCAACAAAACCAGATGCCTTTTTTTTTTTAAGTATAAATTAATATTTTTCCTCTGGTCAATTTGTTCTTCATTTGAGCATTTTATGCATCACCTGCTTCCTAGATTAGAGCCTGAAAACAGCTAAATAAGCACACTTTGCTCCCATGAACCGCCTTAGTCATCAGCTAAGAGACAATGCTGCCCATTTTTCAAAGTAAAAGGACAGGGGAGAATTCTTATTCAGAGTCACTGTTTACCATCCAGATAAAGTTGTGTTTATGCATGTATTAAGAAAAAAACCCACCAAGATGATTGTGCTGGTTTTGGCTGGGGTAGAGTTAATTTTCTCCACAGCAGCTAGTACGGGTCTGTGTTTTGGATTTGTGCTGGAAAGAGTGCTGATAACCCAGGGATGTTTTCGTTACTGCTGAGCAGTGCCTACACAGAGCCAAGGCTTCTTCTGCTCCTCACCTCACCCCACCCCACCAGCGAGTGGCCTGGGGCTGCACAAGAAGCTGGGAGGGGACACAGCCGGGACAGCTGACCCCAATGGACCTAAGGGATATCCCACACCATATGGCGTCCTGCTCAGCATATAAAGCTGGGGAAGGAAGAAGGAAGGGGGGGACATTTGGGATGATCGTGTTTGGTCTTCCCAAGTAAGCGTTGCGCGTGACGGAGCCCTGCTTTCCTGGAGATGGCTGAACACCTGCCTGCCCATGGGAAGGAGCGAAGGAATTCGTTGTTTTGCTTTGCTTGTGTGCACGGCTTTTGCTTTACCTATTAAACTGTCTTTATCTCAACCCATGAGTTTTCTCACTTTTACTCTTCCAATTCTCTCCCTGATCCCACCAGGGGGGAGTGAACGAGCAGCTGTGTGGGGCTTAGTTGCCAGCTGGGGTTAAACCATTAGAGTGATGGAACCAGCTGTCTTATTTTAGAAATCTTATTTTCCCCCCTTTCCAGGCTCAATCCCACAGAAAAAACAGCCTCTTGCTGGTACCAAAGCCTGGTGCACCCAGCTGAACCCAGCCTTGTAGGCACCACAAAAGCTTGTGGCAACTCACCTAGGAAAGGGTTTTACAGCCAGCCTTCAACAGCTGCTCAAGGCTAGGTATAAAACCTCTTCATCCCCCTCTCCACTGAAGTCAGGACCCATTAAAAACAATTTCTGAGATCCACAAAGCAGACTTCAAACTGACTTCAGGTCTTTGGCAGACATTTTTCCTATTGTAACTGGACTCTTGCCACTTAAAAATATTTTTTTTTCCCCCCCTACATCATAACAAGTTCTATCACATATCAGCCTGAAGCATGGGAAACAACACTGAGTGAACCCACACATTGAACATGCACATGCTGAGCTATATTCTGCATCTACCTTAAAAAGACACTATGAAATTCCTTTTCCCACTAGCCCTAAAAATAAGTGTTTGGCAGAAGGGACTTGCCACCCACATGTGAGATCCCCGTTACATTAATTCTACTTACACTGTGGTCGCACAAGGAGGGGATGTGCTACTGTAAATGGTACCTGCATTGAAGTCTGACAAGTCCTCAGCCTCATCGGGATTTTTGGGTTGGTGCTTTTAATATCTTTCTGCAGAAGAATTTCCAGTTCTAAATCACCTGAAGTGCTGCTGCTTAGGTGTCTAGTACAGCCTCATTTTTTCCAGAAGTCATTTACATACAGCTGAAATTCTTCCAATGTCTAAAATACCCTAATTTTAGTTAAAAATCAAAGTGCATTTACATAGTGCCAAACAGTTAATGCAATCAGAGTTCTGCCAGCACCTCTGCACTCACATTTTTGTGAGATTTAGTACCCAACGTGCTCTGTTGCATCTCTGAAAAAAACACAATCTTTGCAAGATTTTGTATTACAGCTGACTTGCACCTTGTGATGCATATACCACATCCAACTCATGCACTCCCACTCTAAACCCTTTACTGTAAATAATGATTTGAAAAGAATGTGCCCATCAGCACCCCATGTCCAAGCCACAAGGGTCCTGTTCACCATCCAGGTGTCTCCTGTCCTGTGAGGTGGCCACCCTGGAGCAAGTCTCAAGAGGAACAACTATTGCTGTACATTCTCTCCATGGCAGGCTACTGATTTTTTTTTTCTACCCCATGCAGAATATCTAGACTTTGCTTCTTTATGGGGATGCGCTGTCCTGTGTGTGCGCTTTGGCTTTAGTTCCTTCTAAGTGTGGCAACTCCAGCTAAAGTCAGACGTTGCTTCAATCTGGGCTTGCTCCTGCTCAATGCACCACCGGTGCTGCCTCCTGCAAACACACCTCTATGCCTTGCAGCCAGACCCTTGTACTTTTTGCTTTTGCTCTGCCCCTGCAAGTTACTGGGGGCCTGTTTCTCCCTGATTCACTCTCACAATAAAATTGCAAATGTTAGTGGAGAAGGCAGGCTGAACTATTCTCACCTAGTCCTTCAGTTGGGCAAAGTTTTGCAGCTTCTTCCATACTTAAGCGATGACCTTCCCACTGTCTCTTCTCAGCTTTGGTTTGGAGTACTTCATCAGAAGACACCTCCAAACCATCTAACTCAGAAAAACCCCCTCAAAGCTCTTATGTCCTGCTCAGGAGCTTTCCTGCCCTCTGTTTCCCTGCAAACCAGAATCATCACAAAGCTTCACTTTTTCCAGACACTATCTACAGCAGCATCTTAAAACCAGCTTGTTCATCCCCATCCAGCAGCAGGACATTGAGCATGCCTTACATCTCTCTGTCCCAGCAAAACTTGAAAAACTTGAGAGGAGCTTAGGAGACAAGAGAATCAGATACACAAATTGCTAAATACATCAGACAACAAAAAGTCAGTCAAATCACAGCGTCCTGGGAGATTTGGTGGTGCAGCCTCTAAGCTTTAAAGAATCAGCCACTGCATCTACGTCCAGCTTGTTTCGAAGCCAAGAGATGCTGCGCAGCTCCTGGATGGGAGTGTAATAAGCACAGCTGACAGAGGACAAGATTGCTTCTCTCTAGCTTTTTTTCCCAGCCCCTCTCAAATCAAATCCTTCCAGAGAATAACTCCGCCTAAGGCTAAGTGGAAAACAGCCAGCCTAAGTCTGGCAAGTCTATAGGCAGCAAAAAAGTGGGTCATTTCAGAAGAGCGTGCAGTAGCCTTACCTAGCACAGCCCATTACAGCCTGGTAACCAGTGATGCTTTGCTGTGTACATTTCCTATTTCCATAATTAATATAATGACCTTTTTTCCCCCTAGATTAAAGTGTGGTTGCATCTCCGTAAGACCTGAGAGGAGCCAACCTAGTGGTAAATGCAGCATGGCCCAACTATGCTGTCAGGGATGGGAACTGAAACTGTTTCAATATTGATAAATAACAGGTAGAGTTACTGAATACCTTGAATATTTTCCCCGTTTTATTATTTAGGACGTTCCTGCAAGACCACTTTTTAGAAACCCAGGGAGCCTTCTGCAATTTCAAGAAAAACACATTTGTTTTCTGTGCTCTGTCTTACATATACACTTCATATTCAACAGCATGAAAGTTTCATCCGATATAAACTGAATGAGCCTTCTTACATATTAGAAGAAATCTGTGCTATTTCTGGAATATAATTACTTGTTGATTCCAGAAGAGGTAATAAAAAAGAAAAAGGATTTGTTGAGCAAGAGGAATGGAGAGCCAGACCCAAGGGAAATACATTCCCTTTGCAAGGGGAGTTAGCTCTGCAAAGCTCAAAGTGCCCGGGGCAGGGGGACACCACTAGTGGAAAAAAATAGAGGTCTAACCTGTGGTAATGCTGCACCCTGGATAATGAACAGTTTCTGAGGACTTGCAAGGAAACATGTCCCAGGGACTCCACTAAATTCTTACAAGATTGGCACTTCTCAAAAAATTGAATTTTTAGACACATTAGACTGACCTAAGGTTACAAGAAGTGTACGTGCTATACTTCCATTTACACTGAAAAGGCCTTCAAAAATTCTCATGTACGCGATGAAAGAGTAACATCCTACCCTCCCCCATGATTTTTTACAATTACTAGATGAATAAAAAAATATTGACATTTGTTCCCACAACTGTGTTAAATACAGTTTTATAACAGCATTGATGTTGAACATTCTGGTAGGATTTTTACACCAGCATCTTTCTCTAGAAGGTTTCAGTGATTGTGGGGTAGTTACAAGGATGGTGCATCATGGCCTGTAGAAAAGTTGATGGTAAACAACAGATAGAAAGTCTTCAGTTCTCTTGTGGATAGAAAGTGTGCTGCCTGCCCCTGCCTGTTACTACCAGCGATAACACCTAGGCAAGCTAATCCATACTGCTAAGAGGCTATTCCATAGGAAAATGCAGGTGAATTTAATTAGAGGAGAAATTCAGGTCAGACCATCTGTCCCTCACAAGAAGCACAAGCAAAAGATTTTTACTACCTCTTTACAGTGACTTTTGTGGCATTTCTCACCTGCGAGAGGGGAGAGTGATGTTAACAAGAAAAGATAAAAACCCAACACAAATCAAACCCGGTCAAATTCCGAGAACATGACAAAAATGAAACCACAGCACTTGAGCTGTGACTTCATGGCTATTTTCAGCTCAGAGTCGATGGTCTCCTTCCAGATCCACAAGTCAGTCTGTGGTTCTTCCTGGACTGGTGATGGTGCAGTTATAAAGCAGTAAAATCTTTGGAGATAGCAGTCATTTGTTAGAAATCAGGTTTCCCCTGCCCTTCAAAAAAACCTCAGTAAGGTTTCCTGCTTGACGTAAACATTCCATTAAAAAAAAAATTAAATTAGGCCACCACAACATGCCATGAAGACCTGCCTGACAAGGAGAACAAAAAAAAAAAAAGGAAAAAATAATCATCCAGTATTGACTAAAACTGGTTAACCCTTTTTCAAAAAGATATTTTTAAAAATGCAATGTTTTATCTTGAAACAGTCCCAACAGTTGAGTCAACCCAAAAGAAATTTCAGATTTCTTCGTTCCACAAGGAGAGGGGAAAAAAATAAAACACATACACAATTATTCCAGTTGACCAAAAGTACACATTTTTTGTTTGCTGGCTGAACCAGAAAGCAAAGTTTTCCACCCAGCTCTGTCCTCAAGGGCAAGGTTTTACAAGTGGAAGCGAGCTGAATTCTTTTGATGATGAGTAAAGCAGAAGAGTGGCTAGCACGCTGCTGGCTGCCTTGGCTCTGCGCTAACACCCTATAAAAACCTACATGCGTCACCCAGAGCAGCAGCAAATCCTAGCATGCTTTGGGATGAAATCAGTGGAGTTGGCCCCAACCATACTTTAAACAAAGTTACTCTGCTTATTGCAGCAAGGGGCCATAGCACACGAGTGCTCAAGACCCTGTTTGGTGGCTGCTTTGAAGCAGAGATGTGCTGGAAATTATTCAGAATTAGAGTGAACTTTTCTGGTTGCTGATCCAGAAGGGGTCCAACAATTTATGGGCTAGTCCAGGTCTGTTTAGATTAACCAGCTTTGTAGTAACTCCATTGGAAATCGAAGTGTAGGCCCAGAAAGCACCTCCAGAAGTGGTCTCCAGGGCTTCCCAACCTTGTGAAAGGCCCAGGTTTCACTCCGTCTATTCGTGAAGAGCCTCAGTAGAGCCCACACACTCAGATGCGGTCCTTCTCCTTGCAGGGGCTCAGAGGTTGAGCCCCACAGCCCCACTCACCACCTCAATGGAAACTGGGAACCATTTATCCCTGGACCACCCTGTCTGATGTCAGTAGGTGTCCAAAGGACATGGCAGTGACCAAGACTCCACAACTGCTTTCAGCAACCCACCCCAGTGCTTAATTGTCTATGCAGGAGAAATTGTGTGATCTACAGTAGAGAGACTGAGATAAGACGACCAAAGACTTATTTTCCCCATCTACCAGGGATAGGACATTTTGCTGCTCCCTATGTATTAGAATATTTGGGGGATTTGAAGTCTTGGCCTACCCCTCCTCTTTTTCGAGAAATTCTTATTCTCACAGCCCTTTTTATTTTTCTTTTGTTTCATAGAATAAAGTTTCTTCTCTGAAATCTCTCTTACAAATACATACTCCTAAACTTCAAGCTAATACTCGTGTGTATGACTATGAATCAATTACTGTTGATATTTTGGGATTAAAAAAAATTTGCTGTTGAACAGAGCGTCACCACACACATATTTCCACCCACAATCTGTTTAAAGAGTTACTCAAGCAATCCCATAGGTAACATGGTACCAATCATCCTCCCCAGGAAACACGGCACCCCCGTTCAGAGATTCGATGCTTTGGCAGCAGGAAATCTCTGGCAAGGTAAGAGAAGAAGCCCAACAGCCTACAACCGTGCTGCTTTGATCCATTTGTGACCTTTTCACAACAGAATTAACTCACGCAGACCACGAATGGGGCAAAACCTTGAGTTTGTTCTGAGCAACAGTTGGCTCCTGTCACCTCCAGAGGTCCCTTCGGATGCTATTGCTTCTTGACACTGAAACCTTGTTGGACTCCAACATAAGGAGAGGTCTGCCCAGTTCAAGGGGGGGCCAGCGGTGCCCCATCCCATCCCAAAATATCAGAGATATTTTGATTGCTTTCTAGAGCAGCTGAATGTATTCTCATTTAAACCTCACTTTTTTTTTGGTAAACTGCCAAAAATGTATGGTCCCAGGGAGAATATTTGTTTACAATTCAGAATTTATACATCCATTGCTCAGTTGCATGGTATCTGAACATTTTTCCTGCAGACATACAAATTAGTAATTAAAATATCCAGAACACGCCATTTCTAACCAATACCCAGGGCTATGCATTATCTCAAAATTGTAATTTGTTCCTGAGCACTAGAAAGACTTCAGCAATTGCCAGCTGTGAAAAGTTTTGTGACAAGTTTGGCTGCTTTCAAAGGGGAAAAAAAAATGCAGTACGTTACATAAATGTTGCTAGCAAGGTTGCCAGGAAGGGCAGACATCTCTTTTACGACAGCTCCAGCAGAAAGCTTGTCTGGAGCTGCCTGATAAGCCACTTTTCCATTGGAAAAATGACAATTTGCCAAAGCTGAAGCTTTCTCAAATGTCAAAACTTCAGGGGAGGCCATTTCTTGAGTCCAGGATGGTGTCTCTGCTCACAATGAGAGCGGCCAGAAGTGAAGTGGCCAGGAAAGCTTGTAAGGTGGATGTCATTTTTATACATTTTCACTTCTCTAGCAAGACCATACCTACCCTGGACTCCTGCACCATCCCCTCCACTGCAGGATGCTGAAACGATGGCAACTGCTGCGGTGGAGCAAGGAGCCTGCATCACCCCAAACCATTGCAAAAAGGAGAAGGGCTCTCCAACACTGCCTACGCCAGAGCTTCTCTCTGCTTTCCCCCTGCATCGCTCCACCCTCTTACTCCAGCTGGATGCTCCTGCCCATAGGACCATCCAGCATTTATCTCCAGGAGATAAACAGTTATCAGGGCCAAAGGTGTTATATGAAAAAAAAAAAAAAAGAGCTGAAAAGGCACTTTCTGCTAGGGAGAAGCCAAGCTTTCAATTAACAAGTACGGTTAGGGGGTACGGATTCAGACCTACACATTAGACCTTACCAAATTCATCGGCCTCAGAGATATACATGAAAAACCCCACAGACCCCAAAAAACTTCTTCAATCCCTGCAGCGTTGTCCCACTTGCCAATTGCAGCTCATAACAGTAAACTGTTGTTTTATATTTACAGTGGACTTGAAGCAGAGCTAATCTCAATCCCTGTTTCTTCATCACAGCTTAGACAAAATGGTAGGAATAGACTCTGAAGCGGTGTTGTCAGTTTTTATGTATTTTAAAGAAACACCATTTCTCCGGGCATGGAAACATTTGAAGGTTTAAGCTTGGCCACAGCTGAAAAGAGTTTGTTTAAAAATACCACTTCAAAACGAATATATTTTCCATATGTCATTATGCAGGGCAGCTTTGGGGAGGGTGCTGGCAGGCTATCAGCTGGTAGAGCTCATTTTAAACAGCAAATTAAACTGCAACACCCCAAAGCTAACAGGGTCCCAGATTCATTTTAAAAAAAAAAATAATAAAATAAATGCTTCAAAGAACAAAAAATACCCCTTACACCTATGTTGAAGTGACACAGGCCTGCTTAAACTACTCAGATTAGTCTATTTTTCCATTCTATTATATTAAATATTTACTCTGTTAGTGGTTAGTAGTCACACATCCAAAAATAAACACCACTACCTTGCATCACAGACCCTGTTTTGTTCGGATTTGGCCTAACGCGGAGGACCAGCCCAGCCACCCACCTGAACTTGGGGACAGCTTGGCAGCCCCGCTGAACACCACCACCGTGATTTTGCTGGCTGGATCCAAACCTAAGCCCTCAGGGAAGTTCGCATTTAGACCAGGCGGAGGGGCCAAGCCTCGTGATTTGGGCCTGAATTACTTTTTGTAACATCCCAAGGAAGAAACAAGCCTTCCCCCTTCTGACTCGGGCTCCAACGGGGTCTCGTACCCAACAAGCCAACTCTATACCAGCCTCTGCCAGGCTCAAGACCACCCATGATCAAAACCAATCCACCAGAAAACAGACCACTTGACAAACCACTGAGGGAAATAAAAGAAAAAGGAAAAAATAGAACCAGACTTAGACAAATATTTAAGAAATATATTTCTTGGCCAGCACTAATTCTGGTTCTCAGCACTTAAAGGCTGCTGGATCAGAGGTAGGTATCTAAGCCTCTACCACCGAGATGCTCATATTTAGCGGGGCAATGGCATCAGAGTAGCACTTAAGACACAGTTTGGCATCTCTCCAATTTGCATAGGCAAGTAATTTTTCCTGTACCTGCGGAGCTTGAGAAGCTCATCACCCATTCGCAACTCTGTGCTTTCCTTTCCCGGCAATACTCAGCACCCACTTGTTATCTCTCATATCCTTCAGGTCACAGGAACTTTTTGTTTGTTTGTTTTACTTCATTTTGCAGTTCTCCTCATACCCTTTTTTTCCCCTCTTTCATCCCTAAAGCAGGATGGTACAGGCTGCTGACATACAGCAAGGCACAGACCACACAGTCCTGATCTACTCCATGGCACCTCTGCCTAAGCAAGAGCAGCCAAAGTTGACCTTGATTCGGTTTTTTTCCTGCTACAAGGAAAGTCAATGATAGAAGAGGGAAAGGTGGCAACAAGCTCTTCGTGCAAGGACGAGCATCCTATCCGTCCCACGCAATGCTGGCCACAAGAAATTTGCCAAATAAGAACAGATGTGCAGTTTCACCTGCTGGGGTTTTTTTGGTTTGGGTTTTTTTTGGGGGTTTTTTGTTGGGGTTTTTTTTGGTTTTTTTTTTTGTTGTTGTTGTTGGTTCCTCCTCCCCTGCCCCCTTGTGCACCAAATGCAACTTTTCAGGTAGTCCCAGAGAGGAAAAACAAAACTAAAAGAATCACCTTGAGCACTTGCAAAAATGCAAATCAGCAGCACAACAGCAATGTCAGTGCAAAGATTTCCCCATTTCTTACTTGCTTCTCTATCCTGCTAGCTAATTAATGGACTGGCGTTTACCTTGGTGTTTGGGTTAGGCTCACCCCTAGTTTGATAGGCATTATCAAATACCTACCCAAGCAAATAATTTTGCCCCTTCTGCAGAGAAATAGCTGGGCCACACTCAGCCCTCCTGGTACAACATGCTGTGAGGTTAAATGATGCTTCCCACTGTTTGTTCTTCCCCTCCCTCCGCAATTTGAAGAGGGCACTTTTCTTTCCTTCTATTTCTCAATGAAGTAATAAACCAGAGACTTACAAAGCCCAAGTCAGGGCACCAAAGCCTATCACAGCCATTATTTCACTCCTGAATCGCCGGCAACAGTTCTGTACCTGTTTTCTAAACTTTTGTACTTGATGCCTTAATGATATCAGAATGTCCCGCGTGCTTTGCTGCAATAGCAGAACATAGCAAAGCACGCCTTAATTCAATGTGTTACAGAAACGCTTTTCTGAAGAAAATTATTACGTATGAGAAAGGTACAATGAGTCATGGAAACATGACTACCATTTCAAGAGTAAATTGGGAAATATGCTGCATGCCTGCATTCACTGGGCTGACACAGGAGTTATGAAATTGTCTTTGAAGAAAAACACAAGTGGAAAAAAAGCAAAAGCCACATGGAAGAAAACAGTGTCCTAAACCGCTTGCTCTTGCCTCCCCAGGTGGCCAAAGCTCAGAAGAGGCAAAAGGCTCAGCTTAGTGGCTAGGTCTGGCTTACAAGTGCCAATCTGCTACTTCACAAGCTATCATTTTCCTCCCTGGTCTCCCAGCAGAATAAAAGTCTAAGGTCCACCAATGTCTTTTTATTTATTCCAAAGTTATATTTTTATATAAAAATAAATACAAAAATGCCTCCAAGCCTCATTCCCCCCTCTCTCTCCTACCTAGACTTGCCTAGTATTTTATGCAAATTGTTACCATTTCTCTTATCAATGCCCTTATATCCCAAGATCAATACCACTTTTCCTACCTCCTCTATTCTATGTGCATAGTTCACTATTTGCCCCCTCCAAAAAACTAGAACAGTGGCATTGACCCTGTCGTCTTTACACGTGCACCCAGCCACAGGGAGATTTCACTTTCACCACCAGCTTTTCCCTTATCAGGTAGGATTTTGGATTGATGTTAATACTGCCAACTCCTCAACTCCCAGCTAATTCCTACCAGTTTGTGCCTGAAGGGGTTGTACTCCATCACGTGGGAGGACCAGGAGATAGCTGCAAGATTTCATGACAAATCTCTTGCTCCAAACAGAACAAAACACTCATTCAATGGCATATTATTTGTCCCTAGAAATGTCTTGTACCTTAGGAGG
Organism: Fregata magnificens; assembly: GCA_013389945.1. Taxonomy (NCBI): domain Eukaryota; kingdom Metazoa; phylum Chordata; class Aves; order Suliformes; family Fregatidae; genus Fregata; species Fregata magnificens. Next base: position 113,542 of record WAAD01041961.1, read on the forward strand.
GTTTATAGCCACATGGATAAGTTTATGCCTTCCGTTCTCTTCCCTTGGACACACCAACAAACCACATTTCCTCGCTTTGGTTTGTAACATCTGGCAATGGCCATTTCAAACTACATTGTGCCGCTTGGGTGGTTTCCCCTTGTTTGAACCTTTGTCCTAAGACAAACCCCTGAGGAAGCTACCAGGATCCTGAAGTTACACCTGTATTAGAGCCCAAGCACCGAGGTCCATGTGCGGTTGAACAGGTTTATTTCAACCAACACTTCAGGATCTCTCCAGAGCTGCAAAACCCCCCCTCTCTCCAGTATTAAATATAGGTTATACGCTGTCGGTACCCATGCAGGCTGCGGCATGTTGAGTTCATGCAACCTTGTACAGGGTGTCCTTTCAAAACAAATAGACGAGTAACTGCGCAAGTCCCATCTTTTCCATGCCACTTCTTATTTGTGCTGAAACAAAACAAAAAAAAAAAAAAAAGGAAGCGAAACCTCTCTCCTGCACACACATAAGCCACAAAAAGGTGCTGCAAAATAACCGCATCTGGCCTTTGAGTTTAATTATTTGTTTTGTGAGCTTCGGTTTCAGCTGGGAGAGAGTTTTAGGTATATTATTTTAACAAGTCCTAATAGCATTAGATTACTTACTGTCATTGATTTATATAGTAAATCCAATTATTATTTTTCACTTACGTTTAATGTAAACCATTACTATTAGAACACCCTATTACTTTAGAACATACTTAAAGGTGAAATAAGAGCTGGTTGGGAAGTCAAAGCTTAGAGAAAGCCTTTTCCACATCAAATAATTTTAACGTCAGCTTACTCCAGGAGGAACAAGGGGAAAAAATAACCAAAACCTAAAAGCCAGATTTTAACTGTACCTACACTCTCATGGTAAGGAAACATTCACCCAGATCTTTGTTTTCATTGTCGCAGCTCTTCTATTTTGCCTGTGAAGCACGTATTCAGAAGTTGTCTTTGCAAATAAATATTGTTTCCTTCCATTTCGTGAGAACCGTGGCCATTGAGAATGATGAACTAGCCACCTTCTTTATGTTTGTATGAAGGACAACTTACCCATAACATTTTGCAGAAAGGAATTTTTTTTTTTTTTAGCCTACGTTACATAAACCTCAGAACCTATGACTTCAAGATTTGCCTTCATATCCTCTTACTTTAGGAGGAGTTTGGTTTATAAAAAAAAAATCATTACTTTTTATTACTTACTTCTAAACTACATGGTATTATTAGGTTCATCACAAAGCTGTCTTTTTCCAAGACTGAGTAGAGGTCATACTATTAGTATCAAGAAACTGCATGAACAGAAGCGGTGGGGGGAAGTCAGGAAGCAGGTTGGGAAATTTTCGGTGTAACTAAAAATAGCTGAAAGTAACTCTCAATTAACTTCCCAAGCATTTGGGTCTAGTGACACCTTTTGAAGAATTATTTGCCAACGGGAAAGAGACCCCAGCAGGTACAGAATTAAAACGCACTTCTAATAACAAGGAGACAAAACCATTTTCATAACCAGTGTTGCCACCAGCTCCCGTTTTAAATCTTTTTTTTTTTTTTTGCGATTACTTTTTGACACGGATTTTAGAAACAAACATCGAGCAGACAAATTAGGAACGAGCGCGTTTCATCTACTTGATGGTACACAGTTACCTGCGCTCGCGTACAGGACTCGGCTTCTGCGTTATGATTATTCAGGCTGGCATTACACCGGGGAGCAAAGACGGAATTACAAAGAAATATTATGGGTACTTTTCCCCTTGTGATCCCCATCAGTAGCACTTGCAGAAAACCCACAAGACTGCAGAAGTCATAATCGCAGCAGGCTCACACGCCACGTTACAAGACATTGCATTTGCAAGCTTAGGAATAGAAGAACATTCACGGACCAGCGTAGTGTCAGTATTTGATCAATATCCAAACATTAGCCTTACACAAACACAGCTCATATCAAAATATCATAAATCAAAGGAGTACTCATAACCACAGATTTATCTCGAAGCCACAGACACACAAAATTTTTATAATTTATTCTATTTTCTTTGGCAGCAGCGTGATCCAATGCCCCCCAGGCACAATGCGTGCAGGTGGCAAATTGCTGCTGCTGCTTCTCTGTGGCATGATCAAACCTGAAATGTCTCAGCCACAAGGGAAAAGCAGTAATGTGGGAGGACAGAGATTCCCCAGCCTGGGGCATAGGGAGGCAGAGACCCCATTCATGCCAATTTTTAAAGAGAGTTTGTTTTTCACCTGATGTCAGTTTTGGAATTGGGACCAACTGGTTTATATACACATACATGTGTAAATATACATATACACAGGCTATTTTTCTCCATTATAAATTCCTTTGCAGCCTAGAAGCAGTTCTCTAGCAGGGTGTGCTGCAGGCTGCTGAAACATAAGATTCTTTTTTGAAACCATTAATTAAATCTAATCATTTATAATTACAGACCACAGTAGCATTATGGGATGCAGATTTATTCTGGGGAAAGAAAGCCTAATAATGTTTGTATAGATATAATGAGTTGTAACGGCATTTAACACAACCTATAACGCATGGCTCTTGGCACACACAGACACACGTAACCTTCCCTAATAATGCATATGTGACCTACGGAATCTGTAGCCCACTTGGGAAAATTCAAAGTCCTTTTAGCAATAGCCCATTTCTTCCTCCATTTGCAGCAGGCCACCTCCCTGCAGAGGACATGCCACTAACACAGCACACACAGCCACCGCACGCGGATGTCCCCACACCTGGGGCACAGCATGGTCAGCCTAACTGACACGTCCCCACCAAGAGGAGCAAACGGAGGACTCAAGAGATGCTTTCAACACTACCGAACAAGGGAGGGGTGTTGGCATCACAGGCATGTCTACATTACAGTTGAGCTATTAACACTCAACTTCATCACCATTTTTACAGCTTTTTGAGGCTTGAGAAGGCAGATCTTCTTAAATCATAGATCACAGCTCCACACAACAAAAGCTAAGATGAGGTCTTGTGTTGCCTAAAGCCCTGCCCCCAGCAAGGGTCTTCATATGACTTACTAGGTTGTGTGAAACACACACACAGCCTCTGGGAACAAGGACTTACAGAGCAGCCTCCAGCACCACCCCACATCTCCAGACATGGGGATGCACAGAGGTTCCTGCTCCGGGCTCCTTCACCACCCCAGCACCCAAAGCCAGATCAGTCTTTTACAAAGCACATCTCTATCCATAGTTCTCCATCCTCTCACCCCCCCAAAAAAACCCCCATCACCTCTCACCTCAGGAGAGCCTCTGTTTTCCTTCCCACTACATAGTAGATATCCCCATACAAGTCCTTCTCTCTAAGGTGAAGCAGGTGTGTCCTTGGGCTGGGTATAGCCCTTTATCTTCTCACCACTTGGCAGCCAGTTCTCCCAAATCTGCTGCAGCTGGGTCTCCAGTGAGGACTTGCTTGATCTCACCTGTAGCTCAGCTCCTATGGGCCCAGCTCCATGGGCTCCAGGGCCTCTTGCAGACCCAGCCCAGCTGCATAGCCTTGGTTAAAACACCTAAGAAAACAGTCAGGGAGAGTCACACAACTAAGAAAGGTAAAAGAGGGGATGTGGTTGAGATGGACCTACTCCCAGGTCAAGGATTCAGAGGAAAAAGCTCCAATGCAGAAAGCTAAGGGACAATCAGGGCACTGGAAGCATCATTGAGGTCCTGTCATGGTTTAACCCCAGCTGGCAACTAAGCCCCACACAGCTGCTCGTTCACTCCCCCCTGGTGGGATCAGGGAGAGAATTGGAAGAGTAAAAAATGAGAAAACTCGTGGGTTGAGATAAAGACAGTTTCATAGGTAAAGCAAAAGCCGCGCGCACAAGCAAAGCAAAACAAGGAATTCCTTCACTCCTTCCCATGGGCAGGCAGGTGTTCAGCCATCTCCAGGAAAGCAGGGCTCCGTCACGCGCAACGCTTACTTGGGAAGACCAAACACCATCACCCCAAATGTCCCCCCCTTCCTTCTTCCTTCCCCAGCTTTATATGCTGAGCAGGACGCCATATGGTGTGGGATATCCCTTAGGTCCGTTGGGGTCAGCTGTCCCGGCTGTGTCCCCTCCCAGCTTCTTGTGCAACCCCAGGCCACTCGCTGGTGGGGTGGGGTGAGGTGAGGAGCAGAAGAAGCCTTGGCTCTGTGTAGGCACTGCTCAGCAGTAACGAAAACATCCCTGGGTTATCAGCACTCTTTCCAGCACAAATCCAAAACACAGACCCGTACTAGCTGCTGTGGAGAAAATTAACCCTACCCCAGCCCAAACCAGCACAGGTCCCCTTCCCAGGCTTGATGGAGGTGAACCCTCCCCACCTGGCTGATGACCAGCCAGCAAACTCTCCTCAGGTGTCCATTTGTGGGTAGTGAACACCTTACTGCCTGCCCTAGAAGCTCCCAAGCCTCAGCTAATCAGCACATGTATTAACCAGTAAATACCTGCTTTCTATTCTTTAAGCTGCGTCTATCCTATAGACTGTATATAAGTAACACTGAAACTCATGTGACTTCGGGGCAACGTGGAGCCTAGGAGCGTCTGCCCACTGTGGCATGTCAAGCCGTTTCTAATGGACGTGGACAATGTCCCTAGCATTGGTGGTTTCCCAAACCATGTCCTCCTGAGTTCCCACCCCCTTCTCCCTTGAGCCTCCCCAGCAATGCTCAAGGAAAGCCCAATGCTAAATTAAAATCTTCCCTACTTCAAAACCTGAACAATCAGAAACCGAGAAGTGACACCACACCCCACCCACCCCCCCAAGAGGTCCTGGGCAGGGCACCCTGCTCCTCCTGAAATCAAAGATGTTTTTAATGGCTTCATTACTATGCTAATGGACAGCTACAGATCCCCAGGCACAGCCAGGAGGACTTGGCACAGCCGAGATGGAAATTTGCCATTAACCCCTCACCAGGCATCCTGGGAAATTTCTTGCAGCACTTGCAGGGGAAGCTGGAGGATCGGGCCCACCTCAGGGTTTTTGTGGCAGTAAGGAATTAACACAAAGGGGCGTTGTCTGCTCAAGTATCATTTTTCTTGAGCTGGAAGTGCTTTTACCTAATCTCACCTGGCAAGCCGAGGGAAACCCTCGAACAGGCAACCCACTGCTGGCGTGATTATGGAAAAGGAAACAATTATGTCTAAGTGCTCTTGGGGCCTCTCGACTATGCCTCTCAAGAGGATTTCAAGGAAACATAAACACAGATCACATCTCCTCTTTTGATCACTTTTCCTCGTCTGAGCAAAATCTGCCCCGGAGAGAGGAAGACAGAGAAGAAAAGCATCACAGCTGCTGTTCCTGCACAACCCAAGGGCCTTCAAAAAATTATGCTAAAATCCCAATTCCTTTGGCATCTGAATGGCTTTCTGCTGGTCCGCCACGTCCGTATGTGTTGTCATGCTTCCCCAACGCCTGTGGGTCAATCCAGTGGAAGCACAGCCAGTTTCTACCCCAAAATGGGGCTTGGTGACTGGCTTTCCGTCCCGAACTCTTCTGTTTACATGTCTAACCCCACTGGCCACCTGCATTTCGTCTAACGGGCAGATGGCTTTTCCTCCCCTGCAAGACTTTCCAGTCTTCCTCACGTATCATCATACTCCTCTGTTACCCGTGCTCAGGTAACATCTCACGTTGCTCTCTTTCCCCCAGAGAGATGTTTTCATGACTCCTTTTTAGTGATGGTCACATGAAGATGCATGACACTTCATTTTTTGGAGCTGATTTGCTCCTCACACTGTCACAATTTCAGGGCAGCAGCATTTATTTGATCGCTAAATTATTTCACATCATTTCCCTGTAGAGTCCAAGGTGCTTGGTGGCACACTGGCATCGAGTCTGAAATCTAATGTCACCGATGATTGCATCTTACCAATTCCTTATGACAGATGAGATAGGATGGCACACTAAAGACAGAAAAATCCCTTTGATGGGGAAAAAATCCTATGTTATATCTGCCCATCACTCCCAAGCTCTGCCCAGGAGGTCAGGAGAAGCAGCAGACCCCAAACCCTCTCTGGGTTTGGTGGTATAGAGTCATAGAATCATTAAGGTTGGAAAAGACCTCTAAGATCTTCAAGTCCAGCCGTCAACCCAACACCACCATGCCTCTTAAACATGTCCTGAAGTGCCACGTCTACATGTTTTTTGAACACCTCCAGGGATGGTGACTCCACCACCTCTCTGGGCAGCCTGTTCCAATGCTTGACCACTGTTTCAGTAAAGAAATTTTTCCTAATATCCAATCAAAACCTCCCCTGACACAACTTGAGGCCATTTCCTCTCGGTTATAGGTGGTCATAACTGGGGTTTTTTTGTTTGTTGGGTTTTTTTTTTTTTTTAAATATGTTCCAAAATCTGCATTTCAACCCCTGAATTCAGCAGAAAGGTGGATACCGGAGGGCAGACATTTCCTTGGGACCAATCACATTTTGGGGCCAAGAAATGGGTGAATGCAGCAGCGCCTCGGTGAGACAGCGCTTGCACTGAGCGAGGAGCAAGATGCTGCTTGCACTGAGGGAGCAAGGCCCCCGTTATCTACCCACTGCACAGGAATACCTAATGCTTTTAAAGCTGAGCAAACACCAGTATGGCACTTTTCCAAACCTGAAGCGTCAGCAACACCTAATTGTAAATGCTTCATTTAACATGCCTCGAAATGAAGCCTGAGACTGCCTTAAATGTAGTTCAGCGTCAACGTAGGCACAGGCTGCTAGTGGGGGTCAGCTTTAGGACTTGCAAACCTACAGGCTCTAGTGTGGTCATGGTCCATCATTGAGGTGAGAGATAGCCACAGCAGGATGCAATTGCCGGGATGGATGCTTATGCTGGGATACTAAACTTGCACATCATATGAGAAATTACTCTGCCAAACCACTGCGGTACCCGTTTCATTACTGTTAGGGTCCAGAAGGATTTTAGCAGAGGCAAACATTCAATTCGGCTGTTGCAACAACAGATGCGGCACGATGCTCCGAGGACCACAATATCTGGATGCTCAGAGGTTGCCACACCTGGAAGCCACCCATCGCACAGATTGGTGGCCGCTGAATTTATTTGCAGCCTTTTCTAGGTGCAACAAACCCTCCCCAAAACCTGCATTGGCTTTCCTCGCTGCAAGTATATTTAGTCTTTGCTCGGACGATGTTTTCATAGCGATTCCTGCAAACCCACAGTTTGCAGGCTACGTGCACTTAGGCCACCAGCAAGAGGGATTTATCACCTCTGCCATCTTCCTCCAGAAAGCCGAAACCTCCTGTTGAAGCCAGGACTGGCACAAGGCTGTATCCCTTCTCCCAGCATCTCTGCTGGGGACAGCAGCGGCAACAGGGATGGATCAGCTGGGAAAGCCTTCAGCGCGGAGCGAACGAACCGGCGTCAAAATGGTAGCGCGGGGCGAGCCCTTAAGCCACAATCTGATTTCAGTCCTTTGCATTTATTTACAAAAAAAATGGGCCTGGGTAGGTGCCATCGGAGTGGCGGTGACCCAGCTATCTGGTCAAAGGCCTGCAGGGAGCCGGGAGATAGAGCCGGTTAATGTTTAACCCGCGGGGACTGTAAACCAGCCCCTGGGGCTGCTGAACCTTTGGAGTTTGATATGATGATTAGAGCATAACCGGAGTGACACGTCGCAAACTCTCCATAATCAAGCAGACCTTTTTCCCGGGCGGCGATCTCCAAAATTGCTCAGGTACGCGGCTGCTCATCCTACCCCCAGGTTTGGGGCGCGGGGACCGGGCGCCCCATGAAACGGGGCTTTTGGCCGGGATGGGGAAGGAGCAGCTCCATCGCGCGCCTTCCCCCCAACAATGGTGCCCCACCATCAAATTCACGCCTCGGGCGCTGCCCAACACTAGTGGGGTTGAACTGGGGGGGCTGGGACCCCCTGCACCGCGTGGCTGGACCCACACACCGGCACAGCCTCGCACCGCTCGCCTTGATTTTTTGATGAGCAAGGTGGGGAGAGAAGGGCTTCTCGGGGGCCTCGGCCTCATTTCTGCATGGCAGCGGCAAGGAGCTTTTTTTACTGCTTTCGCCCTGCCGATCACCGGCGGTTGCCGGAAAAGTGAAGCCAGAGGAGGTGGAGGGGGGAGGAGGGATTTTTCCCTGCGATAATTCGGTCTCAATTCGTTAAAGCGCAACTTTCTAGGGCTAATCATTAGAGATCTTCCCACCCAACTTCTTATTCCTCCTTCTCTTCGCAAAAGGTCGGTCTCCATATCAAAGGCAATCGCTGTTCCTAAAAAATCTCAATTTTCCCTAGTCTCTTCAAACTAGCAGGCTTTCTGCCCAATACATAACGCTTCTCTTAAGCTATTTTCCCTTGGCAAAATAGGAGGCCCGGGTGGGAGCAGGCACCGGAGGGAGGTTGGCTTCAAAGCATCCAGCACGTGATGCTGCAAATAAAACGGGGGGGAAGGAGGCTGGGCTCAGCATCAGGTGCCCTTCATCCTCAGAAAGGGCTTTTTGGGGCTTGTTGTGTGCATTTGGTAACACAGCTGCAAAAGCCGGGCACGAGAGGAAAGGTATTTCAAAGAGAGAAGCCACTTCCCGAGCAAAAGAGGCTGGGCAAAAAATTTGCTGGTTTATATGTGAAATGTTTTGCCAAGGCTCATGCGCTGCAAAGCCTGCAGTGCTTTTCCATTACTTCGAATTTATCCCACTTTCTTGCAAATACTTGTGAGTTCCCACTTTCTGTGGGACCACCTGAGCTAGGAAAAAACCCTATGCCCTGGAAAGCAAAGGGACTAAAGCCTCATGCCGTGTTGCTCAATCGGACTCCGTCTCGCAGCGTGTCTCACCCCAGCAAAGAGCTGGTGGCAGCTTGCGAAGCTTCAAGTGTCTGTTTTTAGGAAGAATATGAAGAATGCTTCGTGTTATATATATATATGTATGAATATATATTGCTTGGAGCCTGGAGGGAGGAAAAAACACCCCAAAACCTTGAAAAGCAAGCTGATAACCTAAAGGAAAATAGTTTCTCTACTAACTACCTATTTGGGCTATTAAGGGTAAAGAGTGAATACACTTATCCAGTCTTTTCAGAGGCTGTTATTCTTCACGAGGAGCAGTTGCACTGGGAGGGGGGGGGGGGTACCGGTGCAAAACGACCTTCATTAAATGTGTCCAAGTGGCTCACCACATTCAAACACGAAGGTGTATTGATCCACACAGGATAAACATGGTTTTGTTATCTCATTCATGGAAACAGTAACCAGGTTTCTCCGAAAGGGCTGCGAAGGGGCAGGCTCGGGGTGCAAAAGCGGTGGGGGAAGAGAGCAGGGTCTGGTCGTGAATACCACCTTTCCTCCTCAACAAAAATCCCGGCATGGGAAACATCCCTTGAATGGGGAAACCGATTCCCCCTTTTCCAAGCAATTAACCCCAAAGTGAAGCAAAATCCATGTTTTTTGGGTAAAAGCTTCTGGATTCATCTTGCTCCTGGCTGGATGGAGCAAAGCCATAGGATCTGCCTGTGGTAGCTGGCAAGGAAACCATGTGTGGAAGTAGTCATGGAGAGGTGAAGCAGTATTATAAGTTTGTTTCTTGTCGATGTGGGGTTTGCTAGGTATAAAAGTACCTTTTCTTGCCTTGGCGTTTTAGAGCTTTAACAGAAACCTAAAAGAAATGAGAGCGTTCAATGGGGAGAGGAAAATCAAATGAAGGGATGCTCTGATTTAAGATAAAAGCAGTACCTTCCTTTTCTAATGGCGTGGGCTTCTTGATTCTGTGACCATGATAACTTGGTAGTATTGTTAAAAATTTGGTCAAAAATGAGGATGAAATAGGAAAGGCACCTGGACAGTTTGCACCTCTGAAGGTCCTAATTTCAGTATAAACATCTGAATGAAGTGCAACCTCCCCCCCTTTTTTTCTTCTTTTCTTTTTAGTATAATGGTCGTTATTAACAGCAAGCCACCTAAGGGTCAAACCCCTGAAAATAATTGAATTCCAGAACAATTATTTCTATTAAGTGTGGTTGGTTTTGTTTTTAAGTAGTGCTAAAAATACTGCCTTAACTTGCTGCAGTCATTCACACTTTCCAACAGCAGCCATGGAAGGGGAGTTTTCCTGCTGTGAGGGTGGATTTACTAATTGATTAATGACCCAGGGAACAAAGAAGGAGAGAAAGTAATCATGTTTCCTCAGGTCCCGTGACAGCAGCTCTCCTCCCTTACCCTTACCAATAAAGAAAAATAGCCCAGCACACCAGCACCGCTGCAAGGACTGAGGCTGATGCCTGGAATAAGGGGAAAATGCTGAAATCCCACCAGTTTCAGAAATAAAACATCCCACCCTGACTTGTATCCTGGAAATATTCTGAATGCACTGATGGATATGGACCCTTGGGTGGTGGAGGTGGGAAAGTGCCCTGTCCAAAAAGGTGTTTAGACGTCCTCAGGCCAAGGGAGGTAGGAGAGAAGCGGGGAGAGAAGAGGTGCTTGGAAAATTGGGGGCTGGAAAGCCTGTTTTACTGTGCTTGGGATTTGTTGTGTTAGGATTTATACCTCTTAAAAAAAAGAGCTATGGATTCTGTTTCCATCCCGGGGAAACCCAACTGATGGAGGAAAGCTCTCTAGCAGCAAGGCTTATAAATTAGCTGTGAATGACTTTGGGCTGGTAATTAGCAGGAGGGATCTAATTTCTAAGAATGGCGCTACAAAACCAGATCCGGGTGGTGTGTTGGGTCGTCCACGTGCGTGTCCAAGCCCTGAGTGTGCAGCGTTGTCAAGCCCCGGCCTCCGATGCTCCTCCTGAATCAGGAGTGGAGACTTGCAGAGTAACTCAGGCTGGAGGTACCCTGGGGTGGGGGTCTCCAACCAGACCCTGCTTCCAGCAGGACGAACACCGCAGCTGCAACAGGCTGCTGAGGGCTGTGGTCCAGGCAAGTCGGGGCATCCCCGGGGATAGGGATCCTCCACCGCTCGCATGGGGAAGGGCTGTTTCCTTGGGGCTGGGCAGGCTTTCTTCGAAGGCAGGGACATGTGGAAGCACTGGGCACAGATTAAGGCCAGATCATCGTTAACACACACCCTGAGAGGACGGCGACCAGTTTTTCTGGCACTTTCAAAAAATGCATGGAAGTCTCCAACACCGGATTTCGCAGTGGCTGTGATTAATACCTTGTGCAACCTTGAATGCTCTTGCTCCCTTATTCCTCATGGATTGCTTGAACGTATCCTGGAGTACACCAATGTCTAGACATGCTGGTCTAGAGCCGAAAAGTTTTGCAGGATGCCTTACGAGAAGAGCCCAGAAAAGCTTGCCTGGTCTTATTTAATAAGGCAGAAGCTGAAGATGGATTTTGCTCCTGCTGTAAATGCATCAGCCGGGGAGATGCTCTATTCCCATCCATCCCCCAGCCCCACGGCTTGTGCTTGCTGCTCAGCGTGAAACCATCACCTGGAGTGAGATGTTACTGGAAATTACTCCTCCCCGGAGGAGAGGTACATAGATGTATGGCATTTAAAGCTCCTTATGCAAATGCATTCAAAGCAGCAGCTGCTGAGACACCCAGCCCGCAGGGAAGTGCAGCGTGAAATAGTGCAGTTGGCGGCGGGGAGGAAAAAAAGGCTCTTACACTGCTCATCTATCTAGGTCGTGGCTGGGGACAGACTGGAAACCTCAGCCGCTATGGAAAGCCGCCGAGGTTTGCCTGGCTGCAGTCCAGCCGCTTTCCCGGCATGGAGAGGAGACGCTGCTGGCGCGGGGCGATGTGCCTGCTGGCTGCAGGCAGCCCGCTGCCTGCCTCTGCGCTCCGACACCCAGGGCAGCCTCCCTGTCGGGAAGCAGGTCGCTGCAGCACTGATATACCTGATAGAGAAGAAAAAAATTATGAAATCCGAGGCAGTGAATATTAGAGATATCTGCATAGCGCAGCTGTCCCTTTTCATCCCCACCTCTGTCGCGGCCTTTGGGTACGTGAGGGTGGGCTCGAGTCCAGATATAAGGGCTGACAGAGACTCGTGGAACACTGTGCAAATTTTCACCAAGGAAAGCAAAAAGCATTTGCAAAAGCAAAATGTAAGGGGCCAAATTTTGCAGTAGGCCAGAGCTTTCCTCCGTAGGGTGCATATAGGGTCTCTGCCCAGGCAGAGGAGGATGCAAAACCATTTTGGATTGTAATTGGGTTTTTTTGAATGACCGCTTTGTCCTTCTTAAGCAGCCTGGGAAAATGTCCAACTAGTTTTTGCACAGCAGTGTGCTAATCCTGCCCCGTGCAGTGCTGAACCCCAGCTCTGGAGGAGTCGGCAGGCACAGAAACCACAAGCATCAATGGGGTTTTGCTGCCGCCCTCAGCAAGGGCAAAACAAAACAGTAATCGGGCTCCAGTTGCTGCAGAAAACACTCATTTTGGAATTAGAGACAGCAGAGAGCTATTGCATTGGACAGTCCATCTCCCAGCCGCTGCATGTTGGTAGTAATTAAAACTGCGGAGAACCTGGGAGCACGGCAGAAAAAAAAAAAAAATCAGAAGGGTGTCACAAACCTCAGCAATAAGTAGCTCCAAAATCTGGCATTACAGAGATGTCTCCATTTCCAAGTATTTAAGTTGTGGTCTCTGGATCTGTGTGGCAGAGCCCAAGTGACACAAGGCTGAGATCCTCCAAACACCTGGGCTCAAGCCTCATTTTTGGTGCCGAGAATAATCCATCTATTTAAATTTAAAGCAGCTGTTTAAGTCTTCCAGGATACAAAGATATAGGAGTACAGGGCAAGTAATATCTAAAGGCGAAGTGGTCAGCCTCAAACCTTAGCTCTTCCCTCAATGAACCCCAGAAGTGGCATGTGCTAATAAAAGATTTTTGTGTTAAGCAGCTGGTTATTAGAAAAGGCTTCTTCTGTTATTTCCATAGCATCATGGCACCCTCGGAAAATCTGCCGTAGCCAGATATGTTGCACTTCTTTACCTGCATTTCTTTATGTGCAATGCTCATGTTATGTGCAATGCTCATGTTACGTGCGCTGAGAGACCTGCTGTGCAGGGGGATTGTTTAGGGTCCTCTCCCCAAAATCTGGCATTAGCTCAGGGTGCAGCCACAGCAATCCATCCTCCTTCCACCTTTCTGTCTCCCATCTCTGCTCTTCCGGATTTCCCTTCTCCCCTGCCCAGCATCCCCACCACCACCCCATGCCCTTCCCCATCCCTGTGCTGTGGGAGGTCCCGGGGTGCCCCGTCCCCCTCATCCCCAGTACACCCACCCTGGCCCCTTTTGGCCCTGTTTGCTCTCCAAGCAAGCCTGGGAGTTACCATCGCCTTTCGTTGCCTCCACCTTTGTACAACTGAAAGCAATTTAAGGCAATAACAATCATTTTGGATGACACGATTTAGCAATTTCCTACTATGAAGCTCTTGGTCCAGCCAGCCCACAGCACGTGCCCTGGCTACGAGGACCCAAGGAGGCAACTGTTTTTGCTCTTGCTGCTGTTCAGCGTCAGCCCATCGTCACGAGTCCTTAAGCTCAATGTCGCATCTGCAGACCCTGTTTCTCTGTCTGGCTCATACAAATGTTTTTTGCACAAGCTCAAAGCTCAGCATACAGGAAAAACAGGGCAGCCTGAAATTATAAGTAGCGAGTCCATCTTATAAATACCCCTTTGCCAATGTGTAACCTAACTCAGCTTCAGACTTCAGCTTTATGGTGTTTTCAACCCAAAACCAAAACTTTAAAAAAAAAAAATCTTTACTACAGCTCTGAATCAAAACATCTGAACCCAAGGCTGTTCCAGCCCTGAACCTAGATACAGATATGAAGTTCTCCCATGTTCTTGATTTTTAAAAATAGGCCAAATCTGGACCTAGGTCCTGTTTCTCATAAAGTGCCGGACATGGCTTGTACAAGGTTCCCTTCCCAGCATCAACGGGATGCAATGGCACGAAGGCCTCATCGTCATGTACTCAGCGCAGGATTAGGCATCTTACATGTGTTTCCCTCCTAGGACACGTGCACCGATGTGTTACAATATCCCTCTGCGTCTCACTGGAGTGCTGTCCAAAATCTGACTGTGGGTTTAAATGCTATATATTTTCATGCACTGTGAGGGGGATATTTTTGCTTTTTCCACAGTCTCTGGTGTTTTGTTTTGTTTTTACCTCACAATAACTGATTTAGGGAGAATGATCCTGTTAACTTTCTCAGGAGGGTGGACTTTCTCCTCCTAGCCATATTAATTTATTTAATTTATCTTAAATTTGATTGCAGTGAGCACCCCTAATTAACCTGATTTTTTGCTGATAATCACTCACAATGGAATCAAATCACAAATCCGGGGATGGATTGACCGGCACACAGAAAGAAGCCGCCCTCCGTGCATTAATTCAGCGAACGGGATATAATTTGATCCAGGTAGGAACTCACGGTCACATCTTTTTGTGCGCAGCATCTGGCTTCATCCTGAAGTGATGCGTTGCATCGGGGGCTTGAGCAGTGACTCTGTACGCATGAAGTGCTCCTTGCTTACTCTTCTTCTTTCTGTTTTTCTCTAGCATATGTGCTGCACATAACTACATGTAATAGATGCTGTCTTTTATGAAGCAGGATCTTATTCCTCCGGAAATTCTTTGCTCGATGCCAAATTATGATAAGGGTGGAAAAAAACCCCTGAGCACTGCTAAACGGTGGGAAAAGTTGGGATTGCTGTCTCAAAGCCATGGCTGCAGTGGTAGCGTAGCAAAGAAAACCCACTAAACAAAGTTTCAGGAGAGCGTAGGTCCAGAGTTGGCCATAGGAAGTCCAAGACATCACCACCAGATCTGCCTTTTATACAGATCCTTGCACATGTACAAGTGCACATGAGGCAGGTGCCTCACCTGCCCAAGCATCAAAGGTTTGCTCCCGGTTTAGTCTTCAAGATCTCGAAGTGCAAAGCCTCCTCTGGTTAGGGCTGGTGGAGACCGGGCATGTCCTTCAAAAGCCATTTGAAGAAGTCTTTCTCAGTTAGCATGACCAAAACAAGCTAATTTTTTGAAAGCATTGGGCTCTAATATGACCGACCTTGCATCCTGGAAGAAGTAACTGAAAACACTGAATTTTAGGCAGGTGGCTGCCTTGAACTTTGCCTTGCTTTGTATAGCACTAGAGGGCACAACAGCCCAAAGCAAAAACTGAGACTCCTGGGAAAAAACATTTTCCTGTAGCCCTTAATGCTGTGTGCGCCCCAGGACCAGGCCAGCAGCTGGGTTTGTTGCCCTTGAGGGGGCTTTCTGCTGTACCTGGCCCAGAAGATAAGTAATTTCTCTATGTTTTATATTTACTGCGGCTTTCTTTATCCTGGTCTTCAGTTTCTCATACTGTCACATCTGGCTATAGCTCATTCCTAAACCACAGATATCAATCCCCAGCCGCCAAGCACACCCCAACATCTTCTTTCTCCCTACCTTTTCCATTCCAAGCTTACTATTTTATCTTTTTTTTTTTTCCCCCCTCCCAATTTCCTTTTCCACATCTCTTTGGGCTTTTCTTCCAACTTACCTATTGTTGCAGTCAAACACCTTTTTCCTCAATGCATGCCAGGGTCATTCATCTTTGTGAAGTGGATGATGAAGTTCTCCTTCCCTCCAGACGCCTTCTCAAGATGAGTTTGTTGAGATGCTGCCTTCAAGCCACAAATGAAGCCACTGCAGATTGAGGGAAAGCTTTATTTCTTGCTGTGCCTCCTCGCACACCAGCTCCCACAGACATTGACAAAATGAAAAAAAGAGAACTGTTTGATTGTCTCTCACTTGGCTTAAAGTGGGACAGTAAGACTCCTCTGACCATTTTCAGACCGTTATTGATGAGCTCAGCATTCCTCCCGCTGACATGCCAGTGAAGATTGCAGATGTCTGCAACAACGCAAAACACAACCATCACTTTTTGTCTTCACCTAACAAATGGCTTGAGAGACAGAAAGATCCCACACCAGCAATGTGCTCAGTTCAGCCAAACTGGGGGCAGAAAAATGGCCTGAAACCTCATGGTCTTCCTGTTAGATTTGCTATAAGAACTCATTCATAAATTCAAATGCCCCCGTGACTCCACCACTACGCTGAAAACATTGGCAAAACAGGAATGAGCATGGATAATTCAGGGGCTGTTATAGGCTCAGGAAAACTGAAAGAGCTCATGGTATATTCTTATTTTCCTGCAAGGATCCCTGTTTGCTTATGTGCTTTAGGCCTCCCTCATAAGTCAGCTGTACAGGAATTGACTTGCCTGGGATAATCCCTGAGTGGGAAATGACTACAGAAATGATCAGGGAGCCAAAAATAGAAAAATCACAAGTCCCAGCTCCTCCGGGAGCAGGGCATTGCTGCAGGACGGGAGAGGGAGAGGGAGAGGGAAGGAGAGGAAGGAAGCAAGGAAGGAAGGAAGGAAGGAAGGAAGGAAGGAAGGAAGGAAAAGAGAGAAAGAGAGGGCTGGAGAAAGAAAGAAAGAAAGAAAGAAAGAAAGAAAGAAAGAAAGGAAGGAAAGAAAGAAAGAAAGAAAGAAGGAAGGAACAAAAGAAAGAAAGAGAGAAGGAGAGAAAGAGAGAAAGCGAGAAAGAAAGAAAGAAGGAGAGAAAGAGAGAAAGAGAAAGAAAGCATGAGAATGAAGGAAAGAAGGAAAACAAGAAATACAGGAAAGATGATTAAAAATAGGAGAAGAGAACAGAGACACCCTCGCCTAGCAAAAACATATCAAAAAGAGGAAATATTGGCTGGTCTTCACATCTTTAAATATTATTCGGGGCCAAGACTTGCTCCCCGCCTAAAGAGACTCCTGAGTAGGCAGGTGTCATCTTTTGCCCCTCGCATGGCCTCCCACCATCGATGGCCCTCCTCTGTTCCCTCTGTGGGGCTGCTTCTGTCATCTCCTCTGCCCAGACCTCCTCCCCTGCTGGGAGTTAAAGAAAGGGCTTCATGGCTCCTGGGTGCAGGAAGGAGTGGGCGTTGGGGTGCACCATTTCTCCAGGCCTGTCTCCAGGCCCAGGTCCTCACCATACCTTGTGCCAAGCATTGCTACCTCTTCGCTAAGCCCAACTACTGGCACAAACACCTATTTCAAGGGCGCTGAGCAGCTCCAGCATCACCTACTGCCAATGATGCCTCAGGCTCCCTGGCTGGCCCCTTTCACTCTGTCCACGTCTCTCTCCAAATTTCTGCCTTCACCCCCAGTTTTCCCCCTGTGTTAGCACTTTCTGAGGTCCAGATGCCTTCTGCTTTTAGAAAGTCCTTCTGCTTTCAAACACGATCCTTCCAGTATCTTTTCTTTGGTCTGTAGAGTAGGAAGCTCTCCATCAGTTACTAAAATAAAAGGCAATATCATTGCTAATAAATGTTTATGATTGGATGAAGAATCATGACAAGTTATAAATTTTGCAAGTGTTATATTACACAGTACACAACTAACATACAGTCCACAAAGATTCACCTCCCATAGCCAAGAAGACCTACATTTTCCAAGGAGGTATTTGACTGTCTCCATCTTGGGCATCTGAAGTAGCAATTGAGTTGCAGAGCATGCACTGCTGCATGTTCCTTAGCAAAACTCAGCTAGTGCAAACCAGACCCTTCTCCAGTACATCACCAGCACACTAACTGGGTTATCAAAGCCTTTCAGTACACATATGGCGGTGGGGCTGTCAATGCACACACTGTTATCTCTGATGAGTGTGTAAAGATGCTCCTTGAAGGGAAGGAGGGAGTCTGCCTCCAGCCCACTGGTAACGGAGCGTGTCTAAAGTGTCATTCCCTGGAAAGGGGTTGGTTACATCCGCATTTAAAATCTATGTCTAAATCATTCTTTTATTTTTCTCCATGGCAGGAAAATGGGCAGAGGAAATACGGAGGCCCACCACCTAGCTGGGATGGCCCTCCGCCAGAGAGGGGGTGTGAGATCTTTATTGGGAAACTGCCCCGAGACCTCTTTGAAGATGAACTTATACCACTGTGTGAAAAAGTAAGACTTTATGGCAGGTAGTTGTATTGCAGAGGTTAGTGATGATCAAAGCTTCATTTCAAGGCTGAACTGGAGATGATTTGGCCCAGACTATGGATGCAGCTTTGACGTGATATAGTCAAGGAAGCACCCGTCATTGTTTAAACACCTCCCACCGTGCTGACAAACCTTTTTCCTTCTATTGCAGATTGGCAAAATCTACGAAATGAGAATGATGATGGACTTTAATGGCAACAACAGGGGCTATGCCTTTGTGACCTTCTCGAATAAACAGGAGGCGAAGAATGCAATAAAGCAACTCAATAATTATGAAATTAGGTAAGCGTGGCAAAGACCTTCACATCAACTTTAAATCATACATATTAATCTATTTTGTTATGTAAGGCATATTTTTTCTTGCAGCCCAGAGGAAGGTTATTTAGACACCTAAGCTTTAAGAGGAAATCATCTCTTGTCTCCCTGTGCAGTCATTGCTGTATGCCATAGTATGTATGTAGTAGTATGTAGGACTCATCAGAGCCAAAATCTTTTGCAGGAAATTTCTTCCTCACAAAAAAAAAAAAATCTACCAGTACATTGAAAAAAATATTTTGCTTTGGATCAAATTAACTTTCGCCTAACCATTGCTGTTTATTTCATGTTTCCTTCTGGGCTGTTTTTTGTTGATTTATTCCTATTCACAGTCTCTCTCGTGACCTATACTGCAGATATGTTCTGGGAGACAGAGCAATTGCAAAAAATCATGAAATAGGATGCAAACCAATTGACAAAACAGTGACATTTCCTAGTAGATAGGAACAGAAAAAGCCCTCATGTTTGTGACTAAAAATTGGGAACAAAACACCCAGAAATCAACAACATATGGGCCCATCAATATGTTTTGTTTTGATTTCAACCACACTTAATGTTTTTTTTTTCAGTTCAGTGTAGGATCAGTAGATGCCTTTGCATAGAAGCATTTAGAGATAAATGATTCCCGCAATTTTATGGCTTCTGGTTTTGTTTTTAATAAAAAAAGATTGGTTGTGAATTGCTTTATTAGCAACCCTATGGATGAGCAGATCACAAGGCACACAGGGAGGCCTTGGAAATGTGATTTGTATCAGAGGTTGGAAGGTCTTAAAGATCAGGCTTCATCCACCTCCACCTCCTCTGCTTACTTCCCTTGTTCCAAAGACTCCTCTAAAGAAGTTTTTAACTTCTCAAGACCTGCAAGAGGTACTTGGACCACGAAGAGGTGAGCAAAGTGCATCTGAGGAAATTTTTACTTTGGGGTCCGCATAACAGTTGGCATCAGTAAGCCCCCAAATGGTGTCTCTCCATGACAGGGGATTTTCTTTCCCCAAAACCTCAGTCATGAGGCCCAATGGTGACTGGGAAGCTACAAGTCACTGGTGAACACAGTGAATCCTGGCTTATACTGGTGGCAACACACAAGTGACTGCTGTGACCATGGATGGTAGGTATATTTGGCCTGGTAGCAGCCGTTTTTGCAAATAACAAAAGGGAGAATCCCAGGAAGCAAAAGCAAAATTTGGCTTTGGTTTCTCCCTGATCTCAAATCCTTCATTTCAACTGTGCTGCCTTACTTTGATGTCAAATTTAGCAGAGTGGCAGCCTTCATGTTAGCTTTTGCATTGAGCAAAACCACTTGAATATCCCAAACAACATATCCGTAGGAGCAGGAGGCCTTGTGTTTGACTTTCTGTTTTGGGACAAGAGGGGGGAGTATTTTAATTTTTTCATCTCTTTGAGAACTGATCCTGACTCCTGACAAACCAGCAATGTTGTTTATACTCAGGAACGGGCGTCTCCTCGGAGTCTGTGCCAGCGTGGACAACTGCCGCTTGTTTGTGGGAGGGATCCCCAAAACAAAGAAGAGGGAGGAAATTTTAGCAGAGATGAAGAAAGTCACGGACGGAGTTGTGGATGTCATTGTTTACCCTAGTGCAGCTGATAAAACCAAAAACCGGGGTTTTGCTTTTGTGGAATATGAAAGCCACCGGGCAGCAGCCATGGCCAGGAGAAAATTGCTCCCAGGTTAGTAGAGACGGTGAGGGTGGTAGGGATGGCTTCATCTCAGGTGTCACCAATGTACACGTTGCACTGCAGTGAGACCGAAGTTTCCAGAGGACCCAGGTACCCAAGGAAGTGAACGCCGCTGGGTTTTCTCCTCTAGAGACACTCAGAGCAAGGAGGGACCCCAATACACCATGGCTGGCTGATGGAGTCTCCCTGGCTCTGGGGTGCAGGGTGGGTGATTCACTACAGATCCTGATGTAGCACCGTGCTCATTATCCATGTTCTTCATTTAGGAGCCTGAGTTTATTAAAAATACAGCTAGATGGGTTTAGCTGTGTGTATCCATACAGCTCTGTTGTAGGATATGTATTACCCTGTGGTTATCTTTGGTTATCTATAAAATATAGCCTCAATTATGGCCTCTTGGAGAGAACCACTCAGGAAAGCATCTAAGAACATATTCAGTCTTGAGAATGTACTGAGGATGTTCCTGAAAACAGGTATTTTCCATGTGGTAAGAAAACTTCAAATGAGGAATTGCTTTATGATTTAAACAATATAAAGAAGTCTATGCAATTTAGCGCTGGGGGTCATTCAAAGACCATTGTGAAGCTGAGAGAGGTTTGGCAGGTGTTAGATGAAGGAGTCACTTAACATTAAGTGCATTTGCAGTGATCTCACTAATTTTCTCATGCTTTCTAATGCTTGGCAACTTCTGCACTGCTGCGTGGCACCCAGCTCACTTGCGGGTGAAAGAATCCAATAAACCTTCTGTTTTGAGACTTGTCCATAACCCACCAGCCTTCTTTCACTCTTTCTATATGACAGCCTATGAAACATCCCGAGTAATTTAAATCCTTTTTTCTCATTGTGAAAAAATGACCATGATTTCGAGCGCTGAATGCCCTTAGCTATTGTGGGATATTTCACACTGACTATTTTTCCTTTTATTCTGCATTTTCTGCATCAGTTTAGCATCTCCCTGGTTGTGGGAGCACATTCAGCTGGTCTGTGCTTCAGCACAACTTTTCCATGGTTTCTATATCGAGAACGAAGGAAGGAGCAGGCACAGCCACAGCTGCCAACGGCAGCCTTGAGCGAGCAGAGAGCTTGAAATCCTGAGTAAAGACAGCGAGACAGATGGAACGAGCACGTAGCCCTGAACAGACATGTGCAATGCGCTAGTGATTTCCAATTTAGGGACACCTCAGTAAACAGTTTGGGGAATTTCAAAGGCCCAAGCAGGAGCCAGAGTCTTCTGATGTTGCAAACATACGGGAGGAACTTGACAAGAGTTTCAAGCCAGAACTGAATGTGTCTCCAGCTGATGCATTGGATGAATGTGAGATTGAATATCATTATCAAGATGCTTCCTTTACTCTGAACCTCGCTGCTCTTTGAGGGAGCTTTGTAGAAGAGACAGAAATGCTCAGAAAGGAAGATGCTTTTTATGAAAACTTTGTCCTGTCTCCTGGTTAAACAAGAGGGTGGAGGAAGACTGGGTTTTAGCAAAAGGCTAGTGCAGGCACCAAGCTTAGCTCCTTGCTGCAAGTCAACCAGGTCATTATTCTCACTATTGAACAGAAAAATGGCAGTTCAGAAAGGGGCACACGGCCTTTCATTTCAGCTGGCTGCCACTAGCAGCCATCTCTCTATTTCTGGTCACTAACAGCCCGAGTCAGACTGCGCAGTGCTGAAAGCTGAACATCAGCCCAACCTCGCTCCACAAATCCTGGCTCATTCATGAGCCTTCCTAGCAGGGAGCAGCCTCTTTCTGTTTACTTTGTTAATTTTCACTTCCAATATAGAAAAAACAGGTCTCCAAATTCTACCCTTGCCCTCTAATTTTCTCTATTTTGGAGCTCCCATCCCATCTTAGATGGGTTATCCACACGAAGGTGCAAGATAGGATGTCTTTTTTTAGATCTCTCCAAAAATGTTCTGCAGGATTCTCATTTTCCCTCTACCAGCACAGGCATCCTGGGGTTTATTCCAGGTTTTAGCATAATTAAGGCCTCAGAGGACCCAATCTTCATGTCATAAAGATCAGAGAGAAAGAAAGAAAAAACACAGAAAGACGCACTTACTCTTTGGGGGACATTTGCAGAAGAGGCAGACATTTTATTTCATTATTTGGAAGGACTATCTAGCACTTACCATGCTGCTAGGACAGAAAATGGTCCCTACTGTACATCCAAAGAACTAGCTGCTGGGCTGATTAAAATTGCCAGAGAAAAAGTGGGCCACAGATAGAGCACATGAAATTTGGGGCTCTGGATATTAGTGGGTGGCCAGGTTTCAACCACTCCTGAAGAGAAAAGGGAGGAAGGTCTCCCTGCAAGATGTGCAGAAAGGACAGGGAAGAAAAAGAGGAGGAAAGAGATATCATTGCTGTCTGGAGAAGACAGGAGGTGAAGAAACCATCACTACGTAGAGGTCCCTTCTGCCTTACCTGGTGTCCTGCTGCTCATCACTGCGATTCCCACAGCTTTGAGACAAGGGTGTGGCAGTCAGTTTTCATTACATATTAAACATCACTAATTGACTAATCAATTACTTAACAGATTAGGTGACTCAATACCAATGATTATGGACCTCAGTGTGATAACATGGCGACAACATTGCCTTTAACTACCTCTTTATTTGCTCTTTCTATTCTCTACCCCTCAGCAGCTCAATCCAGTGTGTGCAGAGCCCAGGGGCTTCTCCTCCACACCCACACCCTGTTTTACACCTCGTTACTTTTTGTGTCCCTCCTTTCTACTACTTCTGGTGCAATTTCACCCAGTGGGGACCATACGACTTCAAATACTTGCACACAGAGACATCCTTGCTTTAATATTTCATTTCATCCAGCTGGGACTTCTGGATCCCTTTCCTATTATCTAGGGAATTAAACTTTTGCAGCCAAGAGGGATTTTTACAAGTTCATTAATGTATCTCCCTTTAGAGAGCACCCCAGGGAACGCGAACATTAGTGAATCATGCCATATTTTCACTTCTTTAATTCTGGACGCTGCACCTCTGCAGGCATCTAAGGTATTAGTGGGAGCACACTCAAAGTGTGACCATCTGCTTCTGGAAATGAGTTAACGAAGCAGCCGTGCTTTGAGCTAGAAAGGCTTTATTTCGGTCCCATTTGTAGAACTGGCCTATTCTGCTGTTCACACTGCATGTGAAATAGTCTCTGAGCAGAAGTGAGAGGAACCAAAGCCTGTCTGGCACTGACCATGCCAATTCCTTTAAAGGAAGGATCCAATTGTGGGGACATCCTATTGCCGTTGACTGGGCAGAACCAGAAGTAGAGGTGGATGAAGACACCATGTCGTCGGTAAAAATTCTCTACGTGAGGAACCTCATGCTCTCAACCACTGAAGAGACCATAGAAAAGGAGTTCAACAACATCAAACCAGGTAGGAACCCATTAATATGGTAGCTCCTAAATAAGTACTGCTACTGCAAATGGAAATATTTCTCCATTCACAAAATGCCAGAGGAAGAAATAACTGGTTTTCTGCTGTAAAATGTTCATGTGTAATGCCACGAAAATCGTCATTAGGCTGAAGGCTCCCACCCAGCATTCACATCATTTCATCCCATTAAGGGCTGCTTAACTTCCAGCTAACAGCGCTACTAACCTTTTTAGGATGATTGGCAACTGGAGGAGATCCAAAATGCTGCATGGGGATGCCTGTGTGATAAAAATTATTTTGAATCATTCTGGTCTTTCTCAACAAGAGAGAGTTGGTGAAACAGCTGGGTGATTTCAGCATTCTTCTTCTATGGCAAGGGATGATGATAGAAATGGAGTGATTTAACACAAATGCTTTTTATGTATCTAAATTCTGAATTCTATCATTTTCATACAAAACGCCCCACATTCTTCTGTAAATTTGTGAATAATCAGTGCTTATCATTTAACGCAGAATATGACAGTATCCCTTCATGGCGTATGTTACATGCACTTAGGGTGAGATTTTTCAAAAAGCAAATAGATTTGTTGGGAATAAAAATCCTGCTGGCTTTCAAAGGAGATTTCACTTCTGAGTTGCTCCAGCTTTGGGAAATTCCACCCAAAAACAACAAAGTAAAAATAACCCATTTCTGCAGCTCTCCAAGCCACACAGTCCATTAGGCATTAGCAACTTACGCTTGGCAATGTGAAATCACCTTTCATCTCATTTCTATTAACTTCCTTCTATTAATTTTTAAAAATACACTACAAAGCTTCATTTTTCCTTCACTAACTTCTCACTTCTTTTTCTGTGCTAAGCTGCAATGCAAAGGTCTTCACAAGGTTTCCTTATGAGTCTTTTCTGTCCTTCTAATGCTTCTGGCTAATACTTTTAGCCACCATCAAGCTGTCAGAGATCCCGTTTTATCCCTGAGTTAAATATATATCGTCCCACTCTCTTAATTGTTTCCTCCTTTTATCTACCCAGTTTTGCTCCTGAATGTTGAACTGCTTGCACTCCCCAGAAACACATTTATGCCCCAGAAACACGCTTTGGTAACAGTCATCTGCTTTGCTCCTAGGACAAGGTTTCTAGTGCAACAACAGATGATCTGTATCATCTTTAATTTTCTCTTTATCATTTTACTTCTCATGCTGGAAATTCTTTTTATTTTTTTAAATGGACAGCTTTATTTATTGTGGATAAAATCGGGAATGCCTTTTTTAAAGCTGTGCCATGCTTTCAAAAAATGTGCATCAGAGCAGCAAAACGTGAGCTTTGGGGAAAGCAAATGCAGTTCAAGTTATAGTGAGATTACAATCAAAAAAGTCAGCAAGGATCTGAAATGATTCACTTCCCCCACCTTGGTTATCTGCCTTATTCATTGTGCCGCATTTCAGTACCGCTTGCCTGAAGTGTATATTTGATCCAGGGCATTAAGAAGCTGTTTTAACAATAACAAGCCCTTCAATAAAAAATGATCCTAACCAAAGGAGTTACAATCCAGAGGTCCCCATGACAGAGCAATTACCACATCGCTATGGGCTCCATAGACACTACCAGGAATGCTGCTTATGCATCTCAAGCCGTAATATAGTACAAGTATCACCCCTTAAATCCTTGCCAAATCCAGTGCCGGATGACTTCTATAGAGATCTGCATCACTTGTCTCACTGAAAAGCCCTACCCTTGCTACCTAGAGATTTTGGCAGAAAACGTCATCCCTGGCAAAGTTTCCATCAGGAAGGTCATGCTCTCCAAATGTACCGAAGGGGACAATATTCCCCTGGTAAAGTCACACGGATGGTCTCTCTATGGAGATAACTTGAGGGTGGGTATCAAATTGCTCTGCCCTAGCAGAGGCAGAAGCAGGGAAGAGCAAGATTTTTGGCTCGAGTGAGGATCAGTTACACAGAACGCTCTCAAGGAGGCAGAAGGGGGATTTTCAAAACACAGAGAGTTCATTAGAGCCTTGACTTGTAAACAAGGCATCAGCATATAATTCCCATAACTTTGGGCTTAGAAAATCACCCTCCAATCCCAGAAGGACACAAAGCGCTGCTTACCATTCCGGTGTCATTTTGAAGACGTGCAAGCTGCTCAGGTTATAGGCTGGGACAGGCTTCATTTAGCCCACTGGCGCTCTTAATGACTCCCCCTGAACTCCAAAGAAATATATTTTCTCTTGCAGTTATTTAAGTAAGTGCTTTTTGCGGCAGTATGACATATCCCTGCACACCTGTTCAGCTTTAAAGGGTAAGAAGCCAACAGAAGAGTCATTCAACATCCCTTAGCCGTATTTCCAAAGGATATCTTTGGGGTTGTTCTAGTCTCGGTGGCTGGGCTGGTCGATGATGTGCTTCCCAACCCACAGGAGTGGGGAAGATGAACAATTAGAGAAGAAAAGGTAGATATCTAAAGCTTGTGACTGCAGGGAATAGGATCAGTGTGGTTATTTTGGAGACAAACTTATTAGTGCTGAGTATCTCGGTGCCGAGAAGTTCCCAGCAACAGAGCAGTTGACAAGGAAAAGCTGTAGAGTATGGACATAGAAGAGAAGAACAAGAAGCCATTTACATTTGAATTTTTGTGGGTAATCACAGAGGTGTAGAAAGATTCAGGCTGGAGGCAGCAGGGTGGGGGTCTCCATCCCAACCCCGCTCCCAGCAGGGCCAATGCCACGGCTGCAGCAGGCTGATTGGGACTGTGTCCAGGCGAATTGGGGTATCCCTGGGGATGGGGATCCCGCACCACCTGGGGCCCTGTCCCAGGGATGCCCCACTCACACAGGAAAGGCTGTTTCTTAGGGCCAGTCCTGCTGCCCCACTGGCCCCAGCCCATCCCCATGCTTGGGGCTGCTCTGTCCCAGACAGGACTTGCTGTTTGTGCTTGCTGAGCGTCCTGAGTTGACGGTTAAGAGAAGATCCTCCTTGTTTTAGAGCAGAACCATCAGCTTTCCTGAAGCTGCCTCTAAGTAGCATGTACAATGCACGTACGAAACCATGGAGATGGCAACCACACGGTGACGTTACCTGTAGCTCATGAAATCCGGGGCTGTTGCATGTCCTGCTCAGCCATCTGGGTCTCAGTGGTCTGTAACAGAAGGGAGACACAAGACCAAAGGTAGCGTCCAACAGAGCATTTTGGACAGGAGAAAACCACTCCAGTGTAACGGGAAACTTACTGGTGTCTGAGCTCAAGTATTTCTAGTTTTTCTTGAAATGCTACAGCCTTTATATTTATTTTCCCATGGTATATACATCCTAAGAGGTAAGAAGACACTGTCCTCTTGCTCTTTTACCCTTTGTTGGCCTTTGCTCTCCAAGGGCTCATAACTCAACACAGTTGCTCTTTCAGATCTGTATTTTCCAACTAGTACCCATTTCCAACCAATATTCCAACGTTTTTCTGCAGGTGCAGTAGAGAGAGTAAAGAAAATTAGAGACTATGCCTTTGTGCACTTTAATAAAAGAGAAGATGCAGTTGAAGCTATGAAAGCCTTGAATGGGAAGGTAAAGCTGCTGTAAATGCCAGTTTGGGGGGCTTCTATGCAGTACATTATACACAGCTGAAACAAAGCTGCCTGGTTTATTAGCTACAAAAACATCCTGAAGGTGTTAGCCCTATTTTTCTCTTCACAGGCTGCTTTTTTACTCCTGAGTTTGTTTTTCAGCAACCCTGATGTACACAAACTGTTCGTTTTGGCTTCTTGCTCCTTGCATTCGTGCTAAATGTTTGCCCAGCTCAGACTGTAGTTCACCCCTCAGAAAAAAAAAGCAGACCAAAGCCGAAATGAGGACTAGCAAATGAGGGGTTACGGTTCCCTTGGCTCATGCTCACATCCTTGTTCCATGTCTGCCAACAAAAACACTCTCAGGGCAGCGTGTGAATGGCAAACTGGGACAAACAAGGTCAACCCAAAACATCTGCTCCAAATTCAGATGCGGATTTGCAAGGAGGTCGCTGTATTTAGTACTTCTTGCACTGCATGTAATTCACGGCGCTGTAATGCAAAATCTGTTCCCAAAGAGGTGTTAACCCCACTCCTATTTTTAGTGCTACTGCTATTCTCCATAGGAGCACGTATAATCCCACTGACTTACACGCTACTTTGCAGGGAAGCAAAGCCTTTTGAAGGCTTCACAACTGTGCTGATTCGGTTAAGGAGCCTCTCCTGGCAGGGTTCAGGGCTGGGTGCTCTCAACATGTTAAGCCTTCAACCAGCCGGTGCCTTCTTCCACCCATGGGAGGGAGATTTTGGCTTTTTTGGGTGGTTTTCTCCATCTTTGCATCTCATTAGCAAACCATGTGGGGAAACTGCCTCCCTAGGCAGGATAATCCCCGTGCGCTTTGGAGACTTACGCTTGTGCTTCTCCCGTGCTCTCTCCCCACCACTCCGGTGTGAAGGTGCTGGATGGGTCCCCGATTGAGGTGACGTTAGCCAAACCTGTCGACAAAGACAGCTACGTCAGATACACCCGGGGCACGGGTGGCAGAGGTACAGTGCTGCAAGGAGAATACACCTATGCCTTCGGACACGTGTACGACCCCGCCACCGCCTACCTGGGTGCCCCGGTTTTCTACGCGCCCCAAGCCTACGCAGCTATCCCCAGCCTCCACTTCCCTGCCACCAAGGGGCTCAGCAACAGGAGCATCATCCGGCCCCCGTCCATCCGAGGTAACTCCTGTCATGCCAAGACTCAGCTTTACCAAAATAACTCCTACAGGGCTTGGGTGGCTGCTCCCTAGACTCGTGTTGAGGATGTTGGCTTTGCCCTGGACGCTGGACTCCTTTCAGAGATGGATAAAACCCGCAGCTTTTAGGCTCTGTCCTTCCCAAAGGCATAGCAATCTTCCAGCAGACTAAGCAGGCAAGAAAAAAATAACCGTTTTCTCAGAGCAAGCCTGAAACAGCTTCCAGATTGCCTTAAGTCCAGCGTAAAGAGACCGCGAATCCTCCTGGTTTTGCCCCAGCAGGGAAGACCAAATAAAACAATTTTCCTTTCCCCTCTGCAGAGCCAACTCCCTGACCCAGCCACCAGCGCAGCTCTCCGCTGTGCTTCCTCTTTGCTTTGAAGGTCACAGGGAAAGTTTTACCAGTCTTGGCGTTTTCTGACCCAAAGACACGGCGTTTCCCAGGAAGGTCACATCGCCGTGATGCAGGGTGGGGAACCAGCACTGAAATCAAGAAAGCCATTAATTGTGTGCTCTGGGAGATGGACTCCTTTTTGGGGGGATCATTAACCTAATAATAAGCAGTCTATGAAAAACAGAGAGGATTTCTGAAAGCTGCTGAGGCTCTGCCTTTGATCCTGGGTGACCACACTTGGGACCAAATCAAATCCCCACGCTCAGGTACCCCCCTATTAAATATCTTTGCAGGCATCATTTGGTAAGTGCAGAAGTAAGCTTGGGGGCTAGCAAAAAAATAAATACATCTGCCCATTTGATCTTCTGTCCAAAGATGACACCTGTGGCAGTCAGCTTGTGTCCCCAAGCCCATGGCCAGGTCCTGCAGCAGGCTGGGACCCTACATGGCACCCCAGTAGGGCTGGCAAGGACCGTGCCACAGCCAATTTTTTCCCCTTCCCAAGGAAGGGGACAGGGGAGCAGGATTTTCCCCTGCTGCCCCCCACGTTTTTGCCTGCACAGGCGAGACCAGCTTCTACGAAGGTTGCACTGGGAAAGGTGTGGGTATGATAACCCACCAGCCCTCTCTTGCGTTGCAGTTTCCCCAGACTCCCAAATAGGGCTCCTCAAGCAAAAACAAAGCGCAATGGGGGAAAAAAAGAAAAGGAATTTGGTTCATATAAGCAAGGGATTGTACAAACTCTGAATTCTTCAAGAAAGGGAAATTACACTGGTGGGTAGCAAATGATACCAGCTGTCCCCT
Source organism: Fregata magnificens (assembly GCA_013389945.1). NCBI lineage: Eukaryota > Metazoa > Chordata > Aves > Suliformes > Fregatidae > Fregata > Fregata magnificens. The sequence goes on from WAAD01041961.1 coordinate 142,859, forward strand.
CTCTGCCTTTCAACTACAAATCCAGCTAGAAAAGTGTCACGAAGTAAAACTGACCAGAGGAGGTGGAAACTGGGTCAGAAGGAAGCAGGGCTTCCCCCAAAAAACCTCACCAATCCAAGTGTACGAGCCCAAAAAGAAAAGATGTCAATGCTGAACCTGGGTTATCCCAGCAACAGGCTATGGGGGGGCTCCTGCCCATCTTCTTCCCAAACCTGGCGAATGGGGCTAACTTTTCCATTTCAGCGAGAATCAGGGTAATTTTTCCGGTGATTTGATTCAGTTTAATGCCTTCTTACATTCCTAGAAATTTACATGAATGTACCTGTAGGGGCTGCGGGAGTTAGAGGACTGGGAGGTCGCGGCTACCTGGCGTACACGGGCCTGGGGCGCGGATACCAGCTCAAAGGAGAAAAGAGGGGAGAGGATAAACTCTACGACCTCTTGCCAGGAATGGAGCTCACGCCGATGAACCACGTCACGCTAAAGCCCCAAGGGATCAAACTCGCTCCTCAGGTACGTGCATGAAAAAGAGAGTCAATATCCTGGCCAGAGGTTGTCTTTGCCCAAAATGCTTCTGGGCAAACGGCTCCCTGCTTGAATCTGCACTGGGGACTGATAACTAAATCCATTCTTGCATCCCAAAAGACATTAAAAAAACCCCAAACCCACCAGTTGCATCTTGCAATACCCACCCGCCTCGCTGGAGAATGGTGTCCGCTCTCCCTCAGAGGAGAGTTTTCATAAACACCCATGGGTGTAAGATGAAATCCAGCTGTCACTCCATAAAAGCGCTGGAGGGTAAAGAAATTCTCACCCAAAATGGGTTTGATAAACAGGATGCATCGCCTGGGACTTCACCAGGGAATGAATGCACATATATAGAAAAATAATTTACGTTTTAAAATAATTTATGGGGAAAGAGGTGTTGACTGCCTGCACAACCCAGCCCAGCACAGAAACTCTGGTTGCTCAAGGAGGCTTTTGATGTGGTTGTGTGTGCGGGACTGGGATCCAGATGGATGGATGAAGGCTGAGGAGAACAAACCCAGAACAAATTCCCCAAGTTTCTGAGGGTACAGCTCTTACGGGAACTCCTTTCCCCTTACATCATCCAAAGCAACATGAGAAACTAACTTCACTCTGAATTTTAAGCACATCTTTGCCTATTAACACTTCAATTGCCACAGCATCCAGTTTGCCAAAGTCTATGAAAACATCCTTTTCTCCCCCAGAAAACTGGAAAGTGGGGGTTTTTCCCCCCTGCAAAATTTCACAGTCCCCTTACTCCATTTCATCAGCGTAGAAGAGGGGTGAAATAGCCTGAGTGGTGCTGCACTGCCTTAGGGCAGGTGAAATTCATTTTTTCCTCTTCCCATGCATGCCAAACCCCCACTGCATGTATTTCAAATAGTGCAGTAACAGCGCCGGGCACTTGCAACACTAGTTTTTTGGGGCACATTTTCCCAGCAGCTGAGCTTCCTAATCCCCCCGCTGCTACTATTTTGCAACAGCAGGTCTTAAACAGATACAGCTTGCTTCATGACAGCCTTGTTAATAAGCCAGCCTCATTAATACCTGTCAACTTGGTCAGCCTCTCCCATCCGCTGCAATGAGACCGTTTCAACAGCATCTTCGAATGATGGATTTCGTTCCAGCTGCCTAGCTGGGATGTTCGGTGTTAATAAGTAGACCTGCCTTATTGAAGATTTAAATGTTGATGCAATGTTATAAAACCGACATCCGCATAAAGGCGTTGGGACAGCAGGCAACAAGTGTTGCCATAGTCAAGAAAGGTAATGAACTAGTTTATGTACACTACAAAGTGCTAAACTTCAGGTGGACCTACGACTACAAAATTAAAAGCAGCACTGACATTTAAATTTTACATTTTAATTTTAAATAAAATTAAGTATAAATTTTAAATAAGGTAGACCACAGAAAGATGCAGGTTGGACGCACCCGGGGGTCTCTGGTCTGACCCAGCTTGGCAGCATGGCCAACATCGCAAAGCCCCAAGACCCAATATCTTCTCAGCTGAGTGTCAGGTCTGGTGGAGCTGCTTGAAAAAAATGGTCCGAGCACAGCTCACAGGGAGGCACAGGAACACCACGCTGAGTTCAAACCCATTTGGGACAGCACATACCCAGTGGGTTAAAAAAAAAGAAATACAAAGCCAAAGCCAGAGTGTTTCCAGACAGCGATTCCCAATTACCATGGAATAATCGCTGCTAAGGCTGGGAGCAAAGTGGTTCAGCATTTCTCTTTCAAACCAGAAACAGAAATCACCTATTGAAGCTTGTATAATTAATTGGATGGAAACACAGCCTTTTTTTTTTTTTTTTTTTAAAAAGACGACTATTTGGACTTTTCATGGACTGTAACCCACTAAGCCAGGCAGGCAACAGAGCAGTGAAGATGAACGCAACCCTAGTGTTTTAGCACTGTTAAATAGAAGTGCATAGATAGAGTTTCTGGGGACAATTCAAAGAAAACCACACCGATAACACAATAAAACAGCTAATCAGCAAAAGGACAAAGATGTCTGATTTAATGCGGTAGTAATTAACTTCAGGAATTAAATGGATTTTTAAAGTATAAAACATTTAGGTGAATCTTATACTTCAAGGTGAATGCAGTATCCTGTCTGCCGTGTATTTTATTTTTTTTTTTTTGGTAAGCCTTGAGGAAGCTGCCACGATACCCCTGAAAACCCTTTGGAGGGAAGGAAGGTGACCAGTGCAGGGGCTGGAGCTGGGCAAGAAGGCTACTGCACAGCAGTTAACCGGAGCAAAAATCCCTTTTCTTTCTTCTAGATCTTAGAAGAAATCTGCCAGAAAAACAACTGGGGACAGCCTGTTTACCAGCTCCACTCTGCAATTGGCCAAGACCAAAGACAGCTCTTCCTATACAAAATCACCATCCCTGCCCTCGCCAGCCAGAACCCCACCATGTACGTAACTATTATTTGAGGTTTTCTGGGGTTTAGGACTTTTTTTTTTTAAGTGGAATTTTATCTGGTATCTCTCCTCAAAATACAATTACACAGGTCTCTATTTCCTTTTTTTTATATATATATAATAGGGAGAAAAACATGCACAAACTAAAGTAGACTGATAGTGATGTCTGCCATGCTTGGTGCTCTCTCTCCGGTGGTGCAAAGACTACAGAAAGCCAGAAATAATCAGGCAAAAGACCGCTTTACAGTACAAAAATAAAGCATACGGTAGCTCTCGTGGGGAAAAAGAAAGCAGCTTGAAAGAACGTGCTGATAATTCGGCTCCAAATACAATTCTAAGTATTTCTGACCTAAAACATTGATTGTTGTGCATTTTAAAGAAAAACCCGGACTACAGCAGGCTTTCTTTTGGACTGAAAATGCACAACATGCTCTGAAAGGATGTTGTGTCCGAAATGAGACCTAGGGCCGATAAGCTCAGCAAAGAAATGGGACTACTATGAGGAGCGTACTTTTGTTAATGCATCAGCACAGTAAAATAACGTTTCCATTTGATATGTGGGATGATGCCACCTATGAGTGGATCAAAACATCTTGCAGGAAAGTCCTAGAGAAAAAAACCCAAGCTAACATTTTGCTGTACTCACAGACATCCCTTCACACCACCCAAGCTCAGTGCGTATATCGATGAAGCCAAAACCTACGCGGCAGAATACACCCTGCAGACGCTGGGGATTCCCACGGAGGGAGCAGAGGTGCCTCCCGCAGCACCAGCTTTTCCAGGTATGGGAAGGCCTGTACAGCCAAGGTCTCCTGGAATATTATTTTTCCTGCTGCTTCCTTACGGGTGTCAAGAACGAACCCATTTTTGGCCACTGAGAACAGACCTGGCTGTGCTCCCCTACAGACATCTACCTTGACTCATGTTACTTATGTGTACGATATCTTTATTGCCTATATAGTAAGTTACCTCTATATCACGACTACCCAAATGACGCTGTACATACCGTAGTGCAACTCAGGCTGGAGGCACCGGGGTGCAGGCTCTCTACTCTGACCCTGCTCCCAGCCGGGTCAGTGCTGCAGATACAGCAGGTTGCTTGGGGCTGTGTCCAGGCGAGTTGGGGCAGTGCCCAAGGCTGGGGATCCCCCACCACTCAGGGGCCCATCCCAGGTATGCACCTCCCCTCCACTCCTTCCAGTTTGCGGATGCCTCCCAGTGCCACATCTGGGATGAGTCCCCTCCCTGGACCTGCTGGCTGCAGTCTGGCGAACGCCACCCAGGATGGAGTAGATCTTCCTCACTGCAAAGATGCACGGTTGATTGATTCACAGTCCATCCGTCCTCCCCCAGCACCCCCAGCTCCTTTTGAACCAACACTTTTAATTTCATCCGCCAAAGAAATGACACAACCTGATCCCAGCTCTCACACCCCCACGGGAAGGGTTTTTTTTCCAGTTTGGGAATTCATACTCAACAGCTCTTGCAACTGCCCAAATTAGCTTGGGAAGTCATGGAAAACACAGGCTGGGAGCAGGAATCCAGCTCACAGGCATTGCATTTACTGTGCTCTCCAGCATGACAGTTATTCTGGTGTAGTGGGAGCAACGCATGCCAAACTGCACATGAGGAATGCATTAGTCAGTACTAGTGAGTTGTTTGGAGTGTCTCAAGGATGGATTTAAAAAAAAAAAAAAAAATCTATCCGGCTTCCTGCCACAGGAGTCCGCAAAAGCCACAGAAAAATCAATTTGTCTGGGTTTGTGCAGGCTTCCGCAGCGTGGAAACCAAATGGGCTCTTTATTGAATCCAGTCTCCACTTACTGCTTAATTATAATCTCTCCTTTTTCTTTCGTCCACCCGTATTTATTTGTCTTGGAAACTCAACAAATTGACATACATTAAAGTTTCTGCTTGCAACACACACTGGGCCTTGGTCAGGGCTTGCTGAAGCCCAGCTCAGCTCAGGCCATGCCCAGGTAGCAGCTCATTTCTCCTATGATGGTGGCAGATATGCTTTAGATGACAGACTCCTCAATTCCTAGTCGAAGTGTTGCACCTCGCTTTGCTGATGCAAAGAAGATACTTTGAGCGGCCACAATACTCCAATTATAGCTAATTTCTCATATTTTCCCCTAAGGTAACACCTTGAACGAGGCAACGTGCTCTCAGTGTTGCCCGATATCTCCATTCCCCCCCCCGAGACGACCTCAGCTCTAACTGGCCTTGAGTTGATCCCGTTGCCCAGCTGGTCGCCTGGAGGTTTTGGACCCTGGGAGATGTAGTTTGGCAGCAGAGCCTGGTCCAGCAGAGCCAATGTGTAACCCAGCTGCTCTTCCCAAATCTGGGCTTTGTCTTAATTCTTGATTCTTTCACAACAAAGTATTGTGGTCTGGTCGACAAGCTGCTATACCCTGCTTTCAGACAAACCAGCCCCAAACGATGTTTGCTTTCCCGGTGATTCATTTTACATCAGCAAAACCAACATTTTCCCATGGAAAATTCTGAAGAGTTGAAACCACATTTTCCATTAGAAACTGATGGGAAAAAAAATCCAGTTTACTAAATATTTTCTCCCCGATATTGCATAGAGGGAGTTTCCCTCCTCTCTAACATGGCTGTCCTGAATTGCATGTATTCTGACTGTGAAGGGTATCAGAGCCATATTTTCTGTATGAAACCTGCCCAGATTTCCCCTGTATTACTTCATTTTCTTGCCCTCCTCATGTCATGTGTGGGAGGAGGTGTACAGAGCACCATTAACACCCTTTTAGCTCAGAAATAATCGAAGCCTAAGGAAAAAATATTCAACAGAGGGGCATTTTTCAAGCAGCGTGTTTAGCAAATAATAGGTGAGAAAATGCATTAATTTTCCAGCTTTTTTTTATTACCTTTAACGTGGAGAAAAAACATGCCAGAAATGACCTATTTAATTTAATTAGATTACTCCCGTTAACAAACTCATCGCTCCCTACGTCATTCCCATCGACAGCAAACTTTTCCCATCAAAAACCATCAGGCAGTGGTGAGTTTTGAATGTCTTTTCATTAAAGTGCATTTTTTCCCTCCTTTCTCCTGCAGGATATACCATTGCTAACGCAGCCGCCACCGTCACAGCCACTCAGCTCAAACAAGCGGTGACCATGGGACAAGATTTAGCAACATACGCAACCTACGAAGCCTACCCCGCCTTCGCAGTCGCTGCACGCAGCGATGGCTACGGAGCATTTTAATCCTGTCTTTAATCGAGCTCCCTTAAATCAAGCACAGGCAGAAAAAAAAAAAAATCTCAGTCTGGTAATTCTTACACCCTCGTGATTTTAAACTAATCTGTCACCTAAAGTTAGATGTTAGTCGGAGTTTCATTCTTGTAGTTCTTTAGTTTCATAACAGGATATTAGGGGGGGAAAGGAGAAATGAAAAAAAATTGCTCTAAATCAGATTTTCACACTAGAAAGCAAAATCTCAGCCCAGAAAATGAGTGATTCTCAGGTGTGTGTATATACATACATATACATAAATATGTATCTATACATACACACCATTATGTGTGTGTGTTTACAAGCAACAGCCTGTGCTGAAAACAGTTGGTCCCGTGGACACCGTGACATGGGACCGGGGAAGGATGGGGTGTCTCTAGCAAGCCCCTCCGTGCATCAGGAGTTCTCCTCCGTTCACCCCCAAATTTCTTGAGCCAGGCAGAGCAGCGGGTAAAATGAAATGCTGCCCTTCGGCCGCGCGGAGGTCTTCCGTTTGCCTCTTACTGTCTCTGAGCATCCCGTGCCACCAACGCTACGGGGATGTGCTCAGGCATCTCAAGCATCTTTTAAATTCTTTCTGGCACAGCCAAGGAAAAAAGACATTTATCATAAACATGTCTGCCCAGCCTAACAGGCTAGTTTGCACGCTCTTGAGCGCTGATTTGATTTTTAAAGCAGGAGGCAAGCATTCAGCAGTTTTCCCTCTTACTTTGCTACTTCCCAGCCATACCTACAAGTCACAAAAGAGCAAATAATGGCGTATTTTTTCCACCTCCCATCAAATGGCACATTCAGTGAAAGATAGGAAAACTTTTAGGACTGTTAAGGTTGAGGACCAGAAAAGTGTTATTCATTAGGGCCAATTCTCTACTTAATTAGAGCAAAAGAGCTCACAGCCACGGCTCAGTAATAACAGGCACCTCTACAGGAATAAAATTTTATACAAGGAACATTTTCAACAGGATGGAAAGAGCCCTGCTGGCTATCAATGCTGCTTTACACCTTAAAGCAAGGCTGCTGGCTGCTGCGATTCTTGCAAAAATTAAATTTAGTGGAAGAGGGTTCACATCAGCAGTAAAGGCGCCTCTTGTTTTGGAGAGCACCGGTGCTGGTGGTGTGTTTGAACACTTTGGGGATGCTGAGAGCATCCTTTGGTTTACAGGAGGAGGACATTATCCATTTATTTTTTGCCGTCGGATTGAGGCAGGAGTAACGATGCTCTAGAGATATAGGAGAAACCCAGTGTTAGATAACTACAGCAGACATGTTATTCCTGTATAATATATCTTATACAGTAATGCACACGAAGGAAACTTGGACCTGCTCAGTCTAGGACCAAAAAAACCCCTTTCTGCAGGAGAATTTACAACTGGGTTGACAATGCCCATCGGTAACCAACAGATCTGGCCCCAAATTTTTCATCCATTCAAGCCATTTCAAGCGGAGCTTTTCCCGTGCATCCCCAAAGCTGTACAAAGCACGAGGGCCTGTGACAAGGTGTTGACTACCAGGAGCTAAGTGTTTTCTATTCTCATGCTTCGGATGACTCAGTTTCACTAGGAATGGAACAAAAACACATAAGCTGTATAGTTTGCGGTCCTATTAGACCCCTTCTATTTATAAAGTAGCTCATTAGGGTGATCCTAAAGGGATTACAAGCCCTCTGTGGTTGCTGTTCGGCACGCTTGGCTTTGCAGAAAACGACAAACCTGTTCACAGAGGGCGAAATAACTGAAGGTGTTATGGGTATCGTGGCTTTATTTTCTCTTCTGTCTACGTCTTTTAAGTCGTCTTTGACTGCCAACGAGTAACATATCCGTGCGTCTTTCTCTCTCTGAAAGACTACCGTTGGCAGAAAGCGTTTCTCACTTTCCATGTTCAGTAACTTTAGTCTGCTTTTTCAGCTATTTATATAAGTTCAGAAAGACGTCAAAGAAAAGGGCAAGAAGCAGTATTAAAAAGTGTGTGCATGAAGCACTTATTTTTGTACGCGTAGTAAAATATTTGTATAGAATTTTAACACTATGAAGTGTAGCGAAAAATCACACTATCCATTTACTGGAGGACAATCATGTATGTTTAAACAAAATGAAGTGAAAATGGCATCTCAATCATCCGTTACAAGGAAATTACAACGGGGATTAAATTCTGTGAAGCAAGTCTGTAATTCTAGAGTAATCCAAGGACATTAACTGGACTTTGAAATATCATTAAAACTTTTTAAACCAACATACATGCCTCAGTCCTTTTGTACCCAAGTTTCACCTGAAAGGGTCATCCCGTGCATAGTAAATAAGAACAGACTTTGATCTGTAGGGATCGATCTGAGGTCAGACAGGCAAGGTCACAAGCTGCTCGGCAATGACGAGAGTGTTTTCAACAAGCACTGTGGTGACACTTGGCATGCACACGCAGCAGAAAATCAGCAGTGTTATACTTCTGCACTTTTAAGTAAAAAATCAAGGGGTTAGGGTTTTTTTCCACCACCTCTTTGGCCAATATTTATTCATCTGTCAACACTGCAGGAATCACTTTTGCTATAAATTTATTACAGTGGTAATACCTTTGTTCCTTACCTGATCCTAATGGAGATGTCTCCGGGGTGATATCGATAGCGAGACAGCAACGTGCAAAAATAAGGGGGTAGATGGGGCGATACATGATTTAGGGCTGTGAGGGATTGGTCCCACCTTGGGAAGAGCCTCTTGCCAGGTTGCCGATAGGTAAATCAGCTACAGCCCTGGTCATTTTAAGAAGACGAGGACCTCCTACTTGGAAAACCATCATAGTTAAATGACTGAGCAATAGCAATTCCTGCTTCCATGCCCAGTACAAGGCGTCCTGGTTTTGCACCTTTGCAGATAGATTCTGAGTCCAAGAACCGGGAGGAAGATCTGGTACCTTGCTACTGATAGCACACAGCACCCAACCAAATGCCTCCCTACCAAGCCAAAAGAGATTTCGCCAAACTTGACATTGTTCTTACAGACTTACAAAGAGGTCAGCTGTATTCTGGGCTTTAGCAAGAACAGCAGCTCTGCCAGCTCTATTATTTTACCTCATTAGCTTTTCCTGATGTCCTGCTTTCATTTTCTTTGAAATCAGGGCAATGGCAGAATTTGCTTTTGTGCTTTAACATTTCCCCTCTCGGAGACTGAGATTGCCTCTTTGCTCAGCAGCAGCTGGCTGATGAATTTTGGAGAGCAAGAATGATTTTTCAAGAAATCTCAAACCCACAACCCAATTTAAAAAACATTATTTCCCATTTGTAAAGATGCAGGTTCCCAGTGGATAGCAAGACAAAGCCAAAAACCATATCCCTCCTCCACAAACAAGTCTAAGACTTGTTTGAGCCATAAGTGATGAGAAGACCAATGGCCCAGAAAAATCAGCAGGTGGCCAAATGTTTGGCTGCTTGCAGGGCAGGAGGTACAAAACCTGCCATTTTCCTTCTCCCTTCTTCCAGCCAGGCCTTTCCTGGAGGTCTCTGCAGCACAGGGCCTCACATCTGAGGTGCAAAGGGAGAATAAAACATGTGTGAGGATTACACAACAACTCCGCCTTTGGAGCTGGATAGACCCTGAAACCTCCCACCCAGAAACTATCTCCCATGTCCCACTGAACCCCCCTCTAGAAGTCCATGAGACGAGGTCTCCAGTGACTTTCAAGGGGAGTTGGCTTTATCTTTGAACTTGCATGGCTCCCTTTGCCCACTAGCCTCGCTAAATCTCCCATAGACTATCTCATCTCCCCATCACATACCTACCTGGATTTCCCTTTTTTTGGGGAAAAAACCCCCCAACCCTTTGAAGGGTGGTATTCCAGTCAGGGACCACAAATCGCTGCTGTTCACTAGCTGCCTGGGGGTCAGCCTGGCCCCGGTACTGCTCACGGTATTCTCATGGGACGCTCCTTTCTTTAAAGGGCTGGAAAATATTGTGTCTCCCCAAAACCTTGGTCTTGGCCAAAATTGCAATTGTCAGCTGCCGTTTGTTAAGTGCCGGTGCGGGGCTTAGATAGCCCCTACCCACCAACCTCTCTCCTTTGGGAGGTTCTTGGGGTGGGCTGCTCTCTCCCTGGAGATGCCCTGCCACCTCGCACTCTTCTCCATGCCCAGAGATTTGCCCTAGCTTGCCTCCAGCTACCTGCAGGAGATGGGGACTGTGCACATCCAGTTTCGGGGCTGGTTAAGGGAAACACTGGAAGAGTGATGTTCCTTGGTCCCCAGACCCACCTCGTGCATATGCAGCCCCAGTTGTGAAGATGCTAAAAAGCAGAGAGCCACTGGTAGACCTGTAGATACGGTGCACACAAATATCCTCTGTGGGACGCGTGCAAATAGCACCAGACAACGACAGGATCAGAGAGATCCTAAAAGCCTGCATCAAAGCCCAGAGACAGCAGAGGGATTCTCCACTTTCCCCCCAGTGCCTCGGGTCAGATCCTAATTTAGCGTCTCTTCTGCAGCGCCAAATACTGTCGGTAAATTCGGGAGGGATAAGATGTTGTGCAGGAGGAAAGCTGCGGCATGGTCAAGTATTGCAAAGGAGCTCCGCAAGGCAGCTCAGCCTGTGGACACAAACAAGTTTCTCAAGTTCATACTAGTTTATATCCCACGATAAAAAAAAAAAAAAAAGGTGGAGTTTTGCTCGCCTCCCGAGCACGTACACAAGGCACAAATGGCTATACATTGACGGAAAGCAGCCCGAGAGAGGGAAGAGTAACTGTGATGAGTAATGCTATATTTAACAACTGGCAAGTTGCCCAAATTCCTGAAAAATTTTTCTAGGCTTTGACTCTGTTCAGCGGCGAGCTTGTTCTCGTGTAAAACGGCACTGGCACCTAGTGGCTGCTGGATTAAACCACAGCACCCCGAAACGGCGTGCAGATAACAGAGAAGGGCTGCTTGTCACTGTATGCCAACAGTAGATGACAGCCATAATGCTATTAAAGAGCAAATAAAACAAAGGAATTTTCTCAACAGCCTTTCTCCCACTGCGGCCCTCGGAGCTGCTGAATTTTCTGGACACATAAAATTAAGAAAGGTTCCAAAAAAGTCCCCAAAGACCTTCAAAAAGTCTGTGCTCACTGGTGACAAGTAAATAAATAAGCCTGCCACAAGGTGTTTCACAAGGGACTCTGCTCTGGGGCACCGGTGGGACTCTCCAGATACCCTAATTCTGGCTCTCAACATCTCTTCTCCCATGAGAAACACCAGCTTCCTAAAAACTCTCTTTTGGGGTCAGATGCTCACATTTTAGAGGGTAAAATCTTACCCATGAGCATTTTAATTGTGCAATTCAATTTTGCTTGCATAAACATGTTCAGTACGAGCACTACTAAACAAAAAAATCCACGGTTAGTGTAATGCAATAGTACAAACGAAATTATCTGAAACAATCAAATAAAACATCTCAGTGTTGCCTGAGAAAAAAATGGACCACTCTTTCCTTTTTCCCCAGTTTATTTCTTTTAGGAAAACAGAAGCAATCCTGTGCAATTTATTCTGGTTTACACAGTGTGAGAAAAACAGCAAGTAGAGAGACAGTGATTGTTATACCGGGGTTCATTAAGCAGCACCATTTTTGGACGAGAAAGCAGCTCCTGTGTTTCATAAAGATGACCTGACCCTGTTTTAAGGGACTGCGGTGTGTTTCACCATGCACGGTCCAACATGAAAACATGAGCAAGGTGGAAAAAACTTTGCAAGACACTTTCTGGATCATTTTTGCAACTTGAGCATTGCTGCACCGACCAAGCCTGTTCCTTGGCACAGTGGGATGCTGGAGCAGCATCCTCTGCTTCTGCCCATATCCCGCAGACGCCACTGCTGCCATCAGAGCGATTTTGCTGATGAGAGCAGGGCAGGCAGGCCAGCTGGGTGACTTATTAGGAAAGGACATTAAGAGCACCTTCAGGGATTTGATTCCCAGTGTTGTTCTTCCAAAGCTCTCTCTTTCCTGACTCAATATTGTGACTGCTTTGAGCTTCTCTGGATGGGGATCTCTGAGACTGATTGCAGCTGGTTTAAAATGAATAATTCATTCTCCTACTGATTTTAAAGAGAGGCAAAATTATTTGACTGACAATTCTCTAAAGAATTAAAGAGATTACATACAAAACTGGTACACATTGTTGGAGCTTATTAAACATTTACTATTGTTTGGCTGTAAGACACTACAAGAATCCTAAATCCAGACCTGAAAGGCATATTTTCTTCTCCCTGTGGCCCCCGGATCTACCACTTACAGAGGCTGGAAGAGACTTGGGGACTGTGGAGCCATCCCTGCTTACAGCACCCCATGGCAGCGCTGGTGGGAGGCTCCTCAGGAGGGACCTGCCACCAATACTGGGTCAATGTGGTCACAGCTTTGTCCAGTCAGCTCCTGAAATCCCCAGGAGAAGATCCTTTACCTTCCTGGGGATGTTTCTGTGTTGAAACCCTTTCAGCCCACAGGTTTTGGGACTGTCCTTCTGCCCCTTCAATGGCACCTTCATTCTGTGCTTCGATGAAACCCTCCATTGATCTTTCATGTGGGTTGGAGGGGGACCACGAGCCCTTCTGGTGACCTACCATAGGTGATTCAGGCTTTGGCCATCAGCTCTGGGCAGCCCTTCATCCAGCCAGAGCCTGCTCATGTTGTGTCCTTCCTGATGCTAAAATGAAGCAGGTTGAGGTCTGTTCAGAGCTGCCTCACCCACAGCTTTAATTCGTAAGTTCAATTCTTACCGATTTCCATCTGCAGTACCTGAAATATAAACTTATTGCGATGAAATCCAACCCTGCTCTGGTTGGACATCAGTCACCTTTTGCTAGCAACTGCAGGTTCTCCCTCACCAACAGGTCCCCCCTGAAATCCCCATCCTGCATAGGGCCCCTGGTGTAACCCCAGTGCCCTCCCATGACACCCTCCTATTGAGACAACCTCTGGCACATGTAACCATCCTTATTTTTTGTCTTTTTGATGTGTCCCAAAGTGATATTTAGAGGGTAAAATGCCATCTGCTGCCCTTTGCTGTGGTCAGAGGGCTGGGCAGGAGCTTAACACAAGGACAAGAAGAGTAGACAAGTCTTTCTTGCCCAGCATCTTGCCTCTGGACCGTGCCAGAGATGCATGATGTCTTCACATCATAAAATCAGAGCAAACATATGTAGTCCTTCCAGGGACTTAGTGGCCTCCAGTCCATCTGTAGTTTCTTGGGCCACTTGTAATTAGTTGAGAGCTTTCAGAGGTCTTATCTTCCAAAAACTTGCCCAGCAGCCCCTTGAAATGACACGAACCCACACGTGGTGGGCAGCACTGAGCCCACCTACCACACTGGTCAGTTCAAAAGTGACATTTGTGACAGAGAATAACACAGTCTAGCAGGGAAAAACTGCCAACTGCTTACATATTTTATTTTGTGAGTGACTGACCTTCCTTTCCTTACTCGAGGCCTCTGAGGTAGGACCCTGTACAGCCACTCTCATCAGGCACCTGAGAAACCGAGACCACTGATTTATGGAGAACTATGCGCAATTCACTTCATACGACACTGTTGGCCCGCCACCACCCGTAGTCTATGGTGGCTTTTAACTCAGAGAATGAATCCTCCAAATGCCCTAAACTAGAATGATTAAACGAAATAATATTCAAACCTTTCTGATGAGTATCTATCCTATTTATCCCTTTACCATCCTAAGAGGTCAGCTTTGCACTTCAAGCACGATTGAGGAGTCTTCTCTTCTGATACCTTGTGAATTCAGCAGCTCTTTCCAGTTTTATGGGCTGGGCTCAATTTTATGGACTATTTTATGGTCTGGATTAGCTCCTGATATACACTAGTTCTCTCCAAGAGAGCCCATTCACAATCAATAAGCACTTGTTTACTGACTAAAGAAAAACAGTTACATCTGGAGCATGTCCAGAGAAGGGCAACGAAGCTGGTGAAGGGTCTGGAGAACAAGTCTTATGAGGAGCGGCTGAGGGAACCAGGGTTGTTTAGTCTGGAGGAGGCTGAGGGGAGACCTTCTCGCTCTCTACAACTACCTGAAAGGAGGTTGTAGTGAAGTGGGTGTTGGTCTCTTCTCCCAAGTAACTAGTGATAGGACGAGAGGAAATGGCCTCAAGTTGTGTCAGGGGAGGTTTAGATTGGATATCAGGAAAAATTTCTTTACTGAAAGAGTGGTCAAGCATTGGAACAGGCTGCCCAGAGAGGTGGTGGAGTCACCTTCCCTGGAGATGTTCAAAAAATGTGTAGACGTGGCACCTCGGGACACAGTTGAGGAGGCATGGTGGTGTTGGGTTGACGGTTGGACTTGATGATCTTAGAGGTCTTTTCCAGGATTCTGTGATTCTATGATCTTTTGTTACAATAAGAACCAACTGCAACGAGATCTGGCCAGGAGGGGAACCACTTGAATGAGAATACGTTGGACTAGTGAGACTGAATTGCAGGGAAAAGTCAAAACTTTGCAGGAAGTTGAGCTTTGCACAGCAAAGGATGACCAGCAGCACTCGAGGGACAGCAATGACGTATAGAGTCACATATGCCCCCAAAAAACCTCCCAGGCGTGCATTGTGAACATCGCAGGTATCGTATCTACTGCTCAAAGAAAACAATGCCTTTAATGAACGAGATCACCTACAGAGTTGTGATTTCAAACGCTGAAGATGTGCCTTCAAATGGAACAGAGACAGCACGATTGTTAAACAGTTTTTTCCTGTAGTGCCCAAAGTACCGTATCCTGTAGACGCCCGGCTCTGTGCCAAAAGGGATGTGCCATTCAATAGTCACGTTGCTCCGACCAAGTAATCCTTTGGTCCAGTAAAACCTAGCAGACAAACCAAAAACTGCAGTCAGCAGGAAAATCCACTTTTCATTTGTTTTGATGTCGCAAGAGCTCACTAAGTGGAATATGATGAATGCACTCCAGTTAAGTATAGTTTAAGAGCTTCTTTTAACCTCTCCTCATATATTTAAGCTATCAGAGCAGCAACCAACAAGCCAACCCAAAAGCTGGCAGGGCTGAAAAATATCTGGAAACATGGAAAAACAAGTCAGTGGTTCTTTTTGCGGATGAAGATTATTTCTACCAACGTGTTCTTACATTCCCAACTCCATATCATAACCCCATACAACATTACCTCTGTGAGTAATATTCGTCAGCTTAGTCTTCCCTGTACAGGGGGAATGCTGAACCAAGAGGATGAGTATTTATTGAAGGTTACGTGCAAAATCTATCGTAATCGAGCTCAGGGCTTCTGGCACCTATTTCCACATCAGACTCCCATTTTCTTTTGCAGACTCCTTGTGCAAAACCACTTCTGCTCAACCTCAAAACTCTACAGACAGCCACATGTCATCTGGGGGTGAGGGATTTTTCAGCTGGCTGTGATGAAACACTTCTTGGGGAGATGAAGAAGATTAACCTGCTCTTCTTTTGATACTGTCAATGATGTGGGGCACTTCTGGATATCCCCCTAATTGTATCCTGGCCAGACATGAGAGTTATCAAGTCCTACTGAGACAGCACCCCCATTTCAGGGCTTTAACTAAAGGAAGCAGATGAACAAAATATGTTGATTCATGAGCAATGGTAACAAAAAGTTTCCCCATACCAGTCTTTTTGAGAAGACTGAAATAAATATTTACAGATGTGACTGGGCGAAAAACAGTGAACGATGAGGGAAATTTGGTTTGGTAAGCAGAGACCACAGGCTGACACGTGGCCCATGTGTCCGCCTGGTTGCTCTTGTCCAAGGTTTTGACTGTGGTTTGCACTGGCTTGTCTTGGGACAAAGACAATGTTGTCTTGGGAGATGACAGCAAGGTGACAGCACAAAGCCTGAAGTGGTGGGGGATCTCCAGCCTTGGGACCACCCCAACTCACCTGGACATGGCCCCAGGCAACCTGCTATAGCTGCGATGGTGACTCTGTTGGGAGCTGGGTTGGACCAGAGGCCTGCAGCCAGAGCCTGGCTGTAATGCTGCGACCTAAAAATGCTGCTGTGACAGATCTATGCCACCACCCAGCCTCCTTCCCATCCTGCCCTCCAGGCTCGGTGAACCAGGACCACCGCTCTGGGACTCTGGAACTGGAACATAGCTCAGATCCCACCTGGGAAGAGGCTTCTCACAGATGAGCTCATGGGGATTTAATCATGTCTTATCTCTGTTGGCTGTTTGCTAAAGGCAGGGCCAGGCGAATTCCTGCCTGTAGCTCAGCCCATCTTCCTAAACAGTCCCAAGAAAGCAATTATTGCCTCCATGGCAGACACAGGGTGGGGCCAAACAGTCCTCTACTGCAAACACCAAGACAGCATCCAGCAAAAGGGCTGCACTGAGTTTGTCCCTGCTGCAATGGTGAGCGCAGGACAAAGAGCAGATAACAGCTATCTCCTTCCTCGAGAGCTGCACCTTCTTTAAGTAAACCTTCATATCTTTTGATCCCTGAAAATATGCATTTTACAAATGCAGCTATAAGCTATTTAACACTTTGCAACACTAAGCTAACAAATAACTCGTTCCCTGGTGCTACTCTGCTATTGCAATGTCAGCACATTCAATGGTATCGAACGTTAGTTTTTTCCTGTATTAAAAACGACAGTCTGACCCCAATAATATCTAGTAAAAATGTTTGATGTTCCCTGTCCCCATTGCCTTAACTACTGACATTTCAAGGTTAACACACTGGCATCGTAAAAAGTGACTCTTTTTCATCTTAACAGAACTATTTCCCCCTTTCTGTGGTGTTTGGTACTTTCCTGGGGCACCAGGAAAGGAGATGTTACTGTCTGCATTGGTTTGCCTTCTGGCCAGCCCCTTCAGGCAGGAAAAGGCCAAACAGCTCCTCTTCCTTATCAGCAGAAGTATTTAAGCATCATGCAGAGATCTAAAGTCCGACCTTTCTCACGAAGGAAAATAAGATGTCTAGATTCCCATCTTTCCAGCATCATGGCAGCACATTCTTCAAGTTTTGCACTTTTATGTGTTTTTCACCTTCTTGAGTGACATGTTATTAAACATATTCCATGTTCCTGGCCAAGATTTTGGGAAATCTGTTTGGTTTTTGGAAGAGGAGGGAAGAAGGCAGGGCTACATATATGGGTGACAAAATGCCATCATTTCCCTTACTCAAGTAGGGAACTTGACTGGAAAGGGTGACATCAATGAGAGTGACAAGGTAACATAGTGCAAGTGTTAACCAGAGGGCAAGCACTTAGAAATGCAGAGCTCCAAGTGCAGGTAGGAATATATCTCCCGCGTTGGGACAGCCGGAGTCCTGGCTACCGGATTAGGTTTAGAGAGCAGCTGGTTGCACAGAGAGAATTATGCCCTAGCAAACGCTCATCATAAATCCAGAGGAAGATTTCCCGATGAAGCCAAGCTGTCGGGAACGTTGCCTCTCTGACCTCGGACATCACGTGTTTGCACTGGGACGTTGCAAGGTCAGAAGACCCCAGGATGGATGTTTTTCGGGGTCCGGTTTCTCACTGATAGGTTGCAGAGGCAGGTGGGAAAATGTCTGGTTTTATTCAAACAGGGAAGTAACTTGGAATTGAATGGTTTGACAAAAGATGCCTTTGGTATTCCTATTTCGTGTGTTGGCTTCTGGTGTAGCTCTGAAAGGTGACACCAGCTTTGCTGCTTAGTGGATATTTTTCCTTAAGACTGATATCTCTAAACTTAACTTTGCTTTCTTACAATTTTTTTTTAAGTTGTTAACTGTTTCTACTTTATGATGCACAGCAAAGCTGGCCAGCATTTCCCTATGAAAACCCCACTGCGGTGAACCTCTCATATTTTCTATTTGGTATCCTATTCATCAGCATGGTAGGACAGATGGATGGATGTAGGCTATGAACAAGTTGGACCACAAACCTTCTGTAATTCTCTTACTTCTACCTTTCCCAAACTTAGAAGGCTTCATTGCAGAAGCTGGACCTGAAGGGACCTGTTGTGGTCTTGACAAGTTAACCACCCAAACATGGACTGATCCGTCCCCAGAGAGCATCATCTGCAGGGACAAGACCAACCCATGGTTGGGAGCTCTGAAACGAAGCCCTTCAGGTTAAACTCGAATTACTCCATCCGTGGATGTGTCTGTGGAACAGTGAAATCTGGTCAGGGCACCCACCTGGTGTCCCAGGAGGCATCGTTCTGTACCACGTGCCAGCTTTCTGAAGTGCTGGCGTATCTCTCCACCGTCAGGAAGTTGTGTTCAGTCTGGAATAAAAATAACAGAGTTAGCCTGACACTGAAGGGACAGGCATGTCCCTATTTTTCTGTGTCACCTTAAACTGGAGAAGGGACTATGCTTCTGTGTGCTTTACTGGCCAATGCAGTAACTACTAGCAAAAATGCTTATATTTCACAGCCAAAGCACAAATTTAAGCTAATAAATGACACAGAGAACGAGTAAAGAACTTGATCATTAAAAAGAGGATGGACAGTTGAGTTATTTGCTATCAATGTCTATGCAAGATGAGCGATGGGACGAATTAAGTACTTTTCTAATTTTCTTTGTTTTGTTAAAATGATGCTCTGGGCTGATAGGATGGAGTCTAGAGACCATGCTTGCTGTGACTGGATGGCACTGGATACTGACCGAGAAAGACTGTCTGGCCTAACGTACGACGTGGGTGCCTTCAACTTCAATAGTATGAAGAGATCATGAATGGTCCGTTATCTGACCAAATTAAGGACTTTGCCCCAAAAGCATTCTGGTGGCGTGAATTCCCAAAGCACAAGCTAAAGGGAGAATCTATCTTCTTCAGAACTCCCAGCAAAGAAAAAAACCACTGGAAGCACATGATCTTACTCCTTCTGAAACCTGAACGTCAAAGATTAAAATGCATTAGGCAGAGGCAGTAAATAAATATTCACGAATCCCCAACATCCCCAGTTCCAGCATCATTGCGTCATATTTACCGCATTCTCTGCAGAGTTCCTGGGGTTTGCGCCTACAAAAGTTACTTCAGCAACTTCTCTCTGTGGGGGAAATTGAGATTTATATTAAAGACTGAGCAACGTATTTCACAGTAAGAACATCCTTTGAAGATGCCATATGAGTTTTTTAGTGGTTTCGTTGGTTTTTTGTGTTTTTTCTGGTTTTGTTTTTGTTTTAAATTATTTATAATTTCACTCGTCGCATAGCAATGGACAATTTATACTGTGAACTGGTATCCTGTGCCTTGCATTCCACTTGTCCTGCTTGCTGGATAAACTCTACCATAGCACATAAGATTTCTGTGTAAATGAGGGAGGGAAATAGGTGAGCTTTTTAAGAATGCCTCCCTGCCTTCTTCCTACCTTACTGCTGGAGTCAGCAATGAGATGAAAGTCTTTGCTCGGAACACCTTATCTAAACTTTGAGCATTGAAAACTGAACCCTTCCTGACATTTTTATTTCATTTACGTTCCATACCAGAGGCATCAAAGGTGGCCTGATTTCTGCTTGTAAAGAAATAACTGTACAATATTTGCCTATTCAATCATCAACTGTTATTTTATGTCAAAGCAGAAGGGGAAATCATCTTTGTGTTGAATAAAAGGCTTTTATTTTCCCCTTCATTCACCCATTTTAATCACGCTCAGTACAATGACATTGGCATGAAAACTCTCTGTCTCTGCTTTTTCAACCATGCCTACTAAGAGCAATGAGACCTTTTTGGTCTGGGAGCACCACGACCCTTTAGAAAACACAGACTTGTTCAGATGAGGGTTAAGAATTTAAAGACGATTTCCTAAACAGGTTTTAGCAAACCCCTGAAGCTCTCACCGCTTGATACTGTTGTCTCGCGTCTTGTAGCACACCCCCAAATGTCTTATTCGCCGGCACGCGATCGGCAGAGAGAGGAGGCACCAAGGTCACGTTACCTATATTGAAAACTGGGGGCTCTGGACCACGTGGCAAATCCTGAACTGTATCCTGGCAGAGGGAAGATGTGCTCGTTATACATAAACATAGATAACCACTATCTCCCTGGTGAATCATATCACTGCTGTGGCTCTTTATCCAAGTCCATCACTTAGATAGATTTTAAGAAGAAGGGCAATAAAGTGACCGTAAAAACAAACAAGAGGATCTTCACCCGTGCTCTGCACGCAGGAGCAGTCCCCACAGGACACCCGCTGCCCTGTTGCTGGGGTCCCCCAAATCCACCCACCAGAATATCCCATGACTTCAGGAGGCAGCACCCGCCCACCAGTCCTCCGCATTCACACGGTCCACAGATACAATGGTAACGAACATTGCCATATACAGCAGAAATGTGGCAGATTTTTTTTCCTCTTGGTAGAAAAGCAGCAACTTCAGGCCATACTGAAGGGTTGGAGGTACCTATTTCCTAAATTTTGAACCCAAAAACCCCCAGAATTTCTCAAGTGATATGAGACCCCCATTACAGGAATTACTTTCATACCACATGAGAATTTCTCAAAGCTGTTTCCTATGAGAAAAGAGGGTGCAGCAATCATGCAACCTCACTGAGGAACAAATACAGCCATCACCATTTACAGGATTTAAATGTCTCTAGCGGCATGTGGCATATAGAAAATTTTGATTACCGTAGCAATAGCCCTTGCAAGTCCTCTGTACAGTTGAATATAAGCAGAAAGGGTGTGTGGCCCATAAATAGTTGATGCAGCCTCATATCGTTGAACCTAGCAAAGGACAAATTTGGAAAAGGAGGGTTTGAAGGACCCTTGAGCAGTTTATACAGCTCATCCTACTGTGCCAAGACAAGATCAGCACTATACCTGCTGGGGTTTATTTACTCCCTTACTGCTAGGGAGACAGCCCAACCACTTGCCTAAGTATTTCTGCTGCAATTTCAGGTTACTCTTCATTCTCCAATCCATCAGAAACAGGGAGGAGCCGTTGTCACTCTTCCAATTATCACAGCTCTTTTACGGGCTTATGATATAGGTCGTCTCCTCTCCAACTTTTTGGGTTGGACAACCCCAGTTCTTCCAACCTTCCCTCCCAGTTTAGGGTTTCTAAACTCGAGGAGTCCATCCAATGGTCCACATCTTCCTCAAAGCACAGCATCTACCGTGCCTTGTGGGGACCCTTAAAACTGGGTCTCGCAAGCTATTTTGCGGTCTTTTCCACAGCAACATGGCACTGCAATTCATGTTCACCTTACGACCCTACAGCTCCAAATCTTTCTTCTGGCAATTTTGCCACCTTATGAAGATAATTTCTAATTCATCCAAGTCATCAGGAGATTACTAAACCAGAGCTGAACTCACAGGAGCTCCCTTCAGTACATCTGACCATTATCCACATAAAAACATCCATACATACTCTCTAGCTATGTCAAGAAACCCCACTGGCCCTTGGCCATGTTGTCTAGGCCAGAATAAACAAAGAGGGCTCGTGATTTCTGCCACAGATTCTTCAGCTTTTTGTGGCAAAGGAAAAGTACTCTAAACATACATAATTTCACATGAATTATCATCCTATATAGCCAAAAGCTGAACTCAGTTAAACACGTTCAATCCACAATTTTAACATTTACCTGGTATTCTTCATAGGTGGTAATGTAATGGGTGTAGACATTGCACAGACCTGCAATTATGACATCTGTTTTTGGTGTACCATGAGAATCAAATTCCTAAGAAAGGAAATAAATCTCTTATCTTGTAACAACTGCTTAATGCACAATTATATGATTGTTGTTCTTGTTATTATTATTATAATTATTTACCAGGACAGAATACAAAGTTACAGTGGGGAGGGGGCTGGATGTTCAGGAGTGAAACCCTACAAGTGTAATTTGCCTTTATTAATGTCTCATATGCACTTCCCAAAGAAAAAGACGAGAAATGACCTCACGCTCCAGTAAATTCAATAAATGTAGGGGGGTTTTTTGAAGCTGATGTCTGTATACTCCTAAAAAAATTGGTGATATAACTGTGTGAGACAGGCTCAGTGAATTGTGGAGACAGCAGCTGAGATTAAGATGGCATTCAGGCTGCAGCTGAGAATAGGATGTATCAATCAGGAAAATGGAAAAAATACATTTGCCATTTTTTCCCAATTGTTCTCATGTTGCAAAATCCTGGTAGGGATTAAGGAGCTCAACCCCTCCATCCCAGAGACAAAACTCCTGCTAGCATCAGTTATGCCTGGAGCCCAGTTGAATTAGCTTGTGTTGGCTTAAGGGATTGAAACTCGATCGCTTTGCTTCTTTTGGGGAGGATATTCATTTCTCCTGCATATCAGTAAGCACATGCAAAATGTGTCTGAAGCAATTGTGAGAAGGAAACATCTATGAGACACGAGACCCATGACCCCAGCTGGGATGAGACAAGGGCAAAACCGTAAGGATCAAGAAACATGAAGTTCCAGATATGCTGTGCTCTGGAGAAACGTCTTCCTCAGCAACTTACTCTTTTAACAGCTTCCCGTAGCCTGCGTCCAGACATGGTCCTAGGAGCATTAAGGGAACAACGTCAGTCTCCAGAAATGCAGGGAGCTAAAGCAGGAGTTGCTGGCTGGACACGCAGCACACAGCCAGAAGGTCACATAGCACTTGCAGTGCTGCTCAGCATCCCTTAAGGCTTCTCTGCGATGAGCTTAACCAAAACACCTCAAAAGATTTCACATCATCACAGCCAGGGTGAGGCTGGAGGCACCCCAGGGTGGGCTGGGGTAGAAAAAAAGGTACTAGAAAGAAATCATTATCCTATTCAGATTTTCACCATTGTACCGTCAACTGTCAATGCAATTCATCGTTACAGTGTTTGCGGTGTGGGGAAAAAAAAAAAAGAAGAATCAAAGTTAACAAGTTCCTTTCGTTTCATTGAAACTGCATTTTGCAATGAACAGTTAAAATTATTTAGGAAGCTTGTTTCCATCTCATTCATTCCCACGGCTAGTTTACAGAACGGAGAAGAAAATGGGGAACCCCAGGTAACCAGAGGAGACAGTATACAAGAAAGTACCTGCAGTGGACATATATGTCTAGTGCCTGCACAGCTATCATATATTGGGGACAATTTTTAGCCTACACCCCCTTTCCACCTGCATGCAGAAGTATCACAGGTAGTTTGAATGAAATGCTGCCAGCTGCAATACATAGAACAAGACCGAAGAAATACATACGTGAACTCTCCAGGAACAGCAACGATTGCCAGCGATCCAATGGCAGCAATCTGAACATCCACAATGTCAGGGTGCCATGGGTGAGGCCGAGTCATCTGAGGTGAAAGAAAAAGTGGATATGACTATTGTAGGATGGTAGCAAAAAAGTTCCTACAGTCGTAAATTTACTTTGTAGACAAGCACATGAGAAAGTGTTTTACCTCCCCATGTACAGCAAGTTGTCTGACCGTAACAGACAGATAAGGCACATGTAAATACTATGGGTAAGGCAAAAAAAAAAAAGTGTTGCCAGAGGGGTAGCTTAAAGCAAAGTGGGTAAATAAGGTCAGGGTAGCACCTAGAAATCCCTCACCTGCATGGGAAAAGGATAGTGTTAGGATCAATAAGGTTGATCATCTGACCAGGAGAGCAAAAGTGAATGAGTAAAATCAGGGAGCCCGACGGCGATGGGAAATGAGAGTTACCTCTTCCTTAGCTGAGCAAATGCACCGTCAGTTCTGATGCAGAGGGAGAGTTTCTAAGTAGCCCAGACGGTGATGCTCAGGGAACCCTTGATCTAGCCCTGACTTCAAACTGCCCCTTAGCAGGGACCACACCGTACTCAGACTCAGCACCATTGCAGCAGCCAAAACACACACTACAGCAGCCTTTAATCTTAAAAAAAATAGCTAGATAAAAATGAAGAAGCCTGTTAAAAGGAAATTAAGAACAACAAGAGCTCAAGTGTGGCATGGCTCCAGCAAATGAAATGCAAAATCCCACTCCAGCAAGCCAAAAGATTTTTGAGAAGGAGGGCAAAACATGAATGACAAAACCTTGTGAAGCACATCAGAATCAGGAGGCCTGCCAGAGCATCTGTAAAAGGATGCTCAAAAGTTGATAAAGTTGTAAGAATAAAGTGTAATTTACTCTCAGTAACACCATCCTGGACGGAGCGGGTAGGGTGGGAGGAGGCTCTGCGCTGGGACCTCTTTTTATGAGGGATGAGGTGAGGAGCTGATTGAACACAAAGTGACACTAGCAAAGCTTTGAAAGAGACTGATGAAAGGAATAACAACGAATCGCCTCATCCAGATGATCCCGCTCCACTACAGTGCATTTACCTTAATGCCAAGGGAACAGCAGATGGAAAATGGGGCATCGATTTTCTTTTAAAGTTTTAAGTAGGATTTTGGGAAAGTTCAGTAAGAACAAACACCAAGTCCTGCCCAGGACAGAGCAGCCCTGAGCATGGGGATGGGCTGGGACCAATGGGGCAGCAGCTCTGTGGAGGCGGGCCCTGAGAAATAGCCCTTCCCTGTGTGAGTGGGGCATCCCTGGGATGAGGACCCAAGCAGTGGGGGATCTCCACCCTTGCTGACTGCCCCGACTCTTCTGGACCTGGCCCTGAGCGACCTGCTGTAGCTGCAGTGGTGGTCCTGCTGGGACCGGGGTCGTGCTGGAGAACCCCACCCCAGGGTACCTCCAGCCTGAGCCTGGTGTGAATCTACCTGTGGATGAGTAAGTCTGGCATCAGTTGACATTATAGCGCACAGAACTATCAGCCACTTGCATAAACATGACAGAAAAGCAGAGAAGTCAACAGGCCATTTCCAGAGGAAGTCAAAGCCCAGTAGAAACCTTTGAAGACAACACTGAGAAGGTGGGTAAGTCAATACAGTCCCCAGAGTTTCCAAAAGGCACCATGACGAGTTACTTCATTTTACATGGATCAGTCTGTCACATGACAAAAAGAAAGGTCCTCTCGTGGATTAAGGTAGGAAACCAACGGTAGGTTGGAAGAAAAATCCACCCAGAGCTATTAAGATCTGAGCACCAGCAGAGGCTGCCCTGAAGCCAGAGACTGCCGGGAGGCAGCACTGAGCTCCACACACTGTTGGCTTTCCCTGACCTCATGCATTTTCCCTGTGCACCCTGCTCAGGGCTGTTTTCACAGGCAGAGAATTAGGCCAGGGTGGATCTTCAGTTGGTTTTTCTGGCCCTAATGAGGGTCTGGTCCCTCCTCCTGGGCTGTATGGAAAGGATGCTCTGCAAGAGGAAAACTTCCACCTGTCTCATTCTGGTGCAAACTAATGACAACACTTATTCTTGCTTTCTATTTTCATGCCTTCAAAGCCCGTGCAGCTCTCTCTCCCTCCTTGCTCTTCACCGTATGGGCTCGCACAGGCATCGTCTGTAGCACCCTACCAAAACCTAGCCCAGATCAGCAATCTCTGCATTTCCCAGGGCACACGCTGGTGTATCCTTACCTCTCCGGTGCTAAAGAGGATTGGCTTGGGTTTGTGGCAGGCTTTTGTTTCGTTGGATGGCTCTCCCAGCAGCTGGTCCCGGATTTCATCCCAAAAGGGGTCCCCTTCTACTGAGCCTTGAGGGGGAAACATCTTTTAAATGCTGTTCCTTCAGCTAATGGACAGAAAACTCATTTATTACCCCCTCCCTGCTTATGTGGGGTAGGACATTTCTCAGTGGATTCTGACTATCTCCCTTTTCTGGGGTGCTTTGACAAGTCGAGCTTTAGCCCAGCTGAGATGGATCTTGGCAACCTTTGGGTAACGAGAACAAATGAGAAAGATTGCCCCAAAGCCAGCTCTTTCTTCTCCCCACTCCCCATCCAGCGCTCTCCTTCCTTCAGAGCATGGTCATATCCTTCTCCAGAAGCTTTCTGACGAACACAGACAAACTTGCGAGGGGGCTTTAAGATCACACCTTCCCCCAAAACACCCCTTTGGAGACTGTATTTCAACCAGCCGTTGATGTTCTTAAATGACTCCAGGGGTTTGAATCTATTTGGGGGATGCCCCACGTCCTCCCCGTTTCTACGAAGCCATATTGACATCTGCTCCCTAAATTACCTTGCGTGAAGTTGAAAACCCCCACTCCATCAACAGTCCCCGCAGCAAAGCTGTGTCCTAAGGCTGGTTTGCATGTTTTAACCTTCATCAGAAGGGGAAAAAAAATGAAAAAGGGATATTTTAAAACCAGTTCCCTCCGGCGTGCCAAGTCCTGCCATGAGAATATAACATTTCTTCCTTATGCCTGCGTCCTGGGAGCTCCCCCTCTTACCGTGTGCGTGGCATTGAGCTCCACCGAGACATCACTCATGTTCACCCACTGGTGAGCTGAGCTGAGGGGTCCTGTGACCTCCTGGGAAGCTTCTTCATACAGCTCCTAAGGGACACACAAGGCAGAAATCCTTGAGGAAGAAGAAATCAGGAACCCAGCTCTTCTGAGATTCAGCTATATGAATTATTTCTTCATTCTGTTGACACCTTCCAGCGGCCTCTGCCAGGAGTTAAAGCAAGAGTGTATTTCCCAAGCTCCTTTGTTTCTATCACCCCACCTCTACATCCTGCATGCCCTGAGTCCTGCAAGCTCTCCCTGTCTCAAGTAACATAGGGAGGACACTCTGTGGCCAGCCGTTTTTTGCGTGCCTTTCTTTTTACAGCTGAAACATGCACCTATTCCACAAGGATGGCAGCTTCTTCTTCCTAGTTGCAACCTTTTGGCTTTTCTCACACCTTAGACCAACCAGAAGAAATGTTTTGTGTGAGAACGATGCACTTTGTTGCATCCGTTGCTTCAAAATGCATGGGCTTTACCATGCATTTGGTATACAGCTGACAGCTAAGCCATTCAGCTCTTCAGTGAATCGTTTTCTGGCACGCATGCCTCGAGTTGGTACGTAGAAAGTGTTGCCAGAAGTTACACAGGTTTAGTAACGTTCCTGTAACTGCAGGAAGGAATAGAGGACGCAGCCTTTGAAGGACAAGAGTCTGCAGTGTTAAAAACAGCAGCAATGTTTTCCCTCGCCATTTGATACACTCGCCGGGCCACTCTGGCTGGGACAATCTTTCACTTGCAAGTCACGATCAGCCTGGAGTGATTTCAGGGCAAGCATCTGAAATGGCAATTAAAAGGAAACCCCCACCATCAAGCCTTCTGCTCTTACTCCTCTGCTGGACCCGTTCCAGTTCCTACAAGCTGCTGTCCCTGAAACGGTGCCAAAAAATGTCCTCTTACTGACTACTCTCACATTACACGAAGGTGCAGAAGGGGAACTGGTAAATTCAGGTGACTTTTGAGCCCATGGACACAGCTGACGTAAGGGAGACCATAAGGTGGAGGACACCAGCTGAGTATATGCAAAGTCAGGCAGGGCGAGATGAGTATCTTTCGTGGATGTTTAAGCTGGCACATTTTAACTCACATTTGCATCAGTTTGGGAGTGTGATGCCAAAGTTGGCCAACAAGTGTTATGTGGTGGTGTCTCTGAGCTCTTCCAGGAGTCTTCAACACCAGCGATTTTTCCCATCGTGACACCTCTGAGATGCGTGCATGGGAGGGAGCGGGACATTATAAGGGGCAACATCCATATTATATACCGATGAGGAATATTGAGATTAAAAGCCCAAACCAAGATTTTCAAATTGCAACACCTACGATGATGTATCTAAATAAAAGTGTGTGATTTCTGAATAATCAGCAAACTTTTCCTTAAGCATATAAATACGGACTTTAGAATAATTTAGGTCTACAAACATTCACAAAAAGAGGCGCAAGAAAGTTGCTTAAATGAACATGCATTCCTGTAATAACAGCATTCACGCACACTCGTAAAGCAAAATATCACTTACCCTTGCTTTCAAGTAGATATTTTGCCCTATAATTCTTGTACTGTCAAACATGTCATTACCGGGACCCATGGCCATGCACATCGTTGCCTGTTAAGAAATTTGTTTAAATGCTAGTGATCAGTTAATATGGAGAACGTGTGGCACTGCAAAGTGGATGAGTTCACAAGTGACTGTCATACTGTGGAAACTAATTGCTTCTTGCCAGCTATCTCAAATTTGGTCACCAGATTACTACACTAACCTTTGCAGCAAGATAAATTTAAGTTTGGGTGGGATGACCAGGAAACAGGGTGTATGAGGACAAGACATAGTAAGTTCCTAGAAGAGATATCCAGAATAGTCCAAAAAGAGGTGATTTTTTTTTTTTTTTTTATGTCGTCTTCATGCACGATGGTCCACCATGTGGCTCTGTATTTGCTGCTCCATCCCGAGTTTTCTCCTTTCATGAGAAGTTAATGTGGATCGGGTAAGACATACTTACCCCCCCCACGGAACAGGTGCTCTGTGGGTTATTGCACGACTCCCCCGTGTTTACGCAGAACGGGCCTTTGGTGTTGGGCGACACATCTCCCAAGTTGGAGGATGCAAAGGCGGCAACAAAAGAACCCTGCCAAAACCAGACATGGTCAGATGAATTTTAGTGCCTTGCAGTGATTTGCAAACATCACCTGCAGCTTTCCCTGCAGTCAAGGCTGGCGTTACAGCCAGTCGATGAGCATGCAATACTGGTAAACATTTCTGAAGTGACTGGGAGGACTGGAGTAGGGATTTAGGAGTGTCCCAAGGGTTAGGGACAGGAAGAGCAAGGGAGAATAGGACGCACAGGATGGAACTGCCATTTCAGGGGGACCTTCACACCGCTTTGGTATCCAGACAGCGTTTCTTCATCTACCTCTTCCATCTCAGCGGCAGCACTTACCCCCATGTCCCCAGTTTCTCATGTTACTGATCAGATGTTAATGGATCATTGTAGCACCTTGCACAGGATTTTTTTTTCTGCCAGACTTTCACCATGACTGATTTACAGGGTGAGAGCTATTGGATCTGACTGCAGGAGTTAACACCAAGCAGTACTCTTTAGAAGCAAGGCTGGTGGCACCCTGAGTGTCAGCTGAATTCAGCTCTCACAGATACTCTCATTTTTTTTTCCCCTCTTTTATAGATGGGATGTGTCAACACCAGATATTTTGATAGATTATCAGCTCTTAAGCCATTTTCTTGTAAGACTGCTAAACACAATTTGCCCAGCAGACCACACAGCTAAATATTGAATCCTGCAAATGCTTTGTGTGCATGTCAACTTGCACCGACTTGCACCCATGACTATGCACTAGAGACAAGTCTTGTTAAAAACTGTTAGATAATCCACTATAAAAAGAAGCATTTGCAAGCAGGAATTAGGTAGACTTCTTTTAGTTTCCATCTTTGGTATGAACTGCACGTATTCCTATGCCCAGGGTATTAAAATAGGAATTGGGCAACTGTTTCAAGGTACGTGCTGCAGCTACACACAGGACACCCTCTTAATCAACTCATGACTCAAAGCGTCTGTGAGATGGGTTCATGTCCATATTTACATTTCAGGGGAAATAATGCTTTTCAAAGGAGCTGTGTTTGCACTCTGAGGATGGCAAATCTTCTGGGTAAATGAAAAATCAGAAGGCAGAACTGGCTGGAAGCTATAAGAAAGAAGTGGGGCTGACCACAGGCTTGATGCCACACCACAGATGCAGTATATTGATCCCTTTGGATCAAGTATCCCACACATGTCTTTCTAGTCTTTCCAATAGTCGAATCAAAATAAATTTGGTTTATTCCTAAAGTCTAAATAAATGCCACTGATCACTAGTTTAGCAAGTCAAGAGTACACCTTGCAATTTCTCTTCTCTAGAGGAAAAAAGTCAATAAATCAAAGCATTCATCTTTGTCCTCCTTTGGCTGTGTTTACCCTGCTGTCCTATTTCACTGTTTGAAAGAGCCCGCTTTCACCCACAGAAAGCACCAACCATCCCCTCCCTGTTGCAACACTTTCTTCCCCATTATTTTCAGTAGTCTGAAAACACTCCCACCTCTCCAGGAAGCATCCCCTTGTTCTTCTCCTGTTCAAACAAGTAAGAGGCGTAGCCCACATTGTCGCTGTTCACAAGATGGTTTGTGTTGTTCATGCTGACCGGGTGCACGGCAAACCAGCTGAAGAGGAGTCAGAAGACACACATAGGAAATGCATTGTTCAATCTATATATTGGCAATTATGGGAATTTTCTCTGGGAGAATACAAACGCAGACTGTTGGTACCTAGGGATGGATTAACAAGGGCAGAGTTATTCCCATCCTCTCCCTTCCTGACCAGGAGGGCTCATGACTATGATGGTCCAGGTCTTGAGGCCGCAAGAATCTGGCACTGTAATTATCAGGGCCACCAAGAGCCATTTCAGATCTGAACTGACTCTTTTCTGAGTCCAGAGAATTGTATTTTGGAGGGATTTTTATTTTCTTGCTTCAAAGAAACAAGGAGTCATGGATGTAAAAAAGGAAAAAAAGGAATGCTTTCATTCTTACAAAAAAGAAAACCCTCCTGTTCCTCTTAACACAGTCAGACTCTCGCTTGTGACTTCTAAACAAGGAAAAGGCAATTATGGCTTTGTCACTGCACGTTACTTCATTTGCCTGGTCTTGAGCTCTGAACTCCGTGCGGCCGAACGTTGCCCAGCAGATCTGTTGATAGGACAGGCATCATAAATGCTGGCTGTGGGAATGGCATGCTTCCCATGAAACGTGAGGTGTTAAAGAAAATAACCAAGAGGAGAGGAGCCCAAAGGGTCCTGGAGATGCCGGGGCCAGGATCTGCTTGGAGGGGCACAGCGAGAGCCCCAGAGGGGATTTTTCTGCACCCCTACAAGGGAAGACCAGCTACGGTCATCTTTCCCAGATGCCTTTGGGTCATGCCGGGAGATGTGCCCAGCTGTAGGTGGGCCAAGTGCTGCTGTATCTCCCAGAGTAGATGAGGGACACTGACCTGGTTTATGAACTCATGGATTCTCGCTTACTCTTCCCTCAGAGACTTTCTGGTGTCTAGCTGGGGGCAATGCTCTATGGACAAGGGTTTGTGTTGGGAAGGAGAGCTTGTGCAGAAAGACAGAACTGCTACAGAACTGTGGATTTGGAGAAAAACATGTTACTTTGGTGGTCAATACCTGATAAGGCCTAGCTCCTGTCCATTCCCATCCACCATCTTCAGCACCACCATTTCTTTATCCGTGTCGGATGAATACCTGGATGAAAACAAAGCGGGGAAATCCCATTAGCACCAGAGCAGCGGTCACGCTCTGCGTTGCTCAGACACGTTAAATCTCCACTAGGTTGAGCAAGGAAATGAAAAAGTTATTACAGATATTACCAGAGCACAGTGAGACCTTAGAGGAGCATCTGAAAATAGCTGTGAAGGTAAGAGATGAGTTATGGTTGTTGCTGACCTCAGGCACTGCTTCTACAGGGGATGGAGAGAGGAGCTCTCTCCAAATACATATTCAACCACCAAGGATGGCACTTTAATGCTGTCTGACTCAAATGCTAATATCTACTAAAGATTTCTTTTTTTCCTTTTTTTTTTTTTTTTTTTAAACAAAGCATAAGGTCCCATCCTTGACCAATGCCTCACGTGCTTGGAGGGGGCAACCACAACTTCCAAGCCCACTCTTGCAACTAATTTTTGGGGATACACACACCCAAGTGCCCAGGATGGCAACAGTGTCATTCTGTCATGGTCTTGGCTCCACATTTTCAACCATCCCACAAATGACCAGAAACACCAGCTGCAAGACAGCTGGGTCATGGTCTCAACTGAAGGGTCCTCTTCCGGGCTCTGTTTCTCTCCCACTTGAGGAGCTTTTACCTGCTCCGTTCGGACGCTGGATTCTCAAGGTAGGAGAAAGGGCTTCGGTTGATCTGGCTGTTTTCTACGGTGCCTCTGTTTATAAAAAGCCTTCCTCTCTTCATATTCTGATGCGCTATATCAATGCTCTGAAAAGCAGGAAGGCAGGGAATATTAGTCCACGCATGTAAGGCATATGTGAGATTATCTAGAAAAACTCTCTCTTTCCCTCCCTGCCTGTCCCCAACCCTTTCTTGGGAATTTGGGGGCTTTTTTTTTTTTTTCCTTAAGTAGTCTAAAATTCTAGAAAATTATGGCAATATTTTGAAACCACCCACAACTGTCTCCTTCTATAGAAAGACTTCAAGGCTTCTTTTTTTTGATCTGATTTCACTGGTAAGCATAAACCCACCTCCAAGTGTGTTTTAAGACTGTAACATTCGGAGGTGCTACCATGAACATCACAGCAAGAGCTCCGTTAGTCACAAATGTATCTCCCCCCACCTTTTCTGCGTTTATGGGCTCTCATGTCAACAGATGGAACAACACTGACCTTTACGATGCCATTCACAATAGCGTTGAGGGACGGTCTGATTAGCCCTTTGCTAGTGATCCAGAAGAGGGTGTACTGGAAATAGCCACCAGGCCCTGAGTGCGTGTGGGTGCCACTGAGGATGACGTTGTCCTGTCGGTATAGCTCGCCGTACTTACTCTTCAGTTTCTTGAGCACCTAAGAGGAAGGAGGTGGTCCTAAAAAAGCCTTTTTCATGCCCAAAGGCTACGGAGATTTTTATCAGCCCTTGCAAAAAACCCAACCATTCATCTTCCTCCTCCCTTCTTCTGCCTAATACTCCCATAGTGGTGTCACAACAAGTAGGTTATAGCTGTTGACTTGGCAAGAGCCTTAAAGTAACAAATTTCTGGCAAGTGAAGACCTCTATGGCCAACTTGCAGTGAAGCCCAGATCATCCCAGGAGTCCCCAGTTCTCCAGCATCTCCCTCCCTCCACTCTGATGGTGGAGACCCAGCATGACAGAGGCACCATGATAATATATTTGTGATCCAAATGTATTTGTGATAATTTTTCCACTAAGAAAAGCATGGTCAAAGTCCAGCCTCTTTTGCTGAGGAATCAAAAGCTCTTCTTCAGCAGAAACACAATGTCTCTCCAAGATCGTGCTGCAAAGAGATCCCAAAGCAAACAGCCTATGTGCTGCCATGCTCAATACTATTTAGCAATGTCTACAAC
Source organism: Fregata magnificens (assembly GCA_013389945.1). Lineage (NCBI taxonomy): Eukaryota > Metazoa > Chordata > Aves > Suliformes > Fregatidae > Fregata > Fregata magnificens. The sequence continues at coordinate 175,928 of WAAD01041961.1, forward strand.
CTTAATGCTAATACCAGTGACAACCCAAAATGTGCCAATCATACATTTCCAGCCACGTACCTCCAGCCTCAGTTTCTGAGACACCATTCCTATGTCGGCGCTGACAAACACTACTCGCCTGGAGTCATTAAGCTCTGCCACAATGAAGGCTCGGCTGTAGAGACGCGTGAGAAGCCCGCTGCCCACCTGGTCCGGGTTGGCATATCCCATCTGGAAGGGAAGAGCTTCATCAAGCCCACGCAGCCAAAATATTGAGCGATGTATTCATTTGCATGTATTTTTCTAAGTAGATTTGCCAGAGGGTCAGAGGACTCATCCAACATATGAACACTCCGAGCTGCAACTATCTTGCCCTGTGGTTGCAAGAATCATTGAATCATAGAATGGTTTGGGTTGGAAGGGACCTTAAAGATCTTCTAGTTCCGAACCCACTGCCACGGGCAGGGATACCTTCCACTAGATCAGGTTGCTCAAAGCCTCAAAGAAATTTCACCTAATGTTGGAAGATGACAACCATTTGGCGAGGCAGAGCCTCTAAACCAGAAGTCCTGCAAAAAATACTCAGAGGTGATGAAAATCAGTATTCTGACAACCCCGTCTTCAATTCCCCCAACTTACCAGAGGAATTTCTGCCACAGGTCCCGTGCAGTCAGCTCGACCTACGCCCAGTAAGTAGTTTGGTATTACTTCACTGGAATCTATAATAAGAATAAATAGTAGATCAGTGGACACATGAGCAAGCAGAATCGGGAACAGAAGAGGCAACCCAGTCTTTTTAAAGAGATTGCACGCCTGAAACCTGTTCGACATCTCCAGATGAGTCAGCAGGCCCGTGGACAAGGGGATCCAGCTGATACTGTCTGCTTGGGTTTCCGATGGGCTGTCAATGTGGTCAAAATGTGCTGATGCTGTTAAGGCATTTGGGTAAAGGTAAAGGGTGGACCAGGCACGAAGAACTGCAGAGGGGGCTCACAAGACGGGGTCACTGGACTGTGCAAAATGTGTCATGATTCACAGCGAGGGGGAAATAAGCCTAGCTTCTCCAGTTAAGCTCTCCAAGCCCACCACTACCATGCAGGAAACAGATCCGAGGGTATAAGAGCTGTTTTCACACAAAAAATTCAGCTCAGCAGCGGTGAGAAAAAAGGGGATGGCATGTCAGGAGCTACTGGGAAAGGACTAGAGAAGAGAAAGGGGCACATCCATATGTTGCCCTGGTGCCTCCAACATGTCCTGTGTCCAGCACTGGTGCCCTGGTCTCAAAAAAATCACAGCAGAGCCAGCAGAAGCTCAAAGAAGGGAAAAGCAGCCCTGGGCGATGACCTCCAGGGAAGCAGTGAGGAAAAGGACTCCCAAAGGAGATCATGTCTCATCCCAGCAATCCTGAAGGTGCAGAAGTCCTTCTACAGGATGGACAAACTCACAGAAGAAAAGCCACTGAGGGCTATTATATTTAAAATAAAATAATAATAAAAAAAAAATCTGCTTCTCAGGAAATCCCAGAGCCACAAATCACTGGAGGCTGAGATAACACCGTGGGAAAATATTTCTACGTATGTGCTTGATCTGTTCTCACAGTCTTCCCCAGCCAGCCGCTGCCGCTCAAGGCAGGGCATCGGGATAAGGGGCTGCTCGGTCTTCCCAGCCTGGCCTTTCGTAGGCTGTCACTTAAAAGAGGAGAAGGGAAACACTCACACTGGCCACAGACTGACCGCAGGGCATTTTTCTTGATTAAAATGGCATGAGTGAACAGGGCTACCCATTAAAACTACCATTCCTCTACCTCCTCCTCCAAGAGCTACGACACGGAGAGGAATCGCTTGTGCAAAACTCTTACGTGTTACAACCTAAAAACATGAAGAAAGTGTAAACTACATCCAATTCAAGATCAAAATCTAGAAATTGGAAGGTCCTATTGCTGACGTGTCGGGTGATGCCCCATCCAGGGCAGGGGAGACCCCCGTTTCTAGGAAAGGGCTCCCATCACATGGAAACACCTAAAGCGTCAAAATGTTTTATTTCCCCTTGAGATTTTATCTCGCCAGAGGACACACATGGGGTACATTAGAGGTGAATTGAGAGTTAGCTTTGGGCAGCTCCCGACACCCACCTGCCATGCCTGGTGGGTTGGAGGTGCAAATGGGCTGTGATGGGATTGCAACAGCTGTGAAGCCCCTTGGTGCGGTGCCGGGAGCGAGGGGCTCTCGGGACCCCCCTCCAACAAGTGGAGAGAGGGAAGGGAGGTTGTCTGGATCCCTGCAGCCAGCCTCACCCACCGGCCCTGAGGCTGTGCACCCGCGCCCCGAGAGATGCTCGCGTTGGGTTTGACCACCATGCTCCTACCGCAGAGGTCAGCAACAGCACTGTGCAGCGGCTGTGCGAGAGGGCCACGTGCAGAGAGGATTATGAAGGCTTAGCAGTGGCCCAGTGACCCTCTACCTGTATCGCTTTAATTTAAATTGCTGCACTGGACACACATTTGAGCAGGGTGCGATAGTGGGACTGAAATAGCTCAACTTGCCGTTGCTCTCTTTGTCGAGAAAGTGGAGGACGAGGAGCACCACAGTCACCATTATCATCAACACCAGGCAAACGATGAGGATCACCTCCAGGCGGGAGAAGGAGCACTTGGACCTCTTCCCACACATGATGGGGGCACTGTGAAAGCAGAAAGGAGCTCGTGGGGAAGGCAGATAGGACAAGCCTGATGTCAGGCACGTCCCACCCAGAGCAGCACATCGCACCCTCAAAGAGCTGGTGATGGTTTGTGTCCCGCGTCCCAGTGTCAGAGCAGGCAGCAGCAGTGATAAGGATGGGAAGTGGAGATTTATTTTTCAATCTGCTTAACACAGCAAAAATATATCCCCTGTGAGCAGCAATCACTCCGCACCACGAGGCCCGATAGGACAGAGTGAGCGGCCGAATTACTGATCCCGCATTTCCCGAGACACTTTGCTTGCTCTTTTGCGGAAACCTTTTAAATAAAGGCCACAAGCTTCCACCAGATCCTACGTTCACTGAGTGGCAGAGGGAGATGCTGCGGCCTGAAGCCTCACAGTTTTTCTGCTGCTCACGTGCTCAGAGCACATCAGAAAACAATATTGTCACCGTAATAAAGGTCAATTTAGGAAGTTCAGCACGAGAAAAGCACACCCCATCGCAAGTCCAAGTGCACTTCTCTCCTGGCTAGAAAAAGTAGTGGTTGTGACAGCTTTCCAAGACAAGACCCTATGTATAGACACTGGCTTCCTTCATCATATGCAGAGCTCTTTGGGTTTGCTTTTTGTATATTGTTCTTCCTCCCTGGGCAGAGGTTTATTTTGGGTTAAAGATTAACAAGAAAAATTATTCAAAATACGACTATGGGAAAATATGCTATTTCCCCCTCAGATAAAAGCTCTGGTGACCTCTGATCTGTCCTGCTTTGGCACCTGAGATTTGCAACAAGGGGTTCAGTCTTGCCTGGCGGGAAGTGGCACTTGCAGCAGAGATGTGCCTTTTGCCCTTCCTGTAAGCATCTGTACAAGGCAGAAATAAGCCTTTAAAATATCTTTCGATGTTTCCATGTGTCCTTAGATGTGTTAGTAGATAAAACTTACTCCAGAACCCATTTCTCTGCCTGTGACCGAACCACATATCTGCCCCAAAGGACTGGTTCCTCCTTTACAGCAGTGGGGGGTCTCCATCCTTGGGGATGCCCCCGACTCACCTGGACATGGCCCCAAGCAGCCTGCTGCAGCTGCCACATTGGCCCTGCTGGGGCCCGACTGTCGCGGGAGTGGAGATGGGGAAGGATGGACACGCGATTAGAAAGGGAAGAGTGAGGCAGAGCCTTTAATTTTCCTGGAGGTAACATTTGCCTTATGGCGGGTCTGGCATGGGGCTTGGTAAAGCTCATACCTGCAGGCTATTCCCCGGAGGTGATATGCCCTGGAAACAATGAACCTGCAGAAAAAACCTGCTGAAACGAGTGTTTATGATCTTGCAAAGGTTGCAGTGAGAAACAACATCACCAGAGTGCCAAGTGGTCACCCAGACTTGCTATAGGTGACCTTTCTTATCAGCTTCTTTTGCCATGGTAAGCTACAGCAGTCATGATCATTGCTGAATTTCACCTAGCAAATTTTCTAGTGGCAACAAATCTAGTATCACGGGTTTTCTTCCCCCGCCTTTTATTCTCCAAGCACTGCGTTGGCAGCCCGCCGCACAGCACCGCAACCCGTCCAGGCAATCGATATGACGGAACCAGCCTTAGACACATCCGCCTGATATGCAATTACAGTTTTCTTTTTCCAACTGATTACACTGCCAAAGGAATACGAAAAGAAGCAAACATTAACCAACCCTCTGAAATCCCAGTGAAATCTCATGCAAACTTACCTGAGATCCCTTGCGTGTCCCAGTGTCTAGAAGAACGTCTCCCAGCTTGAGACTTGTTTTGAGCTGAAAAGTTCAGCCTGAAAATTATTGCTGTTATAGCCCTGTGAGTCAAGCCCTGCGCAAGATAAGAAGAAACCAATCAATAATTTTTACCGAACAAGGAGGTGATAGGGGTTTTTTCCCTGTGTGTTTCTTTTAAGTCACAAACAGCACCTACCTCTCTAAAATAACCTTTCCGGGGTTGCACTGATCAGCCCCAGCGCACGAGGAATTTGGAAACAGGACTTTTTCCCTCCTCTTTGCTTCATCACAGCTTGAACAGCCTGTGGGATGGCTGCTGCTTCCCATCTGGCCGTGACTCCTAATTGTCACGGAAGATCAGTCCCCAGGGTTTCCAGACTCTACTAGAAGAACAACTTGAATACAGGATTGCATTGTAAGTGTCAAATACATTTTATTAATGTATTTTATTTTGTTAAAAAAATTATTTATTAAAATCCAGCTTTTTCCATCTGTTATCCTTTTGAGTCTCAGATAGGTTGCAATGTGCATAAATTCACCGGCTGCTAAAGCGTGCTTTATCCGAAGGGTTTTGACAGTTTGCTCTTCCCAAACACGACGGGACCTATCACATCCCTCAGAGAGCGGCTGCTTACTCTTGCTGGCAGCAGGGATGAAAGACCCCACAAGCCATACCCCTTTGCTTCCCCCAGCACCCATGTGTCTCGGTGGGAATTTAAGGCTGGGACCACCTCCGACATTTTCCCTCCCGCTCAGCTTCCAACAGACAAACATCTCAGGAGGTTCAGTTTTCCTCTTTCATCGCTGTTCCTTGCGTACACCCTAATCCAAGAGTTAATATTCCAGCTAATGCCGAGCACATGCAGTCTGAGTCAGTGCTTCAAGGTCACGTTCGGTATCACCTGTTGACTCAACAATTTTTGGACGGGCTCGTGGGGAGAAGCAAGATTTACTGATAAGTTATCTCCTTGCTGCAATACCGAAGGAACGCGCTTGCCCTGCTGTCGGTGCAGAAACAACCTGCTTTGCCTTGTGGTCTGACAGATATCCCTGGCCACCTCTGTGCTGCTGGGAAGACCCTGCTTCGGGTCGCAAGGTTGCCCCAAATTGTGCACTGGCCTTGGAGGTAACTGAAGAGCCTCGCTGGACAAAACCATGAGCAGTCAAGCACTCTGGTGTCAGGGGAAAGGTCCTGGGACAGAGATGAGCCAGGAGTAGGTTGTGCATTGGCAGGAAGAGCAAGGGCTCTTCCTCAAGGTGGTATATTTGCTGGATCATCATGAAAACTTAAGAAACTGAGTTTTAAGGAGTTGGTATAGCGATGGTGTGTCCTGCCAGTCTCCCCATGAAATGCAAAGAACCAAGGAAAAGATCTCACTGTGGCTCTATAACTCCAGAAAGGACAACCCAGTTGTTGCTGGGGGTGGAGGGGGAAAAGGAAGTTTGGTAGCAGCTCAAAACACATTTTGGGGAATATCTTAAACGTTTGCCTTTTTTTAAAAGGCTTCTCACTGAGGTTATGGGGACCCACAGCTCCCCATCTCCCCCAGGTGGCATGACCCACCCTGGCTCAGGACTGCAGAAGCAGCAAGCTTTTTGGTACAGAAAAGGGACTTTCTGGACTGCAAAGACCTCAGGTGAAGTGCTAAGGGCTCGGTAAATCTCTCTGAACTCCTTCCTGCCTGTGGAAATGCAACCCAGTGCCTCTAGAGAAGGTGGATTACCGAGACGGTGGCCAGGAAACTGTTTATTGAGCACATAGAGGTCATCACATGGCAGTGGCACAGGTACCCTGGAGCACCTCAGAGCCACTGTCAATCTAGTGAGAAACAACGACAAATTGGCTCAAAAGAGAAGTCCTGGAAATGTTTCCAGCACTTCTCAGAAGAAACTCTCCCCGCAGGTTTCTGCACCTCATGCCCACCACGTCAGGCAGGTCACCGGCACAATCATCATGAGGAGGGACTGTGGTCCCACTGGAGGCACGATGCTTACCCCAAAGCAGCCACACTGGAGCACCTAGCCTGAAAAATAAAACCGTCATGCAAAAGCTGTCCTGTCAGGAGCAGGATGCTCATGAGCCTGCTCATTTACCACTGATGGTTGAGGTCTGTAACTCTGCAGATCCAGCCTGGAAGGAAACCAGAGCCTGGGAAGCAACAGTAATCATGTTTGGAGGGGTCAGATCATCCCTGAAATTATGCTCCGTGTTGGGGGTGGGAGAAAATGTGGGATTTGAAAGAGGGCACACATGTCAAATGCATACAGACCTAGGAAAATTATTTCCTTTGTGAGGTCCTTGTCCAGCAATGCCTGGACAGCCTGGCCCTACACATCAGTCCGGGCTGGTATCACGTCGAAACATGTCAAGTTATCTTCTCATAAGATGAAAGGTTTCCCACAGACCATCCTCTTTCCCAAGACCAAGAGTCCTCCAAAAGGACTCTTTATAACAAGAGAGTTGTATTTTATTTATAATATTTATCCTACTGAAAAATGGCTTCTACCCATCACTGCTATCACACGATACCAATTTGTACCCTTCCCAGACACATCCAGTAACTGCAAACAGCGCAGGATTTTCATTCTCAACATAGCACAAACTCTGCAGAGCGCTTTGGGACAAGCCAGCAAAGCCCTTGCAAACCTACTCGGTTTGACGCCATCACCCAACCAACTCATGGAAACACTGGTCTTGACTTCTCCTGACGTATGCTCTTGATTTCTCATATAAGAACAGGTACCAGGTTTTAATTACCTGAAAACATTTGACAAGGAGCGTTCAGGAAATTGTGGATCCTCTCACTCAGTGAGATTACACAACACAGGTTTGGAACAACTTTGTAGGTAAACCACATAAAGAGATCTCAGAGGATAAAATGATGCTATTTTTCCTTTCTTAAAAACATTTCATACATTTGGAAAGTTAAAAAATATTTTGTTAATGTACCCTTAATTAAAAAAGAAAAATTTCTAAAGCCACTCGTAATTAATGGAGCCACTGAAGCAATAAGGCAAAGCTGAGAGAAGGAAACCCAGTAAACAAAGATTTGCAAATGTACATTTCCTTATGCAGTGAAGGTTGTGCTTCCAAACCGTTAAGAAAGAGGATTCAAACCACCTCTATATCATCCTTTGGGGGGGGGGGGGGGGGAAGTAAATTAAGCAAACTTGCTTTAAAATGTAAACCAATGAAGCATTTGCTTCCTTTTCTGCTCCTCATTTTTTAGTTTCTCACCCCGCCAGAGCAAGACCAGATCATTTCAGAGAAATGACCCTTTCCTCCAGCATCCACATTTAGCTTTAAAACCAGCCTGCACAAACCCAGCATTTCCTGGTGTCTCAGAGAGCTCACTTTGTGCAAGCCATCACAGCTGGGGCCATCTAAAACTAAGCTCTTCCTTTATAAATGCACAGGAGACCACGGTCTTCTCTGCAAACCTTCTGAAACTGAATCCCTCCAGGCTGGTCTTCCAATGTTGGCGTGCAGGAAAGGCGATGGGGAAAATCACCAAAGAGACACAGAGGGAAGGTACACATGGGACACCGAGGACTTCCCACCTGTCCTTGGCCTTCCGGGTGCTCTTCCCACGGAAAACTCAAATTTAAGCAGGTCACAGGAGAGACTAAATGAACAGAGTACTTGTTCATCTGTTCTGTCCCTTTGCTTTCCTTCCTTTTCTCTCAATCCTCATTTTAACCCTGCATTTATCACGGCTTTCCCACAGACAGCGGAGGGGAAGGACGTAACGCTCCATCAGCAGTGCTTCACTGTTGCCCACTCCACTCAAGGGAACTAGCCTAAAGTCTGGCTGTCTTCCTCTTCCTCCCCTCTCATCTTCACGGTCCTTCACGTGATCTCACAGCACGGTTTGTCCCAGCTTTAATCCTTGCTCTTGTCTGAGCTCCATCCAAATGGAGGCTCAGAGTGGTTTCACCTGAATTCAGCACACGGTAAACATTCATCCAAAGCCACAACGCTCCTCGCAACAGCCGTTTTCGGCTAACCCACAGAGATGCGTGAGGTTTCCAGGTGCGAGCCAGGAATGCAGGATGCAGTCGCAACAGGAGGCAATTTGTCCCCACCGGGAATAGGGCTGTGTTTGCCGTGTCCTACCTAAGCCAAACAAGTAGAAAAAACTTTATCTGTTAAAAATAGTAAATGAAAGTCATGTTTTAAGCGGTGAGGATTAAAGGAATGACTGCCTTTGCCGAGGCGGCAGAACAAAACCCTTCTCTAAAGGATCTCTGCTTTTCTGACATGGCTCGTCATCATCAGGACAGCATCCCATTTTTCCATGCCCGACAGTTTTGGTTGACAGATCGGAGACATCTCAGCGTGAATGGCCCTAAGCCAAAACATATGTGGATTTGCTTTATAATTAAAACTTCATTTTCTACCGGCTACCAGCAAGTCCGGCCCCATGTTTGTGCTTGCAAAACGCAGCTGCCTCGTACACCTCCGTCTGCTGGATGAGGTGTGGGATTCTTGAACATCTTCAAAAGGCCCTCCTGGAGATCACACCAATTCAGCTGCCTTTCTGTTAATTAAACTCATAAAAAAAGGAGTCCAGAAGAGACCTACCAGCTGTTACAACTCACTGCATACAGAGAGCTGGGAAGACGACAGATCTGCTGCATAATCTGGCTGAATTTTTGTTTGTCGCTGCTGGGGAGTATCAAGAGGGTAGATGGGTAATAAAGAGACTGACATTTCCTTTTTCAAAAAGCACTGCATTGCCCAGGCTTTTCTTTATTACGCTGAAACATTTTGTGCCACCGTCTACGAAGCCAGAAAGTCTGGTTGGATTTCTGCAGCCACTGAAACCAGCTGCATCAACCCCGCATTTTTCTGGGGGGCAATTTTTTTTTTTTCCTGGGAAGCCACTGCAGACACCCCGTAGCTGTGAGCAATTCTCCAGCGAGGTCGGGCGTGTCGCAGGCCTCGTCACTTGGAGGATGGAAACTTTTATTCAAGCCTCTTTGCTAAACCATGGCCGGTTCCTGAGCAGAAAATTGAAACAACCATCATCTCAACACGGGCACGTTGCTTGTACGGATCCAAGATATTCACCAAAGCCTGTGATCCTTAATGTGAGGAGGGGAAAGTAATTATGAGGCCTCTTAGATAATGTTGTTTATTTAATAAAGAATGGCCAAAGTCCTTTTTACATGGACACAGGAGGATCCTGATTGCAGGAGATAACGTTTCTGCACAGAGCTGTCAGCAAAAAGCTGCTCAGGCTTTGGCAAGGACACACCGAGGGGTGAGCGAGGCAGGACCACGTCGATCTTCTTCCCCACCTTTCCTGGTCAAAACGCTCACAACGCCTGCTCCAAGCAGCAGCAGGTATCTCCATTGGGTGAAGTCATGGACATGATGGCCATGCTCAAGTACAGCCCCATGACCAGGCTGGCACACAGACCAACCCAGAAGCACCAAGCGGTAGCACTAGATCTCTCTTGAGCTCTCTGGTTGGTTGCCCAACACCTGGGACATGCAGTGATTTCCTTCTGGAGCACCTTCTGCCTCCAGCAGCCAATGCAGCAATTCAGGTGTTTCACCAAGATCTAAGCTGGGCTTAAAGCTCCTCAAGCATTTCTTTGGAAAACTTGAGCATGGTGGACGGGGTTGCCAGTCCAGGCGGGTGTTAGTGCAGCCGCCTTCCATCGCTTCGCAAAACTTCTAGTTCTTCTGGTAAAGTCAAATCTGCCGCCCCTGAGCTGGGAGAGCTCGTCCCATTGGGTTCAACGGGAGCTTTGGCTGTGGACGTGCCTCTTGCCTGCTCACAGGAGCTGCCTGAGCTTGGGCTTGAGGAACACAAGGAAACATGGCTAAAGGCAGCTCTAAATGCATCACTTAAGCTCAGGACGCCTTTCTGTGGGTACAGGTGAAACCTAAAACTTCAATAGGGAAGCAAGAGGAGGACAAAAGTGATGCCAAAGGGATAGAAAACCAGAGGAGGCCCATAAAGAGATGCACAGCATAAACCTGATGCAGTCCCAGCAACGGGCTACCCGGCGTCCCTCGAGGGCCTCAAGCACCTGCCCTCACACATGTGCTAAATAGCTGGTTGGGGGGGGGCGAAGATATTTTCCAGGACAGACACCGACAGCTTTGCGGGATGCAACATTTGGGTACTTGCAGCTTATCGGGTGACAGTACGCTGTGTTGTGGAAAAACCGCAGGTCCATGGCGTAGCTTGAAAGCTGCTCCTGCTAGCGGGATCAGACCTATTTGTGGTGGTAAATGGTGACTTTCCTGCTGGACAACACGGCTGGGAGCACGCACGGAAAGTTTAGGAAGGGCAGGTTGTACGGGGAGAAGGGCTTTTGCAAAGGTAGCAAAACTGGAACGATTACGGTTTCTGAACTCAAAAGTCATGCGCAGATCACCAAGTGATAGCTGCACTGAAGCGATATCTACCAAATATTATTGAAATGTTGTCCTGGGATGTGGTATGAGCAAGGACCCTCCTGCCCTTCTGGACAACCGAGTCCTGGTGATTTTTTGCTGCTGTCTAATATTCGATTGATATTCAGACATGGGAACACCCAAAAATTCCCCAGATCATGTGCCTTAAATCTATCCACAGATTAAATGCAAATGGGTTAAAGCTTCACCACAAATCGAAAAATATTTTGCCACCAATCATTTGAAGCAGCAGCAAAAGGCCAAACACGCGTTCCCTGTCTCATACGTACCATTACTGCTTTCAAAACTGAAGCATCCCCCTTACTGCTCCCCTAGCCGGGCTGAGGCTTCCCATGAGCAAAACTGCAGAATGACATCATGAAGAGGTCGTGTGACAAGGCACGGGCAGGTCGTCCCTTCCATGGGATGAACAGGGGGTAGAAACGAACAGACGTGGAAAAGCACCACATTTTCATTTCCCTGAACGGCAGCACAAACCGAACGACAAGGAGGGCACTGGAGCAAGTATCAAAATCTCTGTCAAAAAGGTAATTGTGGATTTTTTAAAAAAAAAAAAAAAGTAATCTGGCTGCCAGGTGAAATGGGAAGGTATGTTTCAATCACTCTGTCAAAATGCAGGCAATGCGTGGAAGTAACAAACCAAATCTCTCACTGCTGGAAGGTACAGAGCTGTATCTTCTAGCCAAGGGGGAGACATCAGTGCAGAGAAACAGATAACATCCTGAGCTCCTTGCCCACTCCGCTTTCCTTTAAGCATATAAAATATTAAGTGGAAAAGAAAAAAAAATCACCTCGGAGGGAGAGCCGAGGCTCGCTCAGCAGGCAGAGGGCTGCCTGAGCCAAAACCACCCTGCCGGGCGGCGAATACAAATCCCTGTTCGGCACTCAGACTCGCAGCTCAGACTCATCCTGCCCGACCTGCTGCGCCTGCAAGAAGCTGAGATGAACCAAAATTAACCTGAAACAAAGGGTTGCTCAAATACCTTGTCTGGCAGCTTATCTTTCTTCCAGGGAAAATGAAAATCAGCGGTTATGATAACGCTATGCTGTGACTGGCGTGAGCAGCGGCCACAAGCAACCAGCGGTGAAGGCCAAGCAGAAGCAATTATTGGTTGAGTTAGGGAGTACGTCAGCCAAAAGTCACCCAGATCATCATAAATAGGACCAAAGGAGATACCCTTCAGCCCTGTGGCTGCTTTGCAAAGCCCAGGGAGGGAAATGCATCAAAGCATTATGTAGGCAAAAGCCAGGCTCAGATGAATTGCTTTGACCCTTCCAAGGGGGTGAAGGCATCCTGCGGGAAAGCTCTTGCAGCAAGTCATCCCCATCATGTTAAAGGGGATGGGACCAACTCCAAAGCGGCCGGACCCCGTGGCACTACCTGGAGGATTGTCCCCGTCACCAGAGAGGAGTGATCAAGGGAGACACCCTTGTTCTGACAGAGGTCTTTTGAGAGGAAAATCGGTTAAGAGATTTCTAAGTCTAAGCTGTCAGCACTTTCAGTGCTTACGAGTGTAGGAGACATCAGAAGAAACCCTAGAGCAGCCAATTTTGGCTTCAGCCCATCGTGTCCTGGCCAAAGCACGTTCCCCCAGGCTAACCCATTCTCCTTTCCCCCTCCGCCAACCTGCAACAAGATCACAAGGTGGCTGGACGCATTTGGAAGCATTCTTGGAAAACAAACACTTTGGTGAAAACATCATCTTCTTTTGCACGCAAACCAGCGTTTATCAGAGCTGCTCCTGGGCCCTGGATGGATGTTTTGCTCAAACACGCACAGCAGCAGCCCCACGGGCACGGCACTTACCTGGGATGAGGGAGAGCACGGGGAAAGCATCGCTCTGAGGAAGAGCCAAGCAGCACGTGCAAAGCAGAAGAGGCACAAGATTGGGAAACCCTTCTTATCCCCTGGGCCTGGAGACTGAAAAAAACCAACGCAGAATTGGGCAGATCCTTCCCAAGCTAACTCCTGCTGGCTTTTTCTGGGCAAAAATTGGGCAGAAGATGAACAAGGTGGGCTGCTCTACGCCCACCCATGCCTACACACCAACCGTCTGCCAGCAAGAGTAACCACAGGGCCGAGATGCTGCTGCTGAAAACCATCTGCAGTCAAGTTAGGGGATTCCCGTCTGCTCCCAAAACTTGCTAGAGATGTGCTTATTTATTTAAACAAGGCTGCAGAATGGGTGTGTGCAGAGGGTGTCGTGGCAAAAGCCTGGTGCTCGCCAGCGTTCCCTGCCGAGCCTACAGCACACGCGGATAACCAGTGGCAGAAATGACATTAAGAGGATGCACCAGTGCTGGAAAATTGACGTTAATTTTCTACAAGGAAGATGTGCATTCCTGCCAGGTTACAGAGGAGATGCGTGGGAACACCACGCTGCGTGAGGCAAAGGGTTCATCTCTATTTTGGTTGCCTGGCTGCGGAAGGATTCCTTATCAAATAGTCAAAAAGAAGCCATAAATCCTTCCGACAAATGTTTGCTGCCAATATCTGCTGAATTGGATAGGAAAAGTTGCCAAAACAGGAACTCGTGGTGGCTTGTCTTCGGGGACCACTCTGGTACCCCGGCACCAGAAGCCAATGGGCAATACACTGAGCTGCCCCCTGAATAAAAGCAGGAGGGGGGAGGTTGATGGGGGTTAATTGCTCTTTTCAGAGTACAGAAAAGCAAAGGGATCATTGCCCTTGCTTGGCTTGTGCTCCTCAAAAATCTCCCATCCCTGTATTTTAAGGGTCTTAAAACTTTCCCCACCTGGAAGGACTAAAAGCTAAACCGAGATGGATCTCAGCAACATCAAAGTCCCCCCTCCCGGCAAAGATCTTGGTTTCTGTTGGTCCAGGACTCAGACAATTGCCAGGTCCTTCTCCACCTTAAGCTGTCCTTTTCCAGCCTTTTCTGGCGGAGATCCCTCTTTTAAATTTCAGCCTCCTGGAATGTGCACTGGACAACAGGTCAAGGTTTACACCTCCACACACAAACCAGGCTCCTGTCTGTCCTCCTACAGATGCCCTCAAACTAAACAACAAAATGTTCAACTACCAGTCAAGTGAAGACGGTTTTACTGGCACAATGTGGGAAGAGCCATTAGCTCTGTTTGCTTCGATCCAGGCAGCACACCACCATATTTCAGCCCTTTTACTGACTTCTTGCTCCACACCGGCACAAGTTTGCCACGCTCACCTCTCTGATGGGCATCAATGGTAAAGGTCCACGTGTGCCCAAGCAGCACAAGCTTCAGGACCCGACGTAGATGCACACAGTTCACCCATGCACCAGTGCCCCAGGGCAAGGGGACGATGCACGTGGTGGTTCAGCCTCTAACTGGGAACAGAATTGCCCCTGGAAGTTGCCCAAGGATCTCACCCCAGAAATACAAAGTTCAAAAGGCAAGCGTGGGTGTTTAGTCTCCAGGAGACCACCATCACCCCTTGGCTACGCTTCTCCAGAAAGCGAAGGCTGAAGAATCACTGTAGATGTACCATACCTGAGTGGTTTGGGGGAAATGCAGCTGAAGTGCTCGACGGTGGGAAATTTGGGATCCCCAATCGTTAGCGCAATGCTAAACAACGAGCGGTTGCACTCCACACACCGACCCCCGCAGCATTAGCGCCATCACAAGCCATCACCCATCTTGAAAAGCTGGTGCTGCCGAGCAGATACTCACAGGGAAGGAGAAGAACAAGGCAGCACAAGCGCCACAGTCTGGAGTTAACACTGACGCACAACAATTTTGTCCCGTATCTATTCCCTTGGTCCCCTTCTCCAGACTAGGCAGCAGCACCCAGAGCAACGCCACGCTGCTGAGCTCCACGTCGCTGCTTGCCCAGACTTATTTCTCAAGACAGCATGCTTTACCAAAGCACAGCTCTGCTGTGAAAACAATGAAACCATGTTTAGCAAGATCCATGCAGTAAGTCAGACACTACAATGCAGAATTCAGCAGATTCCATTTAATGTCATGTGCATATATCCATACATTTACTTATGTCAATGGTTTTGATGTGCGTGATGCCAGGCCTTGAAAAATCTACTCGTTCATTTACGTCTGGGAGTGTGAATTCTCTCAAGCAATCATCTCAGGGTGGGTTTGCTTTTTTTAAAAATTGCCTTTCAACCACATAGTTGCAAAGATAATACCATGAATTGAAGGTAAAGCATGCAGAGCCGATCCCTAAAATTCGCAGACAGCTCTGCAAACGCTGTTGCAAAGGGTTTTGCCAAGAAGCATGGGGCGTGAAGAAATCCCCTCCCTCCCACGGAGAAAGAGAACTGGTAAGAAACGGGTTAGTCTTGTTTAGCGTCCCAAGCAACAGCGAGGCAAAGCAGCAGAAGTAACACCCCATCAATTCTTCAAGGAAGTTTTTGGCCAAGGCTGAGGAACAGGGCAGAGAAGTAGAGATAAACCACCNGAAGAAAGAAATGACACTTTCACCACCAGGTACTCACAGAAATTTTTTTGGTTTTGGTTTGGTTTTGTTTTGTTGTTTAAGTGACAGGACTGATAGATCCTGGGGTCGTGGATGTTTACCCTGCAATGTGTTCCATCCCAGCAGTTTTGGGGTAGATTTTTCAAGCCCTGGTGATGGCTCCCAGGAAGGCTTCTCCCATCCGCTCCCGGACGATCAGAATCTATTGCATAGCATTTATTTCAGATAAGGCACTGTTTTGCCCAACGCAAACAGCAATTCAAAATCAATGCAGTTTCCATACAGTCCAAATTTGATGGCCTACAGTGCAATAACACATAAAATTAAAGGCAAGGTTTGGAAGAATAAACTCAACTTTAAATTTAAACTTAATATTAAAAAGATAAAGGAAACTACATTTTTCAAAAGCCTTTTTATTTTCCTTCACCATTGTTGTTTTACAATACAAATATCACCTTGTGAATACACAAAAACCCTACAGAAGATAACTCTGCTTCACGTAAAATACAGAATGGATATATATATATTTATATATATATTTTCTCTTCTTCATTCTTTAAAAAAACTATTTTGTTCTGCACATTGGCAAGTTTAGGATAGAATACTTCCCCAAACATACAGTATGTATGGTAGGAGTGAAACTTATAATTACATGCAGTTTCTGCACAAATATTTTAAAGAAATACATTATCTTTGTTGTTTTTCAACAACATTTCAATACGGGATGGAGAAACCATTTGTAGTTCACTCAGTGATCATTTGTAAAATTCTTAAAAAACAGGAATTCATGGCTGTTTTTCTTTTTAAAATACAGCTACCAAGTAGACAATAAAGTGATACCTTTTAGTTTGACCTGCCCACAATGTGTGAGCAAGATCGGACCCTTTTTATTTGGTTTTTTTCCCCTATACATGGCAATTTCAACATTATAAGCAAATTTCCAGTTTAATTTAGCTATAAATGCAAAAATTAGTAATTATACAGTATATATAATTCTGCTTTCATGGAATACTTTATTTTAAATAAAAACATTTAAGACTGCCTACTGACCATACAATCAAGACAAGAAAGGCACTAGAAACATAGACAAATTTCTCTCTCCCAAGAAGCATTTTCTTTAAATTTTAACTCTCTATTCTCTGGCATGTAAAAATCTTTTTAAATTTAATTTTCATACACATTTTGAAAAATAAAGTTAGGAAATACTTAGAAAATCACTTTACAACTTTTTTTTCTTCTTTTTTCTTTTTTTTTTTTTCCTTTTTTTTTTTTTTTTTTTTGCACTTTTTGACACAGTCACTGCAGATTCTACAAAATCAAGATTACCAAACCTTCCTGTGTCTATCAACTTATTCGTAGCACGGTGCAACAGGTAGAAAGATTTCTCGATTTTACCCAAGGCAGGTATTTAGAAACCTCCATATAGTCATTTGCTAGAAAATGGCTTACAGCCCAATCTTTGGGGCAAGAGATATGAAAAGTATGTTTTCCCAAGAAAATAATATGCTTTATTCCCAGACGTGACTGGAAAGACCAGAACTTATGATATAAAAGCTTTCATTTATGCTGTCGCATCATATACAAAGGAACATGGTGATGGGTAAATGTAAATCCCAAATCTATCAACAAGAAATGTATAACAGTGCATGATAAGTTAAATTTTCTTTATTGTTGTCCAACGCAGATCCTTTGGAGAGAAAAAAAGATCACAGTGCTTACCAGGTAACTGAATAGGTTAAGTCAAGGGAACTGTTAAAAGAAAGGGTTAGGGAGCGGTTGATTTTTTTTATGGCATCTTCTCGTACGGAGTTCTTAGCACTTGGGACAGGTCCTTTCCCCCCCATTTTGTCCGTCGACACACTGTTATGTGTCATTCACCAGGCGGCTGTATTTCACCTGCCTGCCCCGGTGCAGCACCGGCCAGGGGAAGGGCCAGTGGTAGGAGCGAGGTACAATTCCTTGGACATTCTTTTCAAAGTACTGGAAGGGCTTGTACCACCAGACCCTTGCAAGGAGGTTAGTTTGGGAAGCTTCTTTTAGCACCTGCACAAAGATAATCGGAAAAAAAGAGCACGTCACTTACTCACACGACTTAAATTACACGTCGCTTGCTACCGTTCATCAGTGGCATCTTGCTTACAGCTGCTTCCAAAAGTCTCTTGATATCTAGAAACACCTCCCAAACAGATGTGCATGGACAAAGATCAAGAGTTGCCAAGCTACTTTTCCACAGCCTCCCTGCACACACCAAATGTTGCTCCCAAGTGAGGCTCACCCTCATTTCCAGAACCTCAGCTGTTCAGTGGTCCCATAGGAAAAGAACGAATGGCCCAAAAGATCAGTCTCTCCTCTCCTTTGGGAATGAAAAAAAAACCCAACCCAAACCACAGCTGTTTCCATAAGTATCTCTGACATTACATGTAGCTCAAGAATCACTTCAGAGCCCGGCTGTGTGCCTACAGAGCAATGAGCAAAGCATGCCTCAACCCATCTGGAGGAGGTAATGAACCCTGCCCTGCCCTCCACACGGTCTCAAACCACCCCCACCCACCCTTTTGCTTCTCCTAGCCATGAGCAAGCCACAGCTGAGAGACAGGGAGGGGGCAGGAGTCCACTCCTACTCCTGCAGAAAGGCTTAAGGCAAAGCGTGGATATTCGCCCACCACCACGCTACGGCAAGCGGTGCCATGCGGATCCAAAGACTGCGAGAAACTCACTTGCTGGTTGGCCATTGTGTGATACCACCAGAAAAGTCTTGTAGTGATGTAGTAAGCCACCACCACGTCCACAGTGTAGTGGTCATGAGCAAGGAGGATGCAGAACATCCCAACCATGCTGAGTGCCCAGCAAAGCCAGTGATACCACCAGAGTCGCCGTGGGGAATCTGGAAAGAAGCACAAGCAGGGATTATTTCAAAGCGTAACGTTATCAGCGCGCAAGGCTGTTGCTGTAATTAGCAGAGGAGGCGGACTGCAGTCCTGGGTGGGTAGTGCGATGCCTGCATTAAGATTAAGAGCAGGAGTGCTGAGATCGCAAAATAAGTATCATTCTCTCAAGGTGTAACTTAGAATTGTACTCGGGGGTAATCAGACCCTTGGAAAATAGAAAGGTTATGAAATCTTTGAGAAACAGGCCCAATACATAATGATATAATATACCCTGATCAGTAAAATGAACTGGTTTGTATTTCAATATTGATTCTACATAGATGGCAATCCATTCCTCTTGCCTTTCATAAAAGATAAATGCATACGTTAAGGCCTGATTCATGCAAAATGAGCAACCTTGCATTTAGCATGGCATTCATCTCTCTCTAGACTAGGAGGCACATAGTTGAAACACCATTCATCAGACAGGGTGCAGTGAAGGCTTCAATTATATTCTAAACAAATTTTTTTTTTTAAATAAAATGCTTAATTCAGACATCTGCACGGTAAAGTCTTTTATTTTGTCTCCAAAGTTTTCTTTTTCAGTAAGCCCTATGTCTTTGAAGCTCTATTATTTTTATTTAATTGAAAAAGCATGCATTTTTACTTTATTTGTATTTACCCATCAGCACAAGAATAATTCTTCAATTAGCAAGGAATTACACAACAGGAAATTCCACAGGAACAGTAACGAACTTACACTCTTTGATAAATAAGTATGTAAGAGTTAATATGACGGTGTGACCACTGTACAGATAGTCGCCGCACATGTTGTGGGATCCTGTGATGGACAATCCTCCGCCAGCAATCAATTTCATTATCCTTCGGAGATGAGATTCCCAGTCTCCAAAAAGCTGGTGGAAGAGTAACACACAAAAGCACAGTAAAATATCAGAGCTAAGCTTTCAGAGTTTAAGGCAGTGGTGTTAGCCAGCAACTTTGCCTTTCAGTTATTCTCTCTTTTTGCTTTGATACACAAGATCAATCAGTAAGTCCACAGTCTTTTCCAAAAGCTAGCAGCACGTTTCTAGAAGGAAAAAGACTGGAAATGATATGTAAGTTTATTTTTTTATTGATGCTTTGCATCTATTATATCTAGTGTTCATGTCAGCACAGGCCGTATGCACCTCCATCGTTTGTCTAAAATATTATTTTATTTGAAGTATTCAATGTACAAAGAATCAAGGAAATTACTACAATTTCCCTATAAATACAATATCCCAAAGGACTACTGTTTTTTCCTATGCTCGCAATAGATCGAAAAGGCAGGGAAAAAAGGCAATTTTATTTACACACATATTTGTGTATGTATATATGTGTGTAAAAACCCTTTACACCACATCACTTCCAGTTGCAATGAAAAACGTGGCATCTTTTCAGTATAATACCAAAGCAAAAAACTGGTCCAGAAGTTGTTAAACTCCTGTCAGTGGCTAAACTCAGAGTGGAACACTTACGGTGAAACAGGTAGGTGAGCAAAAACTGTTTTCTATGTTATTTATAAGTACTTACTGCTACTACCATGTAAAGGTGTAATCTTTCCCCCAGGTCTTGTTGGCAGCCTTCGCTAATATTCAGGGCTGTGCAGGAAAATGATTTTTAGTGGGAATCTTCAAGCAGAGCTAATGGGTTCAGATCTCTCTTTATTCATTATATTCTTGCACTGGGATATACATGTATATATACGTATACAGGAACCTCACATATATACAGTGAGGTTCAGAATAATGACTCTTGGAAAACCTACGACTTCTGTAATACAGTCTCAAAAATCCAGCTTCACCAATAAAAAAGGAATTAAAAATATTTCCGGCTATAGCTAGAATTTTGTCATGTTCTCTAAACCTCTGTTTTTCCTTCTGTTCAAGAGGCAATACACTCTAAAATAAATCAAGCTTAATTTAATTCATCTTGTTCGTAACAGCGCAGGCCCTACAGATGATAATCCAACAGAAAACAGGATGAACTGCCCAAGCTGTATGTCCAGCTGCTGAAACCCAGATTCAACGCACAGAAGAGAGTATCTCACTCCAAACTCTAAGGCCTCCCACCACCCTGCCTTGGAAAGTCTTCAGAATCGTTTCTTTCCACTTCACATTTCAAAAGAAACATATACGGTGTTTGTCAGAGCACGGTGCCAAACTTCTGCGCCGGCTTTAACTCACACAATCCACGCGAGCAATGGGGACGTTCCTCCACACCTGATGGATTTGCTCTGACCCACCTCCCACCCATGATGTTGGCTCAGAGGGTATTTCTGAAAAAACTTCGGTTTGCCTCAGGAAAGCCAAATCGAAGCAAACCAAGTCCTTCTGCTGAGGACGCCCCTCTCCCTCCTCCCAGGTGACTAAAGGGCAGCTGGCACTGTCCCAAGACTTTGCTTTTGCTGCTCCCAGCTCTAAAACAAGCCCTAAATGTTATACAAACCCACAAAGAAAATGCGTGCCATGGGACAAGCACACCCAGGATGTGCTGAGCACCTCCGGGACCCAACAGGAAGCAGGAACCATCTGAGCTCAAAGGAGCAGGGCTAATGGATCAATGCACGTGACTACACGTGTGCTACATCCTTACCTCATTTTATGAAGTTTTAAAATCCATGGTAACCATTTAGCAGTCAGAAGGAAACACAGATCTCCCTGGCTGGCCATTATAGGCATGTTTTTCTTTTATTTTAGAGCTCAGTCTTGCTTTAAGAAGTGGAAATTATTAATTTCTGACAGATTTAAACAGGGTCTTTGCAGCAGTTAAAAACTTCCTGCTAACAGTTCCTTACAAAACATCAAAATGCTCCCCAAAGCCCACTCTTCACAATCATATATAACTCAATAAAGTGTTGAGAGGTTATTCTTTTCCCACCAGTATATTTATAGCTTTCAAGAAAGCCCAGCTAATCCTTAGTCTTATCAGGGTAATAGAAGAGCACAACATGGGCTTGTCTTTACTTGAGTGATGAGAGAGACTTGCCAATGCTGTAAATTTCCAAAAGTGGCAGGTTTACTCACTTCAGCCCATAAATACCTGTGTTCTTTTTTTTTTCATTTCATAACGGCTGACTGGTCAAATACGACGTTGACTCCTCTCCCACTCGCTTCTCTTTACAAAAGACCTCGGTCCCTCAAAAAGCCACACGTGGCTTGGCAAACACTCTGCCTTGTCAAACAACTGGTGTAGTACATTCGTTGGCTTTATTTCCCTGAGGAACCGAAGCATTTTGGCTTTGTTCGTACGTACCAGCAATTCTCACCGAAACAGCAACAGCACGTGTACCGAGTTGAATCAGGATTTTACTACCTGTAAATCAGGGATTTTACTACCTGTCATCTAGCTTATGGCTGCGCACACAAAGCCGTTGAACGGTGCGTGCGGTAGATATTTCACAGAAATTACTTTTTTTCCCCTGCTTTGTTCTGCTTAAATCGAGCTACAGCACAAACAACCCCAGGAGGGGCACGGAGATCAACCGCTTTGGAGAAAGACCACTCGTGTCTAATGCGTGCACCTTGTTCCCTACTGTAGAAGTCGTCTGTATTAGACTGCATTTCCCTACTACAAACAGCATGTTGCAGTAAGGTCCACGCTTATACCAATGCTTGTGTGATATGAGATGGATGCAACACCACCACCCCTGTCCGAACTCCACCCTGAGCACGCGAATTACCCTTCAAGGCTGACTACAAGGGTGTTGCCTAAGCACCTCTGTCTCAGTAGCCTGGTTTCAGCCATGGCTTTCGCAAGTCCATTTTATTCCTCGGCACAATAAACAGGGGTCAGTGCTAGCAGGTTGGGGAGGAGGTGGCAAGTCCTTGTACTAACACAGTTGCAAAAATATATGCAGGGACAAATGGCTGCAAAGGAGACAGAGTTTCACCAGCCTTAGGAAAGTCTCTTTGGGCCATTTTCAAATAGAAATCATACTTGGATTTGACACACTGAAGTGTTTAGAAATAAATGAGTCACACATGGCACCTCTGCAGGTTGCACACCTTTGACTGCTTCGGTGGAGACAGAAAAAAGCTGATCATGCAAATTAGTTGAAAATGCTACAGAAATTGCGTAGATTAGTGCTTCGAAAAGGGTGGGAATGCCTGCACTGCCCCAAAGCAACCGTCAACACCTTCACCGAGAGGGAAGCTGATGATCTGCAGAAAGACATCCCCATCATGCCAAACTGGCATTTTCAAATCAGTAACAATTATTAAGAAAGTGTAGCTCACAGTTTTGGTAACAGCAAGACAAGGGGAAAACACACAGATTAAAATATGGAAAGGCAGCCAATAGAAGTTTACCTTTGGAGAACACTTGAAATGCATGCCAGGTACTGGGAGTGTAGTCACATACATTGTAATACACCGATACAGGTATAGTGTGCCAACTATACAGAAAAATCTTCTGCTAATTATAGACCTAGAAGGGGGGGGGAAAAAAAGGTCACTCAATGCAAACAAAATATGCAAAGGTAAATAAAGCAAACTACCAATTGTTCTCTTCTCAATGCTTTTGAAACTCATGACAGTATCAGTTTACACCTGAGAATACTGAATTACTTCACAAATATTCCCACGCTTTGCAGGTCAGAAACACAAGAGCAACTCAACTAATATTACCCATGAAGGTGATTACAGGAAATACATAAGGATTAGAACATGAAAGCCTGCGCAGATTTGGTGTTGAAGATGTTAAAAGGGATTTCATGCCCCGCACCCCTCCATTAGCTTTGTGCGGTCACTAATTTTCTATTCAAGGCAGGGGATAAAGTTACAATATTTTCATTATAAGATGAAAAGGAGTAAATTCATTTTGGTTGACACACACATTTAGTAATTACAAAGAGCTGCCTGAGAAGAAATAGCTTGTATGACCCAAACGAGTGAGAACACATCTTTCATAGAATCATAAAATCATAAAGGTTGGAAAAGACCTCTAAGATCATCAAGTCCAACCGAGCAGCATTAAAGAGGAAGCAATTCACATCAGCAACAAAACCTCAGAAATACAAATTCAGAGCTGCGTTGGCTACAGGACAGGGTGCTTTCATGGGAAGCCACTCTCAAAGCAAGCAGCCATAGCTGCAAAGAGATTTATTCCTTGAGGGCTGCCAGCGAGTCGCTGACGTACGCAGAGAGGGCAGATGCAATTCTGGGGTACCGTGATGCAGTTCTGCAAAACCAGCAAGAGCACACAGGGTAAAGAGCTGCAGATTTGGTTCAGGAGTGACATCCAGCCCCAAAACTGGCCCGTTGAGTTTCACTGCTACATCCCAGCTAACAGCATCACAAGAAAAGAGCTATGACAATTAAACCCCTTCTGGCACATTCATCAGGACAGGAGCAACCCCTATCTGAGCTCACACAGAGTTCAGCAAAGAGATATTGATGCCAGCATTACAAAAATCAAGGGCAAGTCCAGTTACAGCAGTTCGTGACTTTAACCACATCAACTCTTTGTGTCCTGCTGGTTACAGACCCTGTTGGTTTTGGTTGATTTTAAATCACTGTTATTTACAGTTATGATCATCTGGGGAATACAAGGGTTTCAACACAAGCTGCACGTTCTGGCATTCATTTGTTGCTATTCTGAAGCATTCACTTTTTAAAAAATAATATTTCTATCAAGCCGAGCTCTTTCGAAGCTCAGAATTGGCCATCTTCTTTATTTTTAATAGCTTTTGGCAAAGTTATTAAACTGTAGTGCTCCACTCTCAGAGGAGTATGACTTTGCAGTGCCAGATCAATAACAACTTGAGCGTCTTAATTTATCAGAAAAGCTTCAACTATTACAGTGTAAATGCATTTTGCACTCAAGTGCTCACTGCTATTGAAACACAGTATTTCATATTTTTTCTTCCCCCTCCTGGCGCAAACATGGACAAAGCTGCAAGTTAAAAATTATACTTTATTAATGTAGCTCCAGACTGAAATTTAAGAGTAGAAGGCACCATGCCATTGGGACAGTAGTTTTCCTCTGCGTTTCGTATGGGGTCTTTTTCTCTCGAAAGGGTGATCCAATAAAGATCTCGCACTGCCTGGCTTTTATAACCAGATGTGAACTTGCTTTTCTTTATAACCTGGTATAAAGACAAACAGTGGGGTTGGGGATTAAAGACTGAGCAGCACTGGATTTCGAGAGACTGAAGAAGCGGCAGTGTTTTATCGAGCACTGAACTTTTTTTTAAATTAAAATTACCCCCAAACCTACTTGGTTTAGCTGGATTTAGCATATTTTAGCTTAGGAAAGTCTGCGTCAAAGTGCTCTGTACTGTAATAAAAATTAAAAAAAAAAGTAAAAGCCTTATATTTTCCCTTCTCAAAACGATTTGTGTGTGTGTGCATGTGTGATTACGAGCCAGCTAGCAAGTACAACCTCTAAGCTTATTACTGGCCAAGACAACTTTTATTACAACTATCCAGACCTCACCTAACACGGGTAGCCAGCACACTGCTTTTTCAATCCCATGAGCAGGCAGGCTGAATCAGATGTCAAGCATGGCCAAAAACCAGCATTGTGCTTCTCCCAAAACATCTGGGAATGCTTCCCAGAGAAGTTAATTCTGCCTGGGCAGCTCGCCTGGACTCCGAGCTCCCCGTGGTATCTGCGGAAAAAGGCTTGGGCAGCCCGGAGTCCCCAGCCACGACCTGCACACCCACCCTGCTCCTGCTTTCTGGTGAGAAACCAACCCAACCCAATGCCATGGACAGTATTCTGTATGGATGTTCAAAGCAAGCTGTCACTGATTTCCTCGCACCAAATCTAGTGCCTTGCCCTCAAGCCAGCCAGAAACTCCAGTCCCTACCTGAGGGTAAAATTAATTTTCAGGCAAGAAAGCAGTAGCAGGGGCCAAGGGAAACCCTGCACTGTGGTTAGCTGGACAGACACACCCAACACCCTCTTCCATTTTGGCCCCAACTTTGCAGTCCAACAAAGATGACATGTAGGTCCTATTCAATGTCATCATGCAATCCCTGGACTAAACAAGGAAGACCTGAGTGATCAGTATCATGAATGACACATCTCTATCATCCTTCATTGCTTGGGAGAACAGGCAGGCTCAGCTCGGATGAAATCAGGTTATCAGCAAATAATGGATCTGGTAGGATAAGCAACAGGAATTTCACTGTTTGGCAAAGATAAGTGTTTCAGAAAGTCTGAAACTATGAAGCTGCCTCCTTCGGTCAAAGGTTCAGCCCAGCCACTGGCTGCAATTCAGCTCATGGGTAACAGTGCTGCTGGTTCACCAGTGACCCTGAGCTTGCACTTGGAGACATCTGTGAATGGTATCTCTATCATCTGAGTAGGCGAGGAACCAGGTCTCATCCTGCAAAGCAATAACCTGGCTTCACATCTTATCTTCAGATCTCGGATGGAGTGTGGCAATGGCTATCCCTGATACCATCAGAGGTCAGAGAAGTGAGGAAGGTCTAGCTGGCTTAATTCCCTCTCTTTATTCTTGAATTAAGTTTCGAAGGGAGGTGATAACCCACACCACAAAAGTGATTCAGCTCTTTTTATAGCACTTAGTGGTTCACCATCCAAAGCCACGTGAATGAGGTCCTCCAGATAAAGCTACCTCACTGGGCTCCTGTTCCAGCGACCACCTCTCCCGTTCTTCCCTTTCTGCTGCTTACCAACAGCTTGGGTCTCTCGGACTTCGATACCTCTGCTCATTGACATAAAGGAAGGCTTTTGGTCTCCAAAGCATTACATGACCAGTCCACACACCGACCAGCGCTGACAAGCTATTCCAGGGCTGATAATGGGAACAGAAAGCTCTGCGACTTCTTGACATCTTCCCCTAACACCAGAAAGAGCCCTTCTAAAGCAAGTAAAAACAAACATCAAAGCAAATGGGGATGGGGTGAGGTGGGGGGCAAGGGGGGAATCTTCATGTCTATCAATGATACCAACATACTTTATCATCAAGTCAACCTATGTCTCACTGCTTCGAAATCTCCAAGGACCTTATGGATTCTGCTGTTCTTAATCTAAAGACTCTGCTCAGCTCCATCACAGGGTGTTTGATCCCTCACATTGCCCTATTAACCTGACACCCCATTCTTGAGAGCAATCCTATGTCACCTTCTCTAGATGCTTCCCTTGGTTTTGAACAACATTTATGCTCAGAGACCCCAAGGAAGTTAATGGTCCCCCATGTTCACCATAGGCAGCTGGAGCAGTGGGGAAAGGAGCTGGAGCGCAGCTGGTAGCACTGCACCTACCAACAGAAGAGCGATACTGAAGCTTACAGCTTACAGTGCAAAACAAGAGGCCAAGCCGGGGTAAATCCTTCCTGCTGTACATATGTGCACATTTAAAAAAAAAAAAAAACCAAACAAAAAAACTAAAAAGAAAGCAAAAAAGCAATTCCACAGTTTTTTACAGTCCTATAATAACAATAAATTAAGCATTGTAGAAACTTTCCTTTAAGGAATGCCACCTCTGTAAAAGTGTACAACAGTTTTAAAATTTCACCTGATAAAATACATTAAGTAGTATAAAGCAGCAGAAAAGATGAATAAACCATCATCTCAGTCTTGTGGATTACTTAAACATTTGTCACATTCCTATGGAAATCCACAGCTGTGTTGCACAGGGGTATCCTGCCCAGCTTAGTAATTCTCTCTTTTCAAGCTGCCTGTACCTTATGAAGCTGGTGAACCACAAGCTTATGTTTAAGTTTTAATGTTTTTCTGCATTATAAGGGTGAGTGAGGCCTCTGTTTTTATTTCTTTTAAAAAGGGAAATCTGTAATTCTAAGGTCATTACAAAGTCCTGTGAACCAAAGGATCTTGTATTTCACACGGTGGGGCCCAAGTTGCATTCCTTCCTCAGTTTCCTACATCGGAGTCATGAAAAAGAGTCAGTGAACAGGTGAAGAATGAGATGTATTAGCAGAGGAGAAGAGGAGACCCTCTTTGGCCTGGCCAGCTGTGGGGACATGCTTGTGCCTGTTTTTTTAAAGTAAAGGTGATATGCCACCTCATACTGCTTAAAGCCACTTGACTTTAAACACTTCATTCGCAGCCATGGCAGCACAATGGTTTATATCAGACACTTGTGGTAAGGCAGCCCAAGGTGTGGATTTACGGCAATATAAATACCCTAAATTAAGCATCCGCACGCACTCTGTAGAGGGTAAGCAGTAGGTTACCCCCATTGGCAGGCAAATTCACTCCTTGCAATTCTGAGCAGTATGAGCAAGGAGACAGACAACCCCTAAAACCTTGCAAATTCATTGCATATCTATGCTTTTGCATATTTTATGATTAGCTTTTGACATACTTTGTGTTTGACATTACCTGTCCCATCTAATGTCAAGCAGAAAACGTACTTCAACACTTTTTCACGCAGTACCGTTTAGGTGCACGGGCTAAACCACTGCCTGTTGGTTTTGTCCAAGAGTATCATAATCTTAGGGTAGGTCTTTACATCAAGCAAACTACAGAGACTATCGATCCCAAGTTGCTTCACAGCTATGTTCACAACAGTGTGAGCTGTGCTCCCTCTGAGCAGACAGGACTGTCAACTGAGTTAAGAACACCATTACATCCAATTCACGGCTCTTCACACATGAAAAGGGTTCAAGTTAATTGTGCAGGCAAACAAGACCAGGGCTATTTTTTAGTTTCTGAGGTAGCAGTCGGACTGAACTTCTCCCTTTTGCACAAGCAGCACACACAAACTGCAGTTTGCCTATGGCATGATACTCATTTCAGTTTCGGAAACTCAAATCAGAAAGATCACAAGAAGCTTCATTTTATTTGGATGTAAACCAGTATCTGACCTCCAAAAGCTGTCAGGAGTATACCCTAGCACCCGGTTTTCAAAAGATTTTACTTACTTGTATTTTAAGAGCAGCCACTGAACAAACCACAGTCCTACAAGGATCATGCCGTTGATTTCACAAATAGAAAAAGCCCATTGCACCCGATCAAAGCGATCAAAAAATGCATCTGGTAGGGGAGGCTGCACCTCCTTGGGAGGCACTCGTTCATGAACGACTGAGATAGTCACTGTGGTAAAGATGAAACAAAAAAGTGCATAAATAAAAGCCAGGAAAGTCTTGCCCCATTCCATAGGATACTGTGAGCGCTCTGGCTCTGGCATGGGGATCTGTATCATCTCCTTCTTATACCCATTTGGCATCCCGTTCAGCTTCATTTTACTGCTAAAGCCATTCTCGCGCGTGGTGTTGCTCATGCTGACGCGGATGTGCCCGTTGACATGCCCGTTTTTGTGAGCCTCAATGTGATGAGCCATTTTTAAAGTTTCAATCATGTGCAATAGCCGCTGTCCGCTGTCCGAAGACACCCTGGAGAGAGGCGTCTTCTTAAAATCCTCCTCCGTGAGGTTGATCAAATCCTGCCCGGTGAAGCTCTTCAATGGCTCACAATACTCTGGCACAGCATTTTCCGTTAGCCAATTCGTCACCTCCTCGGATGACCACAACACCACTTCTTTCATCTCGCCAGGCAGCTGGGGCACAGTCTGACATCGATTTTAAATTGGGCAGCAGTCACTGCGACTCCAGTGCGTCGGAAAGCTCCTCCTTGGCTTCATCTTGTCCGAGGAAGCAGTTTGGCGAGAGGCAAGTCCCCGTCTCTAACCATCTGATATGAGGATCCAGGCGCTGTGGCAAGCATAGGAAACGGTTCACTTCATATTCGTGTTGACATTCTTCTTCCTGGGGAGGAGAAAAACCCCAAACCAGTCATTAGGACAGCATTTACCAATAGTTTGTAATTCATGTTTAAAGAAAAAATTACTGCAGAACAATAGCTAGACTCCAGTATGGAAAAGACTAACTGATTTGAGCTCTAGCCTTATACACACAGCACTGTCCTTTCAGAGCTTGCTACTGATTTCTCAACAGCTTTAACGGTTTTGTATGATAAACACCACTTTGCAGCTGTGGGAAGGACTCCTTCCTGCTCTGTATTTGTTAAATTTTCTATTACTATGCAGCTCTGGTCCATAACCACTACCCAAACTCCTCTTAAAATTGTAACACTAATGGATTTAAAGATCTACAGAAAAAATGTTTAGTGTTATTCATGTCACAAACCTTCTCTCCCCCTTACAGACTGGTATCTTAATGCAATGCGTTGTACCTAGTTATTATATAGGAAGCCTGGTTTTTGTTCTGCAAGGCAAAAATATCTAGTATACCACAAAAAATGCTTTTCCACAGGTCAGCAAAAAAACAAACAAACAAACAAACAAAAAAAAAACGTAGATAAGCAGGGTTATACTCTCTGGGCCAAAGCACCAGCAGGAAAATGAATGCCCAAACAGGTTAGCGTGAAAATAAACCAAAGCATTTTGGTTTGAAGGAATCTAGCAGATGTTTAGCAGCTCTTCAAGGCAAATTTTAAGGTTTCCATGGTATACTGCTACAATTCAAATAAATATCATCAACTACAAAAGGAAGCAGCAGAAAAATGAAAGTGAAACTTTTTAANCTAGGTAACAAACTTCTACAATTAATTATAAAAATAGCTTAGAAAGCTTAGAAAAGCTGCTCACTTCCAATAAAAAAATTACAGGAAAACAGATGTTACTTGCTGGAGCCTCCTCCCGCATTTTTGAGACACGAGCAGCAAAATCCTCAGCATGAGGCGGCAAGCACGTGGCAGTGAACGCCACCAGCAAATTCCCAGGTTTGAGATATTTATTCAACAAACAAACAAAAAATGGTCCTCCCCAGAGCAAAGAGAGGAAAACAGAACCTCTGTCTCCAGCCCACGGACCAAATCTCTCCTGCAGGAGCCTGCGGCATCGTAAACACAAAGTGACCTAAAGAAAGTAACAGCATGGGGAAAAAACACTTCATATTTTCAAAAGTCTTATCACGCCTTTATCAGCTTAAAGAATATTTTTAGCCTCTTACAAGCTACCAGATGTTTGTGTTTCATCGCAAGGAGCAAAGTTGCCACTGAGGAAAACCAAAATAATCTACACTACTGGCACGATTTGAGTAGAAGTGATACAAAACAGATACGGAGCTATACTCCTATGCAAAACGTGACCATGCTTCACATAAATATATTTTTTGATGTGTTATCTCTAAAACTGAGCGAAAAACACAAGGTGCAGTTTTTAATCTGTTCCTCCGTGGAATGAATCAGGTCTGGTGATTGAGAAAAGAAAAAGCTTTGGACAAAGGACTGGCAGTATTTTGCATACGCCACCTCTCACTTGCTGGGCACACCATGCACATGCACATATTTAAATCCATGGAGCAAACAGGGATGAAGATGAATATTCCCCCTTGTGAATATCTGCGCTGTTTTAAAACAGCAGAAGAGAGGATACAGCTCTATTTTCTTTCTTTCTTTTTTTCAGTGGGATTATATGTACTGAGGAAGGCTTTTAGCCACGGATCGCTTCATTATTCAAGTTGCATTTAGCAAACAGGTATTTAGTTACACAGCTCTGAACATGGAAAAAAAGGATGGATTGAATTATGCATGTTAACCCACATTAGAAACTCCTACAAGACTTGACCAAAGGAGAGCCGCTCGGCTCTCCACCACGCTGGTCTCCACTGTACTCACTGTAGTCACGTTATCACAGGGCACCTGAAATCCTGGGTCTGGCACCAGCCGCAGCACAAAGCTCAAGCATGAATCCTGCATCCTTACTCCATGCCGGGGAGAGTTGGTGCCACCAGCAGTTATGGGAAAGTGTTTTGCCTCCAGCTCCCTGTTTGGCCTCAGTCTGTGCATTAAGAGCGATGTCAGCCTTGAGCTACCTCGCTTACTAATGCCTGCAGCTCGACTTCCTCGCTGAAGACCAAAGAGATGGAAACACCATCACCTTTTTGATGTCCACGATATTTCCGTCTCAAGCGATGCACCAGTAATTCACAACTCAAGGAATCGGTGTCTATGTGAAGGAAAATGCAACACACACTTTCACATTTGTCCTAGGGTCGAAACGCAGGTTGAAATCCATGAGATGCAGCACCAGAAACTGCACAGCATCAAATTCACAACTAATACTAACAGACTTCTCTATGGGCTTGCTGTTTCCGAGGGTAGCACCTTACAATCTTGATAAAACTTAAGTTATTTATTTTTTAATCCTGTTACAACACCTTAGTCTGCAGCAGGACCTCATTTTCCCATGCCATTTAATAGCGACATCAGCTGCCCCTCCAAGTTTTGCTTTACAAACTCAGCATGGACTTGGGGTTGTCAGAGCACTCTGTGTACACCGCGAGGTGGGGCAATATTAAACCTTTTCAATTTTAAACACTGAAGTGACTGAATCACAGTTTCCCAAACCACTCAGAAAGGAGGAAAGCAGACCTTTAACTGTTACCTCCCAACATACCAGCCTTTCTGTCCAGCCCTTGACAACACACCACAAGCCTCCTGCGTGCTTAAGGATTCAGGATCCCAAAGACACAGTGCAAAGGACTGCATTCATCACTGTTCAGGAGCCTGTAGCCAATCTTCAAATTATATCTCCTTACTTACCCTGCACATACATCTCCTCCTGCCACGGCTAAGCTATTAAGTTTTAAGACGAGCTCTGTGTGGAGCCTGAAAGAAAAAAAAAATCTGTTGCCAGCTGCGAATACTACTCTGATACTGGCACAAGAGTCATAATATGCTAGTGTAACCCCATGATACCTGGCCTGGCAGTGTTATGAGAAATAGCAAATGTGTGTGTGTGTCTTGCAGTAAAACTGCAGGGTCTGGCAATACTGCTAAAAACTACAGTCAATTCAGAAACTTGCTTGTGCTTTAAACTCACCGTCAGTAACACTATTAAAGGTATCACACAGAAGAATAAAGATTGCTTGACTCCAATTTTTATGTCTTTATGGAATATAAAATATAAATACAACTCCTAAGAGCCTTTGTTGGTTTTAAAAATGAGAAATCCCATCTCACACACAGGGGCACACACTTTCACCCCATCTCGTCCTCTGTGGATGGATGGACAACGATGGCATGGGGTTCACCAAGGAGCAAGAAGCTACTGAGCAGAAAGCTTCAGTCCTCACGGATGACGTTTCTGGGAGCACGAGCGCAGCGCTGGCCACGTGCAATCCCAGCCCGCTGCTATCACACCACCAGCATGTAAATCACTATCGAGCACCTTTTGTAAAAGCAGAGTAACCGATACTCACAGGAGGAAGACTTAGAGGAAAGATAATACTCTGCCAAGGACACAGGCCATGGAGTCATTTTCGTTGAGAGTTACAATGAGGAAAACCCACTAAAATTTCTAATAAACACCTATCATTCAAACCTCCATTTCACAGCCTGTCTAATGGGGGAGGAATAGGCAAAAAAGCTTCTTTACTAACACCTTCCAGCTTGTCACATTAAAAATACCTCATTTTTCTATCATGCATTCATGAAAGCTTGATCGGGTGAGGTTCACAGGAACGATATGGGAGACTAACAGCCCTTGCTGGCCCCCTTGCTTCCACAAAAGGTCTTCTCCTGCCCACAAAAGCTGAAGACAGAAGGTAGGGATGGGCATCGGCTGCTGCCGGGCCACATCCACCGGCTTAGCTTGGTCCCACTGCCCCAGCAAAGCACAGAGACAGGCGGGGGACGGGCACACACCCAAGTGTCCCCAGCTCTGATACGGGTTGTTAGCCTGGGCCAAGCTACTAAAACGCTCCCTCCATCTGCAGCAGATCTGCTTCATTAAGGAGCCTGCATCTGACTGAATTATAAATAACAATGCGATTATCATAATAATACCAATTGCACTATGATAATGATGCCATGTAAAACCGGTATCTCAAAATACCCACACAACAAGACTGAGCAGGATGAAATAACTTCAGCAAGGGCTCCAGTCCCCACCTCCTCGTGTTTACATGACCTTTCTTCCCCTGCTCCTAGCAAACATTAAAGTGCTAACTCAAAACTTTCAGATCCTTTTCCACCTTCCCGACAGGGAGTATTTTCCTCCACCACTTCAATCTGCCCGTATGAGGGTTGCAATACCATGACCATGGCCACCCCAGTGGGTTAAACAAGTATTTGACAGCACACTACATAACCTTGCATATTAAGATCTGTTCTCTTCTGCATCACTTTGCGGAGATGCGATTGGACACAAGGACCGAACGTGGCAGCATCCACCTCTTTGGTTAAAGGACAAGATAATCAGCAATAAAACCATCAGCTGGCTACACCTCCACCCTTGACTTGGCGGCCAAGGTGCAGAAAACTCTGCAGTTTTCTGTCTCCAGGTCTGCTTGGAGGATAACTAAGCACTCACGTTGGACGTCACTGTTTCAGATTCTGTTTCAAAGCCCATGGGCTCACCGCTGAGTGAGCGACGGACATCCCCTGGGCAGGCAGCACAAGACTTTGTCTGGGATGGCTCCAGGGTCCACGGAGCAGTAACCTTCCTCCACAACCCCGGAGCTGGCTTACAGGTTAACATGCCATTCCCTATTACCTCTAAACTTGCAAGCAGAAAGCATTACGTCTCGCAATTAACACTGATGAGACAAAACCACATCCACCTAAAACAGCAAAAAAAGACCCCCAAAACCAGTTTGTTCATCTCCGATCTCCTCCTAAAGCACTTTGAAACCCAAAAGAAGAAAACCTAAGTCTTCCCAAATCAAATCATGCCTTCCTCATGTTTGTACAGTGCTTTTATTCTCTAAGCAAGGACCTTTGCTGCCAAGGCAACAGTCACTATAGAAATCAGTAAAATAACCAGCCATTTCAGAAACCGCAACGAGCTCCTCACCAGGAACCAAGGAGATTTTCAAATCCTTTCAGAGGCAGTGGGTGTGTTTCAGTTGCAACACCGAGCACCCTTCCCAAACACCCCAGAAAAGTTGAGATGGTAAAACCATTAGCAAAAAATAGTGTTAAAATGAGCGAGGTCCAGGGATAAGCACAATTTGAAGATAAAATAGTGACATTTTCTCCCTTGGAAAACAAACACTGAGATGCACACTGATTATGCGTGCACACACGTAAGCAGGAGAAAATCAAACGCTGTAAGGATTGAAGTTTTAACGCTTTAGAAACCAACCCACAAGTGAATTCCCCAGCCCCCCCGGTGAACAGAAGTTACATGGAGACCGAATACTCCGGATGAAAGCCGGGAGCGCTCGTCCTGCATTTTTACAGCACAAAACAAACCGTTCGTAACAGCAGGATCTGAGTCACTGCTACAGTCACCTCCTCTACGGGCATTTTATCATCACTCACAATAATGCTCTGACACCTCAATAACTGGATGTCCTGTACTTGCAAAGCACCTCTGCACACCAATTTGCAACGAAAGGGCGATGCCTGCTGCAAATTATGTGCTGGATATCACTAACGAGCTCGCAAGCAATGTACCGAATTGCTTCCCTCCCTCCAGGATAGCCTTGCCTCTAAACCAGAGATCACCCCTTGCAAGAGGCTGCACCACTAGCAAGCAAGAGACTCTTGGCATTTTAAAACATTACAATAAAGCTGGTTTTGTGCTGTAAATACAAATATATGCAAATACAAAATATCCGTAAGTATAAAATTGAGGCACAGATGGGCTCACGAGTTTCATGGACCTCCGAGATAGGTTTCCAAGGTCGGTCCCAGATGGAAAACATTGTCCTGCGGACACAAAGTCAGAGCAAGCAGAATTACTACTACGAAAAGAGAGGCTGGGATCAATATGTGAAGCAACGCCCACATACCCTGAATAGCTACTTACGCAGCTTCACAGAGAGAAAAAAATTGCCTGCATACTACATAAATCCCTGAGCAGCCCATTTTTTTAAAATTACACTATAGGAAGAAGAAAAAAAAAACCCCACCATATATTTCCTACCCTAATTTAACACAAAAATAAGAAATGAAAATCCACTCACAGGCAGGGTTCTCAGTATAACGGCTCTGAACCCAAGCCCAGAGTTCAGTGGCAAGGATTTCAAAACGAAAGTATTTGCATCAAATCTGAATAACCAAACAGCTCATCTTCAGATGGGAAACACTGCTAGTGGATATCTCTGCTACAGAAATGCATTCTCTCTATTGTCTGCGTGTATGTGCGTAGGTATATACACGCACACGTTCTGTGCTAAGCGAGAGAGACAGCCTTCCCCTCCAAACTTGATGAAGCCTCATCCCTTTGCTTCTTCGTAGCCCTACACCTTTTTGCTCAACTTTCTTCCTCCCCCTTCTTCTTCCTTGGGCTTGGAAGTAGTTATGGAAACCAGCAAACACTCACAAGAAGGCTTCACCTGAGCACCAGTCTCACCACGGGAGCTGCTGATAAGCAGGGCTTTTGTTTTGACACTACAGAAATCCTGGTTTGAGTGATCCGGTGGTGGAAAGGATGGGGTGGGGAGGGAAGGTCCTGCCTCTGGTTTAAGCCACAAACAATTATTTCAGACTGAAAAGTCTCAGATGCAGGAGGGCGAGCCAGGTGCCAGGACCAGAGCCCCAGCTGGCACCCGCAGGAACAGCTATGGGCTTTCCGCCATAACCCAAGTGCACATCTCATTTTGTACTGCATACTACAATCCTAATATCTAAATCCTAAAGTAATGCAACTCCTGCAACAGAAGTGGAATGACTATTAGCTTGTTTTTGAAAGGCTGCAATAGGAAACCCACCTTTCAACTCCCCCCGCCCCAAATGCTTTTAGTTCTGTGCAAGAAAGACGCAAGTAACACCACAAATTTAATTTGTGGGGGGGTGGGGAACCCCACAACTATATTCAACTCCTAAGAATATTATCCTTGAGAAAAAGTGGGTTTCTACTATTTCAGCCCTCCTCTCGCAAAGGGGTCTGTGAAAATATTAATGAACCATCACAAACCCTTACGCACGGGTAATCTACTTCGACACCAGGACCTTTAATTCTTCACCAAAGACTTCTACAGCAGGACTCAACCCACCCACCGCATCAGTCGCTTCCTTGCTATATACAAACAAAAACCCCCATGGACACCACAACACGCGCTGCGCTCAAACCTTGCACATCTGGTTTCTGGACCGAAGCAACCCTAAGTGTTTCTGCGCTCGGGCAGCAGCAAGCTCTGGCCGTTGTCTCCAACACAGCTAAACACATGTCTGTGTTATGCCTCGGGATCTGGGTCAGCCAGAGATAGGGCAGAGCTGGAAATAGAGCCCCGTGTCCTCATGCAACCTCTGAGCTAACTCCGTTACTAAAGAGCATGAAACAATACTTGACTTCCTCTTGAAACTATCCAAACCTCCTTATATTTATATGCACACAACAGAAGACCTCAGAAAGAAAACAGATGAAACACTGAAAAAAGCAGAAAAAGTGATTTTTTTTGCCCCACAAGGCATAGAAATGGGGAGATGATGGGGTAGGGCAGAAGAAAATAAGGGGAGACTAAACGTTTGCAACATGCTCCATATTTTAACTCAGTTAACCAAATTCAGGTGTTGGGTTTTTTTTTTTTTGTTTTTTACCTACATTGAATACCTAAAAATCATTTATTGTTAGACAGTCAGCTTTGTGGTGAGCCTCCGGGAATCTGACTAGTAGCAAGACCTAAAAACAAAAACAAAAACCAAAACAAAAACCCAACAATTATCAAAACAGAAAGCAGAAAGGGAAGTTTTGCCTAAGGAAGAGGGAAGTTTTGCCTAAGGAAGCTGAGGACAGTCTTGTGACTGATGGTAATGTGGCTCTAAAATGCATACTCCCAATGTATTTTGCCAAACCAGCCATGCAGATTGGGAAACAGAAAGCCAAATGAAACTACAGTGAAAAATAGAGCCTCACCAAAGGCTTAAATCAATTAATTGCCGTATTTCTTTAATATTTGGGTTTGTTATTAGACATGTATTAGACAGCATCCAGACCACAACAGTTGCTTCCTCCAAACTGCCCTTCCCTCAGTTATGACAAAAGCAAAAGAAAACTGAGTTTACATGCTCAGAATCCCAGCCTAGAATAATGTTTCCATATTTCATTAGAAATATAAATATTTTATTTCAAATACACTACTTTTGAAGTCCAGCACATCAGGCCCAGATCAAAAAGATTCCAAGCCTCAAGAGTTGAAATATAAATATCTATATATCTTCATGCAAGATGCTGTTCTCTGCATTTCAGCTGTTACTATTCATAAACCCACCCAAAGGCACACCATCAACATTATTAATTTTCCATGCCATTACCCTTGTAAAACAAAACAATTCCTGGGTTTGTCTTTATTAATTTAGTTTCATCCAACACATACTGATCCCTGGTCTGAAAGTCAGAACACCACAAATATTCAAGATTATTTCTGGTATAAATAGTCCTAACGCAATTTTTGAACACATATTCCTCCTCTTTCCAGCAATATCTGTTCCGGGTTGTACCATAAATCAAATATTTAGATCTGGAAGACATATATCTGTATGAAGGAGAAGACTCTTATTGCACATTTGGTCTAGAACAACCAGAAACCCAGGAAAGGCTGGGGGGAAGGAAGGAGAGGAAGAAAAAAAAAGCGCATTTTTGATTGCCAGTGAGTTATGGGTGTACAATCTTAATGATGGGAACTTGCCTTACTAGAGCCAGTTCTACTGAAAATTCAGATGAACTGTCCTGGCATCTTCCTTTTGTGGTTAACGCTACAAGCACGAAAAATCTCTCAGCGCGCTTGCCAAACTTCAGCCACCTTCCTTACTCTCTTCACCATGAGTCACATGGATGCCAAATCTCACTGTTTGCAGTGGAGATCTGCCACTGTCGGCATTTGACTTGATGGCAAAAACATGCTCGCGTTCATTCAGCAAAATCCAGCGCAGCTGGAGAGACAAATCCTCTCCCCTCCCCAGTTCAGCCATCCAACATCTCCTTCTTCAAAAGCAAGAGTGCCAGAAAGGGATGGCAATTCAGACCAGCTCTGTTCCCTGCTCTGAGGGTCCCTATTTTTTTGCCTTTTATAGATAATTTCACAATTGTTGCTTGGGCTTTCAGGACTGCTGCTGCTGCCACTAAATGTGACACTTTGATGCTGCAACAAGCTCCAGCTGTCAGAATTTGGACTTCAGAAACCCAAGATATTCCTCCCCCAGCACTGAAAAGTAGCTTTATC
This sequence comes from Fregata magnificens, assembly GCA_013389945.1. NCBI lineage: Eukaryota > Metazoa > Chordata > Aves > Suliformes > Fregatidae > Fregata > Fregata magnificens. The sequence goes on from WAAD01041961.1 coordinate 214,174, forward strand.
TCTGTATTGGACTCCAGACCCTAATGCCATTGACTATTCATACTCAGCTGCTCCCGATCTACGTCAGACTTGCCATCCCTTCCATTGATTATCCTGTGACACCGGCAAATCCTACTTAAATCTTGCTTCTGACAACAATTCTGCATTGAACCCAAAGAACAGGTATGCACAAACATCCTCCCCAAAACATTAAGCGTTCCTAACATTTTTAATTGCCAGATATTTTAAGAGCACAAAACAACACTGAAAACACGCTTGCTTCCACACTGGCAGTGATGGTGACTGTGGGTGCTACCACGTATCAGGCAAACAACTTCCAAGACCACACGCAGAATCACTTGAAATCATTACAGTGTGTTCAAAGTCTGCAAAATACTTTGTTTTAAATATTCCTCTCAGCTTAAAGTTATGATCAACTATGTTCACAAATAAGGAGAGATAAGGAAAGATAAGAAACTTGTATCTTGCTACCTAAGTGTTCTGGAAATTATGAATATTTCAATAACCGACTGAAAGTCTCAGAAGTAAGTTCCTCCTGCAGACATCCAATTACCTGTAAATTTTTTTTCTAGTGACACACTTGAGGTATAGGAGACGTGCCTGCGTCACGTTGTCCTAACATCTTTATGGAGATGTCCATTAGCCACCCAGCAACTCTGGATATGAACCCAGGGAGTATCTCAGGCAGGGTGGCTCTCGGCCATCCTTTCTTCTGTGGGTAGTGACTCTACTATATGGCACACTGAACATGAAAGACCGGATGACTGCGTAACAGGTTCACACGTTGAACTGGTAGGTTTTGAACGTGTCAATTAAATCAGTTCTAAAAGTAACCCGTAATTCCAGCCAAACAGGAGAATCTCAGCTCGAGGTACTGGGTAAGTACGACTAGCTTGCATTTGTGTCATGGAAATTAAGCTACATTTAAAAATAGTATTTAATGAAAACAATATTTCAGCTCACAAACTCCCCCACCCGGGGAATGCTATCACCCACTACCTACCCACAGCCCGCAAAACTGCTGCAAAGCGACTCAAAACAGAGCGCTAAGCTCAGGCAGCAGTTCCTTCACACTTCACAACCAGAAATAATTAAAAACACTTAAATCAGATGCTTCTCGAGATGGTTGTTCATGCAATACCTCTTCTCCTGCCACAGAAGGGATGGAGGGATCAGACCCAGCCTGCTATCATCAGCACCTGATTGTCCAGCTGCTAGCACGGGTGCGTAGCCTTTAGCAAACTTTGCTTACTAGTCTAAACGTTTTCTTTTAACTAAAAAAAGGCAAACTGAGCTGTACACTACGAACTGTATGATGCACTCCTCAAAATCTGTGTTTCCTTTCATTAAATTGTACATTAGGCAGGAGGAGTTAATGGCTTGTAGCACCGCGCTAGACGTAATGTCGTTTCCATGATCCACCCCAACGTAAGCATCCATGGACTACATCACAGCACGTACACTTTATCGAGCACGTAACAACTGTAGCTCCCTGTGGTGAGCCATGCAGTGCTTTCCATCCACATGCTGCTCACAGCAAACAAATCAAATTGCTCAGATAATTTCAGTTGGTTTAGAAATTGTAAAGCTGCATCCACCCTTGGGAAAAAAAAAAAATAAAAATCAGCATTCCTTCCCAGAAAGTAGACATGTGAATTAACCATTTAATCAATTAAGGGATGCCTGTTGCTCTGAAAGGATCACTGAGTTGCTTGCCTGCAAAAACAAGACTGGGCTTCATAGCTCCTTTTACACAAATAGGTTAACATGCAATAAGGAGGACAAGCCCTGCTCGTTTACAGCAGCAAGAGAACTGCAGAAACCCAGTGGCACTATTTTCCTTCCAGCCACAGAAAGAGGAACCCAAATAAATTGCAGGGAAGGAGATGCTAGGGAGGGAGAGGAGGAAGGATTTAAATCCGCGGTCATGCGGACGCCGTAGCTTTCTGCAAGCAGATGGGTGAAGCCCAGATTAGCAAGGTATTAACGAAAGCAAGGCAGTAATGCCGATGAGGTGGGGCTCGAAAATAGCCGAACTCTGACCTGCCTTGCTGAGCAGAGCGAAGCTCCCCCCTCCCGGATGGATTGTTGTCAGCCACAAAGTCACGGCTCTGCTGACTGGTGGGAAAGGACAGGAGATCGCAAGAGAAGTGGAGCACAGCTGGAAAAAGCTGCTGAGGCCGAAGCTAAAAGATGGCAAAGCAGACTAACAAAGCAGCAGCCGCGCAGGAGAGCGCACTACTCCTTTAAATCAACCTTCACCAGCAAGATGCAAAAGGCTCGCTGGGAATAAGCCTTTCCCGTAGGTAAATACTCAGAAGACGCACTCTCTAGAGATGTCCAGCAGGATGCAATATCCCTGCTGTGTACCTGAGTAAGCAAACAAAACAAGGGAATAACAATTATGCTCATGTTTCTAATGTGTAGGGGCTCATCCGAGCAGCGGAGCGGTTAGGATATTACAGTACTGCAGAAAGTCATCTGATGTGGAGCCCTTGGGAGCAGCACACTGGTAAAACCCCATCCAGCCACCTCATGACAGGCTCCATGACTAAGCAGCACTCCCTCAAGGCCTGGGAAACATATATATGCCTCCTAAATACCTTAGTAAACAGAATATTTTAAGAGTACAAAACAAATAGGGGCCAACCTGACATAGCTGCTGCTTTACCTACCCATCCCATGGTAAGATTCGCCCTACAGGACTATCCTTGTACCGTGTTCTGACATGCATCTTTTAGGTAAATCCTAAGAACATCTTCAAGATCTTCTAAACCTGATAAAATATGGCATTTTAATAAGAAGCCATAAAAAAAAAAAAAATCTTCCATCCAGAAAGATCATGAACATTCACCGTCAGTCCTCCGGTAATGCCAGTGCTTCTCCTGCAAGCCATACAGAGCTGTTGAAATGACTACTGATGGAAAAAAAAGTACTGTTTTCGAAACTATAAGATCAAGTACTGTAAAGCGTTCATACCAAAAGATATTAAAACAGTCACAGTAATTTGCATTTAGGGTTTTGGGTTTTGGTTTTTTTGTTTGGGTGGTTTTTGAGGGGGTGAGGGTGGGGCTGCATTACCAGAGATTGCACAGAACACAAATACACATGGAATTTGCTTTTAAAAACAAGTATATTATTATCTGTCCTTAGGCACTCCAAAACCTTTTCATTGGGTCTGAAAATACCTACGTTCACAAGTATTTAATGTGGGCGAGGGGATAAGAGTACCGTGGCAGAAATCCTGATGAAATATGCAGCTTGCCCTATGTGGCACCACAAAAGCACTGAGAAAAAGTGTCTTATTATAGGTTTTATTTCACATCATTAGTGAAACAATGTAGGGACTTGATTTAATTTGATCCTGAGACAAACTTGTGTGGGTCTGAATCGGTTTTCGGCAGCCAAATTACAAAAGCCTGACCTCACAGCAACAGCCCAGGAGTAAAAGCAGCATCTCCCATCAAGTACAGGCAAACAGCAAACCAGCCTGGTCCAGCCGCAGCATATGCACATGGGTAACACAGCCTGTCTCATCCCAGCTGAAATGCAAGACATGCCACGCACACAGCACCATGTGAACTAAGATTTAAGGGGAAAAAAGCTGATCTTGGACCAGAAAACCAGTGGCTATAGGACAGCACAAGGATATCGCGTTCCCATCTGTTACAGGGATTTCTCGCCCCTCCCGGAGGGCACAACATCATCTGCAGGAGACAGGCTGTCAACAGCAGGGCTGAAGGCTCTCCTCAATTTCTGGAGGAGTAATGAGGAAGGATCAATATTTAGAAAGACCCTGAGAAAGAGTGGTACAGCCACTGGGGAGGGGAGCACCACACACACAGTGCCAGCCCAAAACCCAGGAAACTTGGATTTCCTTAGTTCACTAAAAGCCAGTTTTTGCCAAGTAACCAATTTCCTTACACTCTTCATTAAATAAAATATGAAGGGCAGGCAGAGACCTAAAATATAAATGCATACGCTTCCATAAGCAACAGGCCCTGTTATTGTAGATGCTGCATAAATCATTGAGGACAACAGGACTTATGTCCCCTAATGGAGGGCACAGAATTCAGAGTCAGTTAGCAGGCGAGAACTTTTATATTAACAAGTGTTGAATTTATATTCGCCTTCGTGATCCACACTGCCCAGAAAAAGCAGAAACTGCTTTGGTTCATGTATTATTTAGGCGGGCGAAAAGGGTGAAAGGCAGAGTCAAACCTCAAGACAAACATCAGATGATTTCGGTGTGGATCTCCACCACATATAAAACGTGCAATAGGATGACAGGACACTCACCATTTTGGTAATTAAGCCAGAATTGCTGAAACGATCCTTCTGTCAGACTTCTCTGCAAAGCTGCCTGAAGATATGACAGTAGTTATGAATTGCCCTATTGAAACTCGTTGCTGTATCTGTTTTCCAGCACTTTGCCACGCACGTGAGCGCAAACACAATGTCTTTACAGTTTCAAGTGTTCACAGTGAGAAGTATTGCTTTGGCAAATTTCCCTAGGAAAGAGTAGTAACTACCTATGGAAAACTTTCCCCTAATCACTGGCCTCTCCTTTTTCTTAATTTTTTTTCTTTCAGGTAGCCGATTGACAAATAATACTGTTGCAGTGCTCGTGTTTACAATGCACAACATCCTTCCTTTCTCATATTTGCAAAATCTGACTGAAAAGGCACAGCAGCTTTCAAACAACTGGCACTGGCCGCTCAGAGTTCAGTCGTGAAAACTAATTGCGTATCTAGTTGAAAACTGCCTTTCATCTTGAAAATTAGGATATGGTCTAAAATATTTTCAGACTACCTTTTTACTACTCCCTATTTGCAAAGTGGACTTGAGGTGGCCTTTAACTTGCAGTCAGATGAATAAGTTCAGGATGAAGGCTGTGCTTAGCTGGCCAGGCAACTTCTCTAGGACAGGACAGGACAGGACATGCAAAGGTCCAAGACAGCAGTGCTCAGGTCTTTAAGGGACTCCATACCACTCTTTCCCACCATACTATAAAGCTCAACAGGTCCCTGCTGAAGCTCCAGAAATAGCAGGTCTGCCCCAAGCACAGGGAAAACCTGAAGCCACGCATCAGCTCACAGCCGCCTCCTCCCCTGATTATTCAGAAGTTCAACAGAACTGAAAGTCATCTTCATATCCAAAGTGCTTTCTAAGTATAAAACCACTTCTGCTTACCTATTTTGAAAGGTATAGACAGGACTTCCTCCCTATTTCAAAGCTCTGCATAAAGCTGGATTTATTGATGCAGACCCATGATTCATCAGTAGTTGCAAGCTGTAGGAGACAAACTGTATTATGCTGGAATCTAGCAAAATCAGGAAGGGGGAAAAAAAAAAAAAACCCAAACAAATCAGGAAGAAAAATCAGGAGTATTCATCCCAAACTGAGACCTAGACAAAAAGTAGAATGGGTGTTTGTGCCCTCTGTAGCTTTTTTCTTCTTTATTTTTCTTTTCATCAGCAGTAGCATCCGCTCTTTCCTCTCTCCTTTCCCCCATCCTCTGCAGCTTGTTTGAGCCCCGCGTGTCAGACCGTCCCCAGCCGAGCAGCACACGCTCCAGATTAAAGGTCAACAGGCTTAGGAGAAAACGGAGAGGCTGCTAAAACCAGGGCAGTGCGAAACCATCACCCGAAACAGAGGGCAGAATATTTTAGATAACTTTGTGACAGACGGGCAGCAGCACCGGCAGCCCAATGAGCCCCAGCAGCCTCTTCTTCCTCCTCCCCTTACAAGGGTTTTCTAAAAGAAGGAGAATCAGTCTGAAAGGATCCCGAGGACTGTAAATAAATTATGGCCCTGATCATCAATTAGCTCAGGCTGCACTGAAATGAAAGCCACAGCAGGCTCTGTAATCACTCAAAATAAACTCCTCTGACAGGATCGCTCCTGTGCTGATGGCTCAATTATGCCTGGGAAGACCGTTACAGAACATTAAACATTAACAAAAGTCTGAGCCTGTGTTACTTTTCTCCCAGATAAATCTAATTCAGTAACTGAGTGCTGTTAGCTTAAGTAACCCTGAATTATTGGATCAATTCTTTTCCCACCTTTCCCTCACAAGTTGCAAAAGCCAGGCCACCGCATACAGAGGAAACATTTGCAAATAGTCCCTTTGCTAGACAGTTATATTGTCTTTATTTTATATATATATAAATATATATTTTAATATATATAAAATTTATACTATATTTTTATTATAATTTAAAAATACATACGGTTTGGGAGAGGGTTGCTTATGTAAATCTAGTAGCTCAGAAATCAAAACGGGGGCAAACTGTTCTCCTGGGTTATAAGGGTTTACTCTAGCCTCCCCAGAAGAGCTTCTTCATTTCTCTGAAATCCAGTCCCTAGCAAACAGTTCCACAGCTTGTGTTTTCTGAAACTGCAAGGAGAACCGTGAAGATGAAGAAACTCTTACACAGCAGAGAGCTGGTCTCATTTCTCATTTTGCGTTTGCAATACATTATTTGCTTTTCATAGCTTCAAGTTTAACAGCACCAGAGATACCCTCACCTTCTGAACCGTCTCTCCATTCTCTCTCTGCCACCATATTAACACAAAATAAAGTTTCCTGAGGCTTGCCCAGGTCAGATCTTTGCTGTTCTAACCTAAGCACAATATGCAAACAACATTGCAGAGGGCTGAACAATGCCAGGATTTCGCTGCGGATTTAGGTAGGGTGTGACTAGTTTAGAACAGACAAACCAATGTCCCCAAAGAAAAGCATGTGGCTGAGATTAAAAGAGAAAATTTCAAAACACAAAAGGCATTAGAAATAATAAGGAAAAAACCCAGAGAGCTGGGAAGACTCAGAAACTGAAATCAAAACTAACTAGCTGGTGGTCTTCCTACTAAATCGTCCTCATCCTCGATGCTGAATACTCACCAATCCCAAAGCATCAGCTTCTGCAATATAAATAAATTGGATTTAACTGGGTTCAACTTCATGTTTTTAAAAAATTAATAAAGTATAACAGTGTCAACATTCTTACTAGTGAAAAATCTGCTTGACTGCTCAAGTGATCTTTTAAATTTACAAGAAAACAGTGTTATATGTATCCCTGGGACCAATGAATTTTTACTCCTGCTTATGAAAAGTAGCCCAGTAACAAGGGAGAACGCATCCTGAAGCATTTTGAAACTTAACTGAGTAAAACTAGCCGCTTGTCTTGAGGATTCTTGTCCAGAGGCTGAAAAGACTAACTTCTATTCTTAAATTCACTTTCAAAACACAGAATAATTCCAGTTTCACAAATCAAGAGGTAAAATTTGACTCGATAGTGAATTCCACCAAGCTCTAGATATATCTACCACCCCTTGAAAAGAGTAAATGCTGTTTGTCTTCAAGTCATTTGCCCAGGGAAAGTGTTATGTTACAGGTTTTCTGAACTAAATATTATATAGCTAAACATTATTTAGTTATGTTGAACTAACTGCTGTTTTCCCTCCACCACGTCTTGTGCAGGCAATACCTGGCAGAGCACGCTTGCTCGTTTTTAGGATCCATCTCGGATGGATATCCAGGATATCTGAAATGCCGCTGGATATTTCCTTCTTCATTTGGCACTGAACAGGATAGTTCACTGGTTATCGACGTGTGGCTGGGAGCGCTACAACAGCAGCTCATCTGAACCAAGGAGCAGCTTGAGAAATCACACTGTTCTCTGTTCTCAAGACTGACAAAGAGTTAAAAAAAGAAAGCAAACAAAAGTAAACCCAAACCCCCAAAACCAAAGACAAAAAAAGCATCAGGAAACAAACTTCTCAGCAAAGAAAATAATGGTTTCCTTAACTGGCTTTTGTCCTTACTTTAGGAAAGGCAACAGAAAATATATCCAGATAAAGTTACAATGACCAGTGATAACCACGAGGAATAGCAATAAACACTGAGCGAAGAGTTGCTGACAAAACACTGTATAATGGCCACTTCCTAAAGGCAATGCTTAAAAAGCTTGCTGTTTACAAAGCACACAATGTATTTACCTTGGCTTCTCTGTTGACTACTTTTCTCCTGACACTTCACATGCTTACTGCAAAATAAAGTCTCTTGTAAGAGTGTAATATTATAACGAAGCAAGATATTTACATTTGGTAAGAGAAATTAAGGTCCCAGTACTTTTTATGTGGTTTTTTTCCAACTACTCAAACTCTCCCTATAAACTATCAGAACATGTACGATTCAAACAGCAAAGTAAATCTCCTTAATACTTTGCTCTTAACTTGGGTAGACTAACCTGAATTAGCTCAGCCCCAGCTAGAAACGGCAGCGTGTATGCTGTAGCTCTGATTTTAAACCCGAGCTGAGCACGCAGGAGAGCTGACGTTACCGACACGAAGCATTCGAGCTGCTCACCTGAATTCAGCTCCAGCCCCTGAGCACCTGAACTTGGGTTACCTGCACCAGCAGAGTTCAAGAAGCCTTTTCTTGAAGGCACCCACTCCCTCCTGCCTTGTATCCCCACCCTCCTCTCTTGCGCTTGGGTGATTGCATGGTGCAAAACCTGCTCTTTTCCTGGGTTTCTGCTGAGCTGGGCAGCCAAACCAGCTGGCTGCGCAGCCACACAAGCATAAGCAAGTCCTTCCCCTTTCGGTGGCAGCAGCGAGTCGTCAGAGCAGCTCGGCTGTATGTTGACACCATACCTCAAGTTTCCTTATCTGCCTTTATATTTTTAACCAGAGTCATTTCTCCCACCTTCTCTGCCATGCAGACAGCTGTAGAAAGCAGCTGGAGACAACCAAGTGCTCCATCAGGCCAATTTTCCTGGCAAAAAAAATCATCAACAGGCCAGCAGCAAGCGCACAAGGGGCAGCAGAGACATTCTCAAACACTACCCTGAACCCACAGCTCAAGGTAGCCGAGAGGGAACGGGGCTGTCTTCCTTTTCGCTGTCCCGCGTGGCCGTGACGGCTCTTACTGAACATGGAGCGTGGTGACCTGGTTGTCCAAAGGACTGCTGCTCTCCTGGTTTACGTAAAGCAGCTGAGATCCCAATCAGCACCTCTTGTCCCTAAAAACTCAAAGCAGAAAGGCTTAAGCAAAGATTCAGAGCATGGACCCACTTCTGCACTTAGCTGCCCAAGCCAGTTCTCCCAGGACAGAGATGGGGGGACCACTCCTGCCTTCTGCAACCCAGCGTTACCATTTGATACAGCACTTGAGAGCTCGTGCTGGGATGTCCCCACTACAGAGACCTCCTTCGACAAACTCGCATCTCTCGGGGAAAGGTTTGGATTCACCTCCTCCTGCAGGTTTGGATATCTCCTCCTTCAGGCACTTGGTATTAGGTGTAACACAGACACACGGCGAACCCTGAATTCTCTCCTCCCGTGGTAGAACAGCTTTAAAAAGCTCTGCTTTAAAAATACATTGTGCAGCCACCCTGTAAAGTTAACCAAGCAAAAAGGGCACTTTCCTGAGCAGGAAGAGCAGTTTTGAGCTTTCGCAGGCAGATGGAAACCCGGGGATGCAGAGCACAGGCTGTGTAAGGCGTTGAGCCATGTGGAACAGCATGAAACAGGCTTTTGGGTTTTGTTTTTTTTTTTAAAGTGAGGTCCAGGTTTCTGAGCTGTGCTCTCAAAGGTCTTATTAGGACCAGGCATCTCCACTGAGAAAACTGAAAATCTCCTTGTAGGACCAGGCAGACCTTTGGCATAAGACAGCCAGACTGAGAGCTTGGCACCTAAAACACACACAGCTTGGGGAGGGCAAGGCACAACTCCGACACCGATTCAGGGAGCTTAAGAGTTTAGCTGGAAGTTTTTAGTCATGCTCTTGGATGTGGGCAACTAGAATAGCTTAAGCCCTTCTTGAGCTAAGCCCTTTTTCTCTTGTTCAAACAACAGCTGCAAACATCGCAAACGAGGCTACTTTTGCTATTCTCCATATAACGTTTTCATATGCTACATATTTTCTATACTTCAAGTTACTTGCACAAAATAGGCTTATTGCAAACGCAATCTACCAAAACTTAAAGCAAATGCAGACAGGACTCTACAAATTATAAGTATCAACTGCTTCAGAGAAATCCGTTTCTTACATGCCTACAGAAACAAAAGTCAGGCAAAACAGGAGTCTGGTGTGGATTTAAGCACCACCAAGACCCACAGCAAATCTTCCCAGCTCAAGTAGATTTGAATCACAGGATCCCAGGAAACAAAGCTGCTGAGCAAAATAGCCCATCAGCCATAAACCCATTTAAAATTAAGTTTCATTAATGAGTTACAGTACTTAGAGGTAGGTAAGCGGCAGAAACGGATGTGATTCAGCAATTGCCACGCTGCTGCTGCGGCCAGGGGAGAGAAACCCCACCATGAACATAACGGCCCGTATCCACACTCAACACAGATAGTGGGTAGGTCTGAGAACCTGTTCTCCACTACATGCACCAGCAACAGCCCAGAAAAGCATGCTGCTCTTGTTGGTTTGTGGATAACCACGCGTCTTAGTCGCCGCTTTCTGCAAAACTCTTCCTAGCCTCAAGTTACTCTGATGAAGAGTTGAAACACTGATTCCCCCCCCGCCCAAAACTGCTTCAGAGCACAAGTTTCTTGCTCACCTGAAATAAAAGCATTATCCACCTACGGTTCCTCCAGCATGACAGCAATGCACGAGCTGATCCCACCAAGCAGCCTGGCATGTTGTGTTTTCCCCCCTCTGCCTTAGTTGGAGTTGCTCTCTTAGGAAAGCGCTTTATTCTTTGTGCATGGGGAGGAAGTCCTCTCCCATGCTTAATCCACTGGACTACATCACTTTATTAACCAGTACAGAAAGCATGACAGCCACACACACACACACACACACCCCCCCCCCCCAATGCACGAAACCAAGATCTGCAAGTAACTTCACCTCTTATCTCCTGGAAAAGGGGAGTTTCGGGGTTGAGAAACCTCTTTAGCAGCTTTTACAAGCACTGAGACCGTGTGTTAATGATTTACCTGACAGTGCTGTAACCAGATATTTGATAAGAGCATGTTTTGTTATGGTCTGCCTTCCTGCCTTCGTCTGTGTAACCAAATCAACTCACAAATGAAGTAGGCATGGTACTACTTGACAGAACAGGAAGAAATTAATGCTCCTCTAAGCTTGCTTACCCCATCCTACTTTAAAAAAAACCCATTTTTTTATATATATACACAGGCACATATATACACACACAGACTAAAAACCAATGCCTGGAGTAGCTCTTCTGTGTGTATACGTATGTGCGTATGTATACACAAATATATATACACGTGTGTGTGTGTATGTATCTATATATAAAAAAAAAACCACACACACAGAGATGACCTACTGCATGTGCAGGTTTTTTAGTTTCTTCCCCATAAGTCGAGTAAAAAAAAAAAAAAAATTGTTCAACTCATGACTATAAATCTATTAGAAAGCTTCCAGATTAAAGCATGCAGTTCAAAAGAGGTTTATGACGAGAAGAAAAGGCGGCTGTGCCAGAAACACACAAATAGGATAACATACCGTGGAAAGACTCAGCTACGTATCTAAGACACAGCTTACAGATAAAGTTCTATTCTTCTTTCTGAAGCGCATTCAGCTCACCAAGAGGATTTCTGTGGTTTCCCCATGACTCACTGTGTTCCTCTATACACCCAGGGCCACCCTCCTCTACAACGAAAGTATTCACGTTTTTGGGCGGCGGGTGACACCGTGACACATGCAGAGCGGCACAGTTGTGAGGCACTGCCTCTTCCTATGTACAGCTGCTAAAAAAAACCCCTCACATAAAGTCTGAAATACATTCTTGCTCTTACTGTTTCATATAAACACTCACTGCAATTGCCCTAGGGATATTTGGCAGCAATTAAGGCAGGGGTTAGGGGTGGGGAGAGGTGCCCAGGATGGCAAAAGGGACAGCAGCTTGTCCCTGGCTCTTAGTTTGCGCAAGCAAACAGCACTGCCATGCCGCGTAACTCTGATTACCTTGTACCAGTGTGCTGCAAATAAAACCTCCAAATCTAGAAGCCACAGAGAGACTCCACCGTGCCTCCACTTCCAGCTGCAGTGAGAGATGAACCCCTTTGACGGAAACAAGCCAGACCCTGGACATGATTCGGGGGGACAAGACAAGGGTACTCACCCACCAGATAACTGCTGCCCCAGTTGCTGGCAGCCTGGCTGGCTTTCATTGCCAGGGGGTGGGGTGGGGTGTAAAGGGGGGAAAGGGAACAACAACCAACAAACAAGAGACTAACCACAAGCTTGAGTATCACCTTTAAGAAAAAAAAATTTAAAAATCGCCAAAAGCCATATTTTAGATCTTATTGCATCCAAGTCCTTCTGCTCGCTTCCAAAACACAGCCCCTGGCCCTTCACCAGCAGTCGAACACGCCTTTTAACTAAAACAGGATCATCCAGAGCCAGAGAGCTACTCACTCATGGAAATCAGGCGGCAGATAACAGCAGCCAACTTTTCCTCTTCCCAGCTGCCAGCCAGACGCGACGCTTACGGCAAGAGGAGAGAAAGCAGCAAGGCCTGTGCGAGCTGAAACGTTTTATGATCCCTCCACTGCTTCAGCAGAGCAGCTCCCGGACCCGAGGATCTCGCTGGCGTCTCCTTCGTGAGCCGAACTTCCTTCAAATTAAAAGTTGCTTTTCAACTTCCTCGCGCCGGCAGCGTTGCGCCGGGCTTTGCCAGCACTCCTCTCCCCTCTGCTCACCAGCCCTGTGCGGGAAGCGCCTGGAAAGGAAAAGCACGAGAGGTGAGCAGAGCACTGGAGGCGACGAAGAGAACGCTCGCCTGCTGCCACTGCCGCCACTGCCGCCACTCCCTCCCTAGCCACGCTGTCTCGCCCCGCTGAGTGCGTCAGCAGCGGGTGAGAGGAGGAGATGGAGGAGGCGGAGGAGGGACGGGAGCGGCGGCCCGGCCGGAGGGCTGCAGTTTCCTACAGCAGCTGGCGTAACGCCTCATGGCAGCTCTGGGTTTTACCAGCAAAATAACAGCTAAAACGGGCGGAAATAAAATTACCGTATAAATTCAGGTCTGTTGATTCTTAATGTGCGCGAGTAACCCAAAGCAAAGCCTTGCATTAGTATTACTTTTGAAAGACTTGAGATGACACTGTGAAGCTGAAAGAGTCAGTGCTGGCAGGAAGGATTCATGTTTCCAATATATAGAAATACCAGATGTTAAGTCCTACGCTAAAAGGAAAAAAAAAAAAAAACCCAAACAAAAAAAGTCATATTTCACCACACTAAAAACAGAGCAAACCAACAAAATCCCCAACCTTTCAATGAAGTTTTTGGCTACATCCCACTGCTGCCACCAGCAGCAGAGTTCGTGGGTAGGCAGCATCACCAGTCCCCGAAGGGCACGCATCCAGCCTTTATCCCAAAAGACACCAAGGACTGGAAGCACATAGGACCAAGGAAGCTAGCACCTCCTGCACACAGATATAGGGGGTGGCAAAGATGAGTAGGAAAGGAAGGTATGAAGCATCCCTGGTGAGCACGAGAGGGAGTGGAGGACGTCTACTGGCCGCTTGCCGCAGGACAGCGGGGAGGTCCATGTAATTGAGTACAAAACCACAATACAAAGCAGACTGAAGCCACATGTTGGAAAGAGTGATGGGATGAGCAGCGCTGGCAGAGCGTTTTCCAGCAGTTTACATGAGAGCAAGGACTCTATGCAGTCCACTGGCTGCTGTAAGCAAACGAGATACTATCCAGGAGTGAAGTCAGAGGCATATGAAGTGGCCTGTTTCCACTCCATGGATGAAATAATGGGCGGGGGGGGAGACACCAGCATTAACAAATAGCAGCATCAGGTTTTCTGAACTCCACCCCGGGAGAGGGAGCCTGTTGCCAGTAATAACGAGGAATCTGCAGAGCCCCATCGAAGAAATACAGGGTGGAAAATGTATTTTCAGAAGCCACACAGAGGAATTGCTCCATACTAATCTTGTCACATGGAAAAATAAGTATTTTTAAGGAGTAGTTGGTTTGGGGGTTTTTAACAGATACATGCTCCTGGGCATGGCCCACCAATCCTTGTTCCTAACGTAGGTAGGCAGCCAGGTATCAAATGCAACAATGTGTTCACCATCAGCTCTCCCACAACATCCAGAAGCCAAAAAAGTCCACGGGTTTGTCACTAACCTTCAAAAACTGGTGAGGAGAGGGGTGGGGAGAAGGTTTTGATGAAGGACTCTGAACATCAAGTTGTATGTCTGCAAGCACCAATTCAAGGAGAACACAGTGAGCATCTTGTGGCGGTGAGGCCAGCCAATTCCCCTGCCTGTAACTAATTTTAAAAAGTCTTTTGTCTTAAAGACCAATGGTCCAACTTGTCCCTTTCTCAAATAGCTTTTTCCCTAATTTAAGAATTAAAAGACACATAGGCTCATTCTCCTTTTCCTGCAGATCATCATTAACATGGGAGCTGGCAGACCCCAGCTCAAGTGAACTAACCATCAGATTTCCTTTTTTATAGCTCTTTTAGGAAGGATCTGAACAGTTAAGCTCTACCTCCAACAGGCCAGAGAGTCAAGTCCAGGTCAGTCCATTTTATTTTAAATCTGAGGAGAGATGAGAAGTGTGGATTAGCCACTAGTGAGCTCCCTATGCCTTTTTTCCAGCAGTCTTTTAGTAATTGAGCTCCATAGCACTCAACAGATGCATCTGCCCAACCTCGTCCTGCTTTCTAGGAGGGATTCTAGAGTAGAGCTGGTAATTACTCGTTATCTAACAATTTCTTAGAGGTAATTCAATCGGTACCAATTCTGTAAATTCCTCCCACTGAGCATATATATGAGGAATCAAAGGATTAATTAGAAGACACACTACAGGCCGTGGATTCCTTGTTATGTAGATGACACTCATGTCTATTTTGGGCCAATACACACCTCATGGGACAGCAGAAGTCACCTGGTGATGACAGAGGCAAACTTAGTAACTCACTTCTGACAATAAATGTGTTCGTATTTGAGAAAAATGCTCTTTTATTGCTGCAGTAGATCTTATCTTTGCAATTTTTTCCCCCAGTGATCCGCGACTGTATGGGTTCAGTGACCTCAAGGCACGTAACCAAGCCGGGCCTGTTTTCCCACAAGTGAGGTGGGGCCAGAAGGGAGAAGAGACAACAGTTTGACTAGTATTACAGGTAATTAAAAGCAAACTTTGGGAACACCTTTTCAACATGTTTAATCATTATGCATTTAAATATTGCATGTGTCCAGACAGATACAACTTAACACCCCGTAAAGCCCTACACAAATAAAAAGAAACATACTTCATGCACTTTTCCAAAGTACTTGCAAAGGGTTTGGTTTTTTTTTTTTTTTCCTCCTACACACTTCGGCCAGGACATATTTAGCCCAAGGGCTAAAACGGACGACAGCCTGAACTGATTACATCATTTTCTTTCTATAGGACCGAACATCTGGGAGTACTGCTCTCAGTTAAGTGGCTGTTGCTCTGCTTCATCTCCACATTCCCACATCATGCTTCAATGTGAGGATGACTATAACTATAAAAATGCCTGAAGAAGAGAGACAGACACCGAGTGTTGACCTGTTTGCTTCTTTCCTGATCAGGACATGAGCTATGTGACACAACACCAGATTTGAGGTTGACTGCTGGCACTTAAGAGAAACCGCTACCACCGAGCTTCGGCGTTAATGTTTCTTGGTAATTCAAGCACCACATGCACTGGCAAGAGAGCATCCTTCCAAAAGCATTGCTGGGGAAAGGTCTTCCTTGCCTTGACAGCTTAAATCTGCCTAAACAACAAAAAAAAGTCAGAGTCAGCAGATTATATTGAGTCACTTTCCCTTGCCCATCAGTAAAGAGACCATATATTAGCAGATGAAATCCAGCACTGAAGGTGGGAGGTAAAGTCTAGTGCAAGGAAAAAAACCCTACTCATTTGCACCACCAACCAAACTCAACCCCGAAGCCCAAGCACCGCAACTCGGATGAAGAAAGACAGCGATGGTGCTACCTCCAACTGAGCTATGGGCAGGGCCGAGAAACAAAAAGCATAAAGATGTAAAAATGTTTTGGTGTAAAAAGAGGAAGGAAGCCTGAGTCAGAGAGAAGAAATAAATAAAGTTTAAAAGCAACTGATACACACAGAGTAGCTTTACCTTCTCCCATCTCTGGAGTCTCATAAAATAGGCAACAATTTTTAAAGCGATGCATTTCTCTCTCCTTAAGTTAGTAAGCAGCTCTCCTTCCAATGCAAGGCTTTAGCGAAGGAACTACACACTTGCCTTTTCAGGAAGCATTTTTACAGGACCCAGCAGGGAAGCACGTGGCTTGCTGGCTACCAAGGACCGCCACCAGCACAAAAGTGGGTATGAGTTCAAAGACTGATTACTGATTTCCAGGATCAACACCTACCAGAGAGGGTATGTTCATATTGCTTCACATGAGCAATATAAATCCATACATCCCACACACACACCCCAAAAACCTTTTAAGCTTTTTTTTTTTTTTTGTCTTTTTGTCTCTTTTTTTCCTTCAAGTAACCTGATTCTGGTCACTGATATATCAGAAAAAAATGTGCTACAGGAGCGTTAAAAAGCTACTCTGACCTCCATTTGCTTCAAAACACTTTAAAACATCGTGTTCAACAACAGCTCGAGGACAAGTTTTTTTAAAAATTATTTGAAATATATAGCCCATTCTCTTCAGAGCGAACGTATTTGGTCTTAACTACAATGTGACTACCTGCTCATTTGAAAGGAGGCATTAGCTATTGCACTGAACCACTGTTTGCTATAAGCATCAAACCCCCTACTTAGCATTTAGTATCACAATACGCCAAACAACCCATGCCACTCTAAAACTGCTGCTTATTACTCTTTCAGCACTTTCACCCCCCCAAAACAAGTGACCTGGTTTATAGCAAACTCACTGTACAATCTGTAACGCAGATCTCTCCAGAGAGGCTGTGAATGCAACAAATCCTGTTGCTTATTATTTATATCAAGCTTATTATTTCTTCCAGCTCCAAGCTGGGTTTTTTTAACCACTTTTCTTAAGCTGAAATGTCTTTGTAAAGAAAACACAAAATCAAGGACATTGCTAAGTTTTGAACAGCTTTGGCAGAGACCTTTCAGCACATCTGCTTTATGATCCAGAAATTAAGTACTTTTTATTAAAGATGAAAAAATGCTTATCGCTAAAACAAACCTGTTCTGGCCATCACTGCTCCACCCTGTCTTCTGAGGGTTTTCAACGAGCAAATGTGTATATTCCTGTTTGTTATAACATGATTTTGAATATGTCAGTAGCAAAAAAAAAGTGCACAGTGGACACCCCCCTAATCAATCATCTTTCCTATTGAGAAATAACCTGAACCTTTATTACTGCATATATAAAATATAATAATATTTAATATTATTATTACTATTATTATGTCTGTATTACAGCATTAAGAGCCATTACAGCTTCTTACTTGCAAGGCTGTTAAGAACAGACAGTTGCTTTTGAAACTGAAAAAATGTCATTAAATTTACCTTAATGGGGTTCTGATATATACCAGAAACATTAAAAGGTTGACTTTAAAATCTATGAAGTATTTATTAAAAAAACTTCCAGAAATGCCAGGTTAAACGTTTAGGTGTATCAAACACAAAGGGTGGTTCTGGAGTACTGATCATCAGCTCCAGCAATTAAGTTTCCAGAGAGGAATGCTGTGTCATATGTGTGACTCATGGAGTAATGTCCGGAGCAAACCACACTTCTCTTTCTTTTCCTATAAAAAGCTCAATCTGCTTTTAAGTTGAACCAAGTAACCTGAACAAAAATCTTTCCTCCAACAAAGGAGCTGATTTCAGTATCACTTGCTTGCGCACGCGTGCAAGAATGAAGGTGCATTTTAAATCGTTTGCAAAGAGGATGATCACGCAACCTGCCAGCAAACCAGTGGCTTCTGGAAACTCAGCTGAAAACACCCCCTGCTCCTCCTTCAGAAGAGAATTAAGAAATATTTTGTGGTGTTGTATTTGAACATGCGTTTGTACTTTGACCTCACATCAGTTTTGCAACCTCCCAATGCTTTGGCTGGCTGACCTGTTCCTGGGCAGCTCCCAGTTCACTCCCCTTCTGCATCTGACCACGGTCACGGGACTCCACCACATTGCAACAGCTCTGAGGGATCACATACACACACACCCCCGGGCACCCCGGGGCACTTGCTGTGACTGAAAGCTGTAAAAAGGATGGCAGAACACCAGTGGGGGCCACAGTTGCCCTTTAGATCATCAGAGAAAAACAGAGATTTTCTCAGTGGCAGCTCTGCCATTACAAGCTGGGATTGCTCTGCGGAGTCTAACGCCCAGCACCTCTCCAGAGGTGAAAGTAGAGAAAAACAAGGTGGCACACTGTGTTACTGCAATTCACTTTCGTACAGGAGATGTGCAATCAGATACCCAGTTCAAAGCAAGTGTTTAATACCACTGCGGTCACATTTTAACCTAGAAGAGCAAAGCTTTCCATAAAAGAGAAAAATAGAGACAAGACACCCTCTTCAAACTCACTGTCTCAACCAGAAGGACATTTTTCACGTGGCAGGGTGTTATTCACACGTGACTGCATCCTGCATCCAGCTATAGCGCTCCCAGCTCGTGAAGTGCCACTGCTATTCTCTTATCCACTTATTTTTTCCTCTGAGAAGTCTCATGACTCAGGTGTGTCAAAATACTCTGGCTAAAGAAGTCACCACCTAAGAACCTCAATTTGGTTGTATTTCTTCCAAACCCAAAATTTCAACCCAAAGGCCTCTGTTTACAGGCAGGCAACAGATTGTTCCCTTTCCAAATACTGTAATGAGACACAGACTAGTAGCACCATTGATTTTTCCATCAAAGAGTTAATTTCTTTGTTATTTGCCCCCCACATCTTTCTACAATGCTGCTGGTTTTGTATATCGGTCATTTGGCACGTACCAGGTGCTCTGGCTTCTTCAAAGCCTTTGATAGATCAAGTTGGCCTTATCCAGAAACATGGCATGTAATGATGGATGCCAGCTGCTGCCATCATCCAAGGAGCAATCAAGAACCTTTCAGGAAAATACCCTTGCTTGTTTTAAGTATGCCTGGCTGGATATAGCAAGTCACTAATAATTATGCATACACAGAGCCAAAATGTCCATACTTGGGCTTATGCAGAGCACTGCAAGGCAAATGCTTTTCCTTTCAGAGAAAAAAAAAAAAAAAAAAAAGAGTTTATACCAAACGCACATTTCATTAATACGCGGTACCACCTGCTTAGAGGCCTGCCCAGCAATCCCTATGTTAAAACAGTAGAGTTTGAAATTGTACTAATGCTCATCTCTATGCCAAGGAGGGGCAGAGACATGAGAGACTTGGCTATTTCCTCCATTTCCTCTGTTGTTCAGCAGCAGCACTGCAGCCTCCTGCAAATACCAACTTCACGCTCTGCTGATGCTATCTCTTGCTCTTCAAAGCAGTTTCTTATTAACCTGAAAGACCAACACTTTTCAGTGCAAGCAAAATTAGCATCTTAAAAAAAACCCAAACCAAACAAACAACAACAAAACCCAAAGCAAGAGTTAATACATGATCATGTCTCGTGCCAGAAGTCAACAACAGGGCTCCTGGGTATGGAGGGGGCTTTTTCCTGTTAAAGATAAACTAACCCAGTCTCCACATCCTGAGTATTTGTTTGCACGCCATAAGAGTCACACAGAATACAAACCAGAGAGAAATCCAACTCCTTAATTTGCAATATATTTTTGTGGCACCTCAGCGGGATGGTTAATTATCCCGAACACATGACCTACACCTGCTGTTCATGCAATGAGTATCTTCTCTCTCGTACGCGGGTAGCAGACCCAGAACGACATATACCCCACTCCAAGATGCTGAAGATGAAACACAAGTCAATTATCAATTAATCACTGCCTCCGGCTCCCTTTTTTTCCTACGTAACTGAAAGTAAATATTCACAGGTTAAACGGCACGGACGCAGACATACCCACCTATCCAATGCCTTACTCATTAATAAGCATCATGTGGATTAATACTGCAAATTAAGGCTTCAAATATCCACTTCCTCCATCCCAAGGGCAAAGGGAACAACACAACAGAAGCAATAAGGAGCTATTTGTGAGGACCGCAGTGTGTTGTATTCCCAACATCCTGTGTTGGCACAGCCGGTGTTATCACCGCTTTACACATGGGTGAGCCGTGTGACCCCATCATCGCAACACACATCCTCTTCTTGAGACTTCCTCCACACGGTGAGTGCCACGAGTTTACCTGGGTTCAAAGGGTGACCAGATGAATTCAGAGCAGTGAAGAAGAAGAAATGACGCTCAGGAAGGCTGAGCCATTAATCACTAAAGGCTCAAAGGGCTTATTGAGGAATTGTGTCTATATACCCTTTTACGCTCCTCCCAAAAAAGGGGGAACATACAGCAATGCCACCACAGGCACGGGCTGGTTTTGGTATAACTCAAAATCTAACTGTACTTAAACATCTACCAATGATCAAGGTGCGATAAAGATGTTCCCGGTCCCTGTTTTCAGGTGCTGGCCTGTTAGACCTTGTTTTTATAACCTTGACCACTGTGATGCATATGAGAAGCAAGAAAGGAAGAAGACTAAAATGCTCACTTCTTAGCACAGGCTTTGTGCTGCAGGCCCAGGAGGATTGGCTGTCCCACAAGGCAAGCGTATAATGCTTCCTGAGGGAAGCATCACTTGTGCTGCAGAAGCAAAGGCCATGATCACAGCATGCAAAATATGGCAAGGTACAAACACGGAAAACATTAGAGATTCCGTTACATCAAAAATTACAAAACACCAGTCTGCTTGTTTAAAGATGGGACCTTTGATTCATTTATGGGTTTTCCCTTTGGTGCACACACTTAAAGACTGGGTGGTCACTTCCTCTAGTCCAATTTATTCCTATAGGAAGTACAAGCATCAGTTCTGTGTAAGAATTAAAAATGACAGCCTGGTCCTTCCACCAGGACGATTAAAACTCTGCTTCCTAGCACACCTATTCCCCCAAAAATTCAGCATTTACCGAAATCCCAATTCATGATATTTCTTACATATACACTTTCCTACAAGCACCTGAATTTGTCTTGTTGACTACAATGCCAAGCACTAACTTGAACAGGGACCTGAAGGAACTTCACCCTGCTCCCACCGAAGCCAAGCCTCAGCAGCTTTGACCACAAAAGGCATTGTGCACCCCAGGCAGAAACTGAAGCCTGTATTTTCCGGCACATTTTGAGCTCTGCTTAAGTGCAGCATCCATCCACATCGGATGAGGCTCGATGTGTATCAATTTCTAAATTTCTTAGGGAGTCATGTACTTTAGAAGGATGAACGTGCATAGACTTCATTTGCAAGTAAGTAGCAGATTTCATTTCAACTCACTTCCTATTGATATGGCTAGTTTTAATGAGCAAGTATATGTCCACAACCTATACAGAGCCTTACTAGAGAAACTACTAGCAGTTCTCTCAATGCTAAAAAAATACTGAGAGTATATTTACACTGCAAATACACTACGCTGTAGCATACACAGAGCAGCAATTGCTAAATCAAGCCATGGCCAAATACCTTTCCCCTGGTGTTCATCAAATATATTTTAGCTGGCATGTACCATGTTCACACTTGTATTTTTGTTCTTGACACCAGTCACAACAGAAAGACTATGTACATTTTTTTCCAAACCCACACAGGAGACAATCACGCCATTCTGAACTCAGTATTTATCCTGCAAGTCCCTGTATGATCAAAGAATAGATGAGGGAAATCCTTCTGCTTGATACCCCTGTTCTCAGTTACTCCTGGTGTATTATCCAAAGCCAGAAATAACTGGAGCTGTTTCTGCATGAGCTGGGTGGGGTAGACGTGCGTATCAAACTGCGGACACCACCATCCTTCCCATGCTCTCGGAAACTTGAGTCAAAGGAACTGCCCATTTCTTTTTAACTACTTAACTACTCCCAAAGGATGACATTACTTGGGTATCATTGTGCTGCATGCTACGATTTCCTAGAGTAAGAAGAGATTAGTTTCTTCCTCACCCACACCAAAGAGGACTAATCCAGACCAATATTTCCACAGACCTTCCGCTGACTGTTAAACATTGTATTTTGCAAAAATCACTGTCTGAGGTTTTACCCCGGCAATTACAGCTCACAAAAATGCAATTCTGTAAGGAGTTTAAAATATCTAATAGGGAGTACAAAAGGGTAAAGGTAAATACTTGAGCTTTCTAAAGGGGTGGACTTGCCCTGTTCATTTACGCAGTACTGTTAGATTTGCTTGGTGATTGGCACTTCTGCAAAAATACAGTGCTCAAACATGCTCAGTTTCACCCTGTGCGTTTACAAAACTGCAAGCCTTGAAGCATCACTTTCTGCATTTTCTACAGCTCACAAGTAACTAGAAGTAGGAAATGCAGCTTCAAATCTCAGAAAACCCGTACTTAAACCAAAAGTAAACAGCCTTATTTTGCAAACTATCCTACCAGCACAATACAGACTATCCAGTCTACACCCTTTCAGCACGTTCATCCAAATTTATTACTTTAGGTTTAGACTGAGCACAATAAAAATGGAATAGTCTTGGAAAGTTTTTGAGAAGCCAGAGCTCTGAATTGTTAGAAAGCCAAAGAAGAGTTGAAATTCCGTTTTACTGTAATGAAATCACTTCCGTAGTGCAATAACAATATTGGGCAGGGGGGAGAAGAGAAGAAAAAGCCTCTCTGCATCACCTATGCAAATTGCTGCAATTTTAGGTTTGCTGCAGCACCTCTCAAATGGGTGTGAGTGGGGACAAGCAATCCCTGAGCACTGATGCTGTGCATGCAAGCAGCTGATGAGAAAGTCTTGCTGGATTATTGAAGAACTATTGTCCTCAGACCTAAAGGCTTTCATCAGCTTGTTTCACAGGTCCTTTCTAAAATACTGCCCCAGTGTTTAACACTTCCGCCCCCCCAATACAATCCCATAATTAAAAGTTCACCCAGGGGTGTTTGTTACATTCACCTTCACAGGCTTCCTGTCCTTCCCAGGTGATAATCTTCTATCACTCTTCAGGCCACCCTTCTCCCTAAGAGGAAAAGAAAGGAACGCTTTATCGTGTATGTTTGGTTTCGGTTTGGCTCCGATGGAGAGATTTCTTCCAAAGCAAACACTCCTGCAACATCACAGGGGATATATATATAGACACACACCAGAGGAGAAGGAAAAAGAAATACAGCCTTTCTGTAGATATTCAGTTACATCAGGAAAGACGTAAGTAGGGAAGAATATGAGACAGAAATAAAGTCTTTATTTTTCTAAAGCTACATGCACAATGTTGACTCAGACACCAAAGCCAGGTTGAATGATCCAAGATAAATATTGCATCCATCCAATAATAGAGAGTTTCTCACATATTCCTGGCTTTTACCAGAAGACGTGCTGTTTCTGCTTGGGAAGACTGCCACCCTGGCAGTTCACACACATTTTTGTGTGTGAACTTCGGGAAAGCCACCTTCACTTACACACCTGAAGGTGCGTACGCAGATATGGAAGCGCCTGCAGGACATTATGGGGAAAGCTCTCATACAATTTCTGGAAACTTGGCATCCTTGGGTGCCTCTCTGTAGTGCCTGTACACCACTCAGCACGGGGAATGGGCAGGAGGTCTGCCTGCACTTGCAGGGCTACAATCTCTGTGATCACGGAGACACGGTGGGATAAGTCACACAGCTGGATGAGCATTTGGATGCACACAGGCTCTTTAGGAAGGACGGGACGGGTGCTCATGCGGGACTTTCACCACCTTGATACCTGCTGGAGGGACAACACAGCATGGCAGAAGCAATCGAGGAGGTTTCTGGAGTGCGCTAATGACAATGACATTTTCCTAACACAGGTGATCAAGGAGCCAACAAGGAGAGGTGCTCTGCTGGACCTCATACTTACAAACAAGAACGAACTGGTGAGGGATGCGAAGGTCAGGGCAGCCTAGGCTGCAGTGACCATGAGATGGTGGAGTTCAGGACCCTGAAAGGAGGGAGCTGGGAAAAAAAGCTGTATCACAGCCCTGGACTTCAGCATCTTCAGGGATGTGCCTGAAGAATCCCGTGGGATACAGCCTTGGAGAGAACAGGGGTCTGGAAGAGCAGGTTGGTATTAAAGGGTCACCTCCTCCAAGCTGAAGAATGGTCCATCCCAACAAGCAGGTAATCAAGCTGAAGTGGCAGGAGGCCTACACAGAGGAGCAAGGAGCTCCTGACCAAACCGAAGTGCAAACGAAGTGCAACAGCAGACGCAGGTGACCCAAGAGGAATCCAGGAACATTGTCTGATCACGCAGGGATGGGGTTAAGAGAGCCAAAGTCCATCTGGAGTTGAATCTGGCGAGGGATGTGAAGGGCAACTGTAAGACCAACTTTCAGGAATCGCAGGCCCCTGAGACTACAGGGGAAGTTCAGAGCAAGGAAGGCTTACCCTCCGTGGAAGAGGATCAGGTTAGGGAACAGTAAACAGACTGGACATACGCCCCTCCATGGGACTGGACAGGATGGACCCACGAGTGCTGAGGGAGCTGGCTGATATCATTGTGAGGCCACACTTGATTATCTTCGAATAGTCATGGCAACTGGAAGAAAGCAAATGTCACCCCTGTCTTCACGAAGGGCAAGGAAATGGATCTGGGGAACTACAAGCCAGTCAGCCTCTCTTTGCTCCTGGGAAAGAGCAGCTAATTCTGGAAACCATTTCCAGTCACATGAAGGATGAGAGGGTGATCAGGAGTAGTCAGCATGGATTTACGAAGGGGAAAAAAAATCACGCTTCACCAGCCTGACTCCTCCTCCTGTGATGAAACAACTGGCTTGGTGGATGAGGGGAGTGCAGAGGACGTTTTCTTGTCTTGACTTTAGTAAGACTTTCAACACCACCTCTTATAATATCCTCAGACAAGCTGGCAAAGCACGGACTAGACAAGTGGGCGGGGAGGTGGACTGAAAACTGGCTGAATGCCCAGGCGCAGAGGGTTGTGATCAGCGGCACAAAGTCCAGTTGGAGGCCAGACACTAGTGGTCTACCCATGGGTTGATACGAGAGCCAATATTGTTTAACCTCTTCATTAATGACCTGGATGATGTGCAGAGTGTACCCTCAGCAAGTCTGCTGATGACACAAAACCAGGAGGAATGGCCAATATACCAGAGGGTCACATTGCTACTTGGATGAACTTTGACAGGCTGGAGCAAAGGGCAGACAGGAACCTCATGGTGTTCAAATAAAGCAAAGGCAAAGTCCTTCACCTGAGGAAGAATGACCCCAAGCACCAGTACAGGCTGGGGGCTGACGGACTGGAAAGCAGCTTTGCAAAGAAGGACCTGTGGTTCTGGACAACAAACTACCATGAGCCAGCAATGTACCCTCACAGCAAAGGCGGCCACCAGCATCCTGGGCTGTATTACGAGGAGTGTTGCCAGCAGGTTGAGGGAGGTGATCCTTCCCCTCTGCTTAGCACTGGTGAGGCTACACCTGGAGTGCCAGGTCCAGTTCTGGGCTCCTCAGTGCAAGCGAGACATGGACATACTGGAGAGAGTCTGACCACTAAAATGACTAAGGGACTGGAGTATCTCTCCGATGTGGAAAGGCTGAGGAAGCTGGGACTATTTAACTGGGAGAAGAGAAGGCTCAGGGTGGATTTTAATCAACGTATACAAATGCCTGAAGGGAGGATGCAAAGAGGAAGGAGCCAGGCTTGGAGGTGGCACAAACTGAAACATGTCGGACCATAAGAAAAAACTGTTTTACTGTGAGGGTGGTTGAACACCGCACCAGGTTGCCCAGAGAGGTTTTGGAGCCTCCATCCTTGGAGATACTCAAAAACCGACTAGACATGGTCCTGGGCAACCAGCTCTAGGTGACCCTGCTTGATGAGGGCGGGCTGGACAAGATGACCTCCACAGGTCCCCGCCAACCTGAACCAGCCCGTGATTCTGTGATCATTTTGCCAGTTCATTTGCGCACCTGAGATATCATTTATGATAAACACAAGTACTCAGAAGAAGCTTCTCAGTCCTGTCTATGGTACCACCCATGGCAGAAACCCACAATGTCACTGTGTTGACAGATCACACACCAGCTCAGCAGGAGACAACACGTGCCATATCTCACTCTTGAGGTTGAGATTCAGTTTCCAGTACTTGCTAGCTCGCCTTTGCTATGACTCAAACACTGTTTTCTCAATGTGACACAGGGGTCAGAGACTGGGAACATTAACAGACCAGTCAGGAGGTGTTTCATCAGACTGCCTGGTATTATCAGATTCCTTAAATCTCCCTTACAGTCTCTATCGCCCTCAAGTTTTGCTTCCCCCAGCTCTTTTTTTTTTTTTTTTTTTTTTAACATCACCTTTTGATGAATGCTTTAAAAAACCCCTCAGCTCCACAAATGCTCTGTATCACCTCTAAAAACCGGATGATGATTCTCCTCTTTTATAACAAAGCAAGAAGAGTCAGACATGGATACCCTCTAGGTTTACTAGCTAAAATCTCCGTTGACTTGGCAGATATCTACTTCTTGCTGGTTTAAGAGAACAAAAGTCCTAAAGATTTTGATTTTAAGGCCAAGAGACAAATTAAAGTTGTAATTTCTTTAAATCTCCAACATTCCCTGTTCCCATAGCTGGAGGTGGTCTGCCAAAAAGAGGTCGGGGGGGTCATCAGTAACGGAGAGAAGTACAAAGCTGATCCGATCTACTAAGATTTCACCCTAAAAAGAAGTTCAGGAACAGCGGAGTCTCCACAGGGAATTCAGGTTTTTGTACAAAAGCTCAAGATAAAACATGTTTCTATCCAACCGTTAGCGCATTTGTCTTGACTGGTTCTCAGTTTAGCACACCTCCTCCTCCTTTTCCTCTCTTTGCAAATAGAGCGAGCACACTGGGGGCTGAGCAGGGGGAAGGAGAGCACAAGTAAGATCTACCACGACAGCTGTCACATTTGTGGCCAGAGCACTTGCGGTCTCTTTCTCCAGCAAAAAAAAAAAAGACAACACTACAATTTTTAAACTGACTTACTGCACGTGTTTGTTCACAGGGATTTAAAGGCCATCCACAAGTCCGGCTTCTTGCCATGCATATTTTTCAACATTAGCCTTGTTGTCATCAAGTCCAGTGCTGAGACCCACAGAGAGTCACAAGTTGCAAAGGACTTCTCGGGGTCGGCTAGTCTGGCCCCTGCTCCAAGCTGGGCTAGCTCTGAAGCTAGGTTCAAGGTACATTTTCTGGTAGGGTCTATTGCTCTAAGTGATACCATGTTTCATACTGGAGCTAGGGAAGGTTTTTAAGGACTACTCCATTTGTAGCTGCCAAGCTAGATTTTAGTATAATGCAACAGATGCACAAAGAGACAGCCCTGAAACAATATAAATTCACTGCACTGATCTCCTCGACTTAATGAGGGATCAGATTCTCAGCTCACCTAAAGTTTTGTCTTTAGAAATCCCGCAGCTGTAAACATGAAAATTAGACCAGTATCTCAAAACATCAAAGCAACTCATCCTAGTGAGGCTAAGGAGTCAGTTTCTTTACACTTGCAGCACTCTTAGCACACAAGAAACCCTATTTATATGGCACTTCTCTCTTGGGCGGTATAAGCTACTGTTTCATACTGAATTAAAACCAATAAAGCAGAACTGACTAAACAAAGAAATAACTACGGAATCGTCTCTGGACTTGCAAGGGAAAAGAGAGGCTGCTAATTACAGCCTAACTCATCTCCTCACTGCCATAAAAGCATTAGCAACGCTACCTTTATGATGTGCATTGGCACTGGCATTTCATTAAATTGGGGATTTTGGTTCTTATAAAAGGAGCTGGAGTGGCAGCACCCCCAAACTCCATCTCCCGTGCGAAAGAGTGAAGACAGATTGTCCTCCAGAATCAAACCGCTCCTAGTTACTCCCAGTCAACTAATCTGCTGCTTAATCTCACCATTAGCGGCCACCACCACTAGGAAGCCATCCAATTTAGGCTACGGGGAGAAGCCTCAGAGAGGCACCGCTATTTATATGTAACACTGCCATGAGCTGCTTTCATGAACAGAAGCATATTTTCTTGCCTGAATGCTGGTAACACCGAGCTTCTACATTTGTGTTTCATCTTTTTGGTACTCTTGGTGCTCTATTTAGGTAGAGTAGCTCACATTATTTCTAAGGAGTACCGTGCAGCAGGTTTCAGGGCTATTTAATGATTAAAGCAGACACTTGGGTCTAGCCAGAAAGGTTTTGTACATGCTAACCCAATTAACAAAGCCAGTTGTCTTCCACAGTAATAGAGTGGCTCCTCTACGAGAGTCACATTCGAGCCCTGAGACGCCAGCAGGCTGCATCTGGCATTCAGACACAGCAGCTGCTCTGCAAAACAAACAGGGATACTGGGATGTCCACCACATTACCGGTTTGTTAGATCCGCCTATCAAAGCAGCCTATGCTGTTGCTGCTAGCAGAATAATGAACATTTTGCTGAAGTTTCAGTGGTATCATGGGTACTAGAGAAAAAAAACCCAAAAACATAGCGCACACACACATACAGAAAGAGGTATATATGGAAACAATATAGCAGTCAAGAGGGAGCCAGGGCTCCATCCCGCCCCAGAGAAGCAGGTATGTGATACCCAGGCTCCAGCCGAGGCAGCTACAACCTGTCCCTCAACATGTATTTTCTGAGTGGTCCCAAATCAGAAAAGCGTAAACTCGTGCCCGGGGAACATCCTTATACCGACACCAAGTGCATGAATGATGAACAATATAAAATCAACATAGCACAACCAGCCTTTTCATTACACACTCACCCAACAGGAACCTTGCTACAGTTTTGGATCGTTCAACTAGTGACAAAAATAACTGCGTTACTTCCTTAAATACACCGTGCAACAGGGCAGTATGACTAAGACGGACACAGTAGCTTTTTCTCCTAGGTAAGAAAGGCTACAGGACTTTCTGTGATCAATGATGTTATAAACTCGAGAAGATTTTGGCAGAAAAGACCTACATTATTTATGAATTGCTTGCAATATCAAGATGTTCACCATAAGCCTCTGTAAGTCACTGCACTGCTTAGTTGCTCTTGCTGTTAAGAGGGTAACTATTTGTTAATACAGCAGAAGACCGTATTTGCTACACCACTAAGTAAAGGAAAATCCAAGTTTTCACAGCCATCATGCATCTCTAAAATAAAACAGCAAAAAAAAGTGCAAAAACCTAACAAGATCTGCTGTGCTCCTCGGTGCCATGCTGAGGAGCCGTGCTTACTCAGTTTGTCCCCAGCATCCAAAAACAGACCATAGCTTTCCAGACCTTTCAGAGCTAAATGAAAGCTGACTGCAGAAAATTCACTGGTAAATATTTATTAGGGGTTGCCACTCTAATTTTAACCTCCGTACATTTTTAGGGCCAACAAAAAAACACCAAAACTCAAGAGACCAAATAATCCATGCACAGATTCTCTCCTGCCTGGGCTATTTCAAAAGTCATTCTGAGTTTCAGGGATTTTTACGGGTTTTGGGGTTTGGTTTTTGTTTTTTGGGGGTTTTTTTTGGTTTTTCTTGGGTTTTTTGGGTTTTTTTAAATCACTTTTTAACTTCTCGTACCGGAAGCATTAAATTATACCACAATGTCGGACCAGACTGTGCAAGAAAGCAAGCCTCTTAGAAAGGAAGGAGACATGGATTCCCATGGGAAATGTCGCTAATACAAATACTTCACCAGTATTATAATCCACAGCGGGGAGCAGAAACCCCTATTTCTTTGCCTTTCCATGTTGATGGCTGTGGGACTCTAGGGATACAGGGGAGTACTCCACACCAGTACACTCTGTATAAGCTTTTCTGAGTAAATATCTCCAGGCTCATACGGGCTCTGTCAGTCCCTGCAGAGCTGTTTCATCCATCCAAACTCTCTGGAAGTGTTCAAAAAGCTTCTCCTCAAGCCTTAATTGCATCTTCATGCATCAAAACCAGATACACAATTGTGGTTCAAGAATAATTTTCCTGCCCAGGCCCCTGCTTCCACTTCTACCAGCAGAACAGACCATAAAACTGCAACTGCTCAAGCCCTACCCTGTGCAGACCAGACTGGCCAATGTTCATAGCACCAGCTTCAGGACAGACTCTTTGTGCAGCTGGTATTACCGGCAGATGCTCATCATGGTGATATGTGAGGACTTACCATGGACTAGAACTAGTCCAAGATCTCCAGGCAGAAGCACAGATGCCTGAAAAGCAAGATGTAGGTCTACTGGACAGCAGATGTGGTCTTTATTTTCCTTCCCATAAAGGTAATTCCTTAGGTGCAAGGCAGACATCCCAGGGGTGAGTTTTGGATAGTTATGAGGCCAACAGACAAGGGAAAAAGAAAAAAAAAAAACAAAAAACAAACCCACACCAAAATTGGCCAGTCCTTGGGGCAAGCAGCTGCCTGCAAGGATACGCTTCACTTGCGGACAGTACCACACTGTTGCCAAAAGGCTTTCCCCAGTAATTCTGACCACATCAGCGTTTACCTTTGTTCCTTGGCCAATCATGTCCAAAAAAAGCAGTGGGAAGCAATGTTCCTGGGTCTCACAACTCTGGCCCTCTTGGCTGTACTATAGCCTACAGTCTTCCCTTCTTCCAAATTATCATCAGTCCAAGTAACACATCCTTAATTTAGCTTTCCTCTCCATCCCTACAAGCTCACCACAGACTGATGGAGTCCCATAAGCTGAATGATGTGTCTTTCTATACTTTCTGAAGTGAGACTCTTCAATTTGAGCCAGATATGCTGCCTGTTAACTAGCTGCTACTTGTTTTGTTCTACCTGCTACGTGATCAGGCATTTCCTTGTAAAATAAAAGCTAAATTCCCCTATTGCAAGTCTGCAGGGTGCACATGAAGACAAGGCAACGGCAGATGATGCCTGTGCAAGGGCTTGCCTTTCCCCTTGACCTACATCTCAGAAAAGGGAGTGTTCTCTGGGGAAATAATCCCTGGCTGCCTGGGTCCAAATAAGTCCTCTCCTCATCTCGGTACTCCAAAAGGTGACCGGCAGCCCTCTGCCTTTCTAATCCAGGCGCCCTACACCATCCCTTCTCTGGCTACCTTCAAGGCCTTGAACAGTGCACAGGGATAGTGTAAGTAGTACGGGAGCCTACACATCCTTATGGGATCTTTACACAGCCATTTCATAGCTAGACTCAACTACAGCGACAACACAGACACACTCAGAGGCAGATCTACAGGACTAGACGATAGGATACAGTGGTACTTGTGACTTGGACATCTTGAAACCCAAAGGCACCGTGCACTATTCCCAATTTCACAGCTGCTCCCAGCACCCACAGTGGCACTACCATAGGAAACCATCTCACAAGATGCTAATGCCGGGGCTGGCAGAGCTGTCCCCTCTGCTCTGGGGGTTTCCCTCTGACACAGTATTTCCTAAACAAGGGAAGACACCATGGCAATTCTCCCCAGCAAGAGGATGTTAGCACAGGCTGAGCACAGCTCCTAAAGACCTCATTTCCTGTCTGTGCTGGCCTAAGACCTTGTCTTCCCTCTGTGCCAGAGCTGCAGTTTGGTTACCGAGGACACAGTTTGGTTTGTCTTGAGGGTTCCCCCCCCCCCTTGGTTGTTTTTTTTTTTAACCATAAACCTACAAACCCATAGCTCCAAAAATGAAGAGCTACGGCAGACAGAGACCTCCACAACACAGCAAAAACTTAAGTACACCATCAATACAAAAGCACTTTCTCAAGTAGCAATTCAAAACTTCTACAGTACCAATGAAGCGCAATAATAAAATCTTTAAATGAGCCTACAGTGTTAGACACAATGCCAGTTAAAAGTTACCTACATGACAAGTTACAGCTGTTTGATGGGGAAAAAGAAGTGCCACCTGCTCACAACATTTCAAATTTAAGTGAGGAAGTGAATCTAAGATCCCTGTATTAATTGAATTTGTCACACATCATAGTCCTCCTCTCCCCAGCTTCAACTTTTCTAACTATCGCTGCAACCCCCAGTTTCCTCAGGTGAGCACCTTGTTTCCGTACAAGGGGTCTAACACTTTTTATCAGTGGCATATTAGTATTTTGCATAAGATAATATAGAGGAAGTAGCTTATTGTTAACCATTTCAAGATAGACTAAGAGTTAGCAGTTCAGCATGTAAAAGCAATCGCAGGCTGATAAGTGTGAGCAGCAGGAAATACTGGAGGTGAAAGGCAGAGATGAGTCAGGCTTTCTTTGGGAAAAAGAAGCAGCTTGACTAGCTGATGGTTTTTAATCTTATCTAGATGAAGGTATAATCCAATTATCTTATCTACCTACTAAATATTCCACACTTACGTAAAATGATTAAAATGGCAAACATCTCCTTACAGGGTAGCTGTCCTCTGACATCTACCGCATGTCCATACAAATATTCCCATCTTCAAAGGATGTTAACCCACCTGTGTCTGAACATAGGGACGATTTTCTGTCCTCAAAGGCAAACTTGCTATTATTTATTTTAATAATATTTAGTAGTGGACTTCAAACTTCTAACCTTTCTTTTGACACTTGGGTTTTTTTCCCCAACACAGTCATCGGCTACATACAGTTCATATTATTTACATTACAGCAGCTTTCCACATCATACTTGTATTACACTGCTCTCTACTTCTGCAGCATACTGCAAGCTCTGATCTTTTTCTTTAGCACGATTCCTTCTCCCCTACCGCCACGAAAGCCTGACCTGTTTGGGAAGGGCTCCTGAACTCTCCCTGCTTCCAACTAGCATTTGCAAGGTCAACACTGTTATCCGAACGAGAGAACAAAAAACACACCGAAAAGCATATAGACTATTTTTTGGTGCTGACTGGGCTAAAAATCTACCACCAGCAGGTTCTACTGAACGAATCCTTGATTTTACCTTTTTTGTTAGAAGCCTTTTGTAACTGCAGGAGTTTGCTCAGGAGATATGCTTGTAGAAGCGCACAAATGCACTCTCAAAATGAAGTAGTTCTCGCACATACCGTCATCCTCAGAAAGGTACGGCATTTCTTTATACCGCTAAGTCAAAGCTACTGCAATCAGTAACTAAAAGACAGGCCAAGTGCTTTTTCTGCCTAAGCAATATATGCTTAAATCATCATAATCTATGCAGAAAATGCAGGGAAAAAACTTCAAGTATGACTTAATAAACTCTTGCTGATTCCTACTGCAAACAGGCTTGCTTTTTTCCTGCAATTACAGAAGAGGGATTTTTTTCTCCCACCACTTTCAGTTACCACAAGAAGCCTATTGTTTGGATTTAACCATGCAGCACTCTCGATGCAAACACACAGCTCGTTTAGCACCCTGGACTGCACGTAACTAAAAATCGAACAGAAGGCAATTCAGTCCCATTACAATAAGAACAGTGCTTTGTACTAAATACCTGTTTGGAGCAGAGACACATACCCTGCTTTGGCACAGCTATAGAAGACAGTGCCTGTGCATACCAGAGAAGTCTTGCAATACTTCCAAATATCCAGGTGCCTGTATGGATGTTGTATATCAGATGACAGCTTAGCAGCCTGTTAAGAGCAAACATCATGCGGGTCAATTGCCCCAAATCCAGGAAGCCAAAAATTGCTCCTCAAGACTACATCTCTATGCCTCCCTGCACAGAAACACCACGGTCGCATCCGCTATCATTCAAAAACTGATTCAAAAATCAGTTGGACACACCAAAATGAGTCATCTTTGTGCACTGGTATCTCAACTCTGAAAACTCCTGCTCTTGTCCCTCCGCTAAGGGAACTAAAATGCTGTAAGCTCACTCGTAGCTGTGGCAACAGCAAATGCAAATCCTGCCACACTGCAAAACTTCACCACCATCTCCTCCAGCACATGTGAACTACATGCAAGCAAAACCACCCTTGGTTTTTTTTCCCCCAAGAATAAATTGGGTTTCTGAAATCTGTTCCCTAAAGCAAAAATCAAATTGGCAGGGGAAAGTTTAGCCAGACTTACATTGCTTTAGCAGGGTTTGTACTAGCTGTGCCTGAAGGCACTTAGGAAAAGGGCCCAGAAGAGTTTGGAAACAGTGTGCAAGAAGAGGTTCAAGGTCTCTCATGTACAACTGCAAAGACTATACCCCCTGTTTAAATTAGGTGAGGAGCTACTGTATTTGCAGCCTTGAGCTTCAGGCTGACCAAATCAAAGCACTACTGCTTTCATACCATAAAGTTAGCAGTGGATATTTAGGCATAGAAGAGAAAATGGGTTTAAGTGACACATTTAAAAAAAAAAAAAAAAAAAAATCCGATTTCTAAAGAATACCAGCATATCTGAATGCAAAGATATGCTCTCCCAAGAGCTCTCCTCGGGAGATATGTCAGATATTTCTAATTAAGATGCAGCCAGTAACTGCATGTAACCATCAAAGGTTAAAAAACAACTGATGGAGGGGAAAAAAAAAAAGAAAGGAAGAAAAAAAAAAAAGGAAGCATCACCTAACAAGCTTCCAGCAGCAAAGCCTGTGTGAACTGTAAGACCTGAATTGCAAATTTAGCTTTGGTGAGAATTTTGCCTCTGAGCCCAACAGATGCTTGCAGGGTATCTACTTGTGGTTTGCAAAAACTTCTCAGGCAAGCTTCAATATTCTGAATGGCAAACAAAGAGTAAAAGCCCCAACTGATGCTTCCTGCATGTTGAGAAGTTAGGGTGGAGCTTCTAGTCTTCTGGGTTTGGTGGGGGTGTTGGTTTTGTTTTGGAGTGGGAGTTGTTTGTGTGTGTTTTGTTGTGTTGCTTTTTGGGGTTTTTTTAAAGGACAGTTTGGGTTACCATGTGCAAATAGTTTGAGAGAGTGAAAACACTACATCCTAGCCTTCATCTATTTGTGAGCAAAGCAAATCTAATCCCACAGACAGGTTATTCTATCTGGTAGCAAAGCAGATGAGCTAAAAACTAAGGAAAGGGAGAGTTACCATGGGATACCAAGATGCGTCACTTCTCTTGGCTCTCTTGGTGCCATGTGACATCTCAGCCGTGAGTGAAGAACTCAGCAGATGGGATAGGGGGAAAAAAAAAAGTAAAAAGGTCTCTAGATTATGGCAAAGTTTAGGCTTTTAAATCCAATTTGCTAACTGCTTATGGCTACGGAAATACAGGCAAACAATATTTATCTATAAACCAAACTATCTGCCTATAAATCTATTGCCACTGTGCAATAAATATATGCCTTCTCTTCCAACAGTCATCATCTACACTTTTTCGGTTCCTTACAGTAAATTCAGTCCAAGCACGTTCAGAAATACTGCCCTCTCTATCTTCAGTAAGAACTATCACTTGCCTTTCAGAGGCAGCAAAGCAGGTCAGTAGTTTCCACCTTGCTCTAGCAGCCACTTCACAGCAATAGACAGGAGCAGTCAGAGTTCAAGAAAGATCACAAGAGGGATAAATCACTTTCAATTTACTCTCAAAGTTACCAGGCAGATCACCAAATCCATGCCTTGGGATGGAGCCCGCTGAACCAAGACTCTCTTTTAATTTTCAAGGTATCGCTATTTAGCAGCGCACCGCTGCAAAGCTGCCGTGTGTGTGTGCAGCGCGTGAGCTGAGCCCACCGCGTGCTTACCTATACTTTGATTTTCACCCCACTCAGTCCAGTATAAATTTTTAAACATCTCCTGCTCCGAGTCTTTCTTCTCTACACAAAACTGTAGAGTGGTTCAATGTTTGATTCCCCCCCTCCCCCTTTTACAGCTGGCAATTTCTTTCTAGCATGTCAAAACAGCTCTGATTCAAAGGACATTATTCCACCTCCGTCCTCCTCCACCTCCCAAAGCCTCCTAACACCCACATGCTGCCGAGCGCCACAATCTCCAGGGAAATTTGGTCCTTCCACACGCCAGCCAAGCAAACCACCCTTCTGTAGTAAAAAGCAACGTACAGTGTAAGAAACCTTCACCCTCCAAGCCGCCCCATTGACTTCCGTGGTGCAATCCCAGAGTTTCAGCTCTACCCAAACTTTACGTCATGCTAAAAATCAAGCTTGCAGGGAAATACTGAAGCCCATCTGTCTCCAATGCATCGCAGTAACCTGATCATTACCCCAGACACCAGCTGGCAAGCTGCCACTCCAACCTACCCAGCTATTAGCGCTCTCCTATTAGCTCCAGATTGCAAAACTTTGGTAAAGTAACACAGCAAATTATCCAAGACAACTGCTGCTGTAATCTGCTCTTAAACACCAACTTTTTATCACCTGAATGATTTGCTACTATGCGGCTGTTTCCCATTAGCTACCAAAAATATGAAATAATACAGAAGCCAAGAAATCCCACATTTAATCTGCTACGCCAACTTGTAGCCCCTGCGTTAGCACACATCTATACGACACGGCATTTGAAAACAGCTAAGCATTATTTATTACCTACTTACAAAATGAAGTTTCACATTTCTGCAACAAGTTTAACACAGATGGTGTTACCTTCTTCAAAACACTGCTTTAATAACCATTCCCTGAGTCAGGAGATACTCTCTTTCATAGCCATGGCTAGGTTTTATCCAGCCTCCTTTGAACGTCTAACCTTTCAGCAAGATCCTGCAGCAGGGAATACGGCGGCATAACTGTGCACCACCGAAAGAAAACTTCCCCTTGTTTTAAGCTTGTTGTTTCCTTGTTTTATTTGACACTATTTTTTTGAATGGAGAGGGCCTGGGTACAGTCATCCTCTGCTCACGCTTTTCGTTAACATTCCTCTTCTCACTTCCTCCGCTCACAACCATTTCTTCTCCACACTGAAGAGTCAAAGTTTATTTACCTCCTTTTATACAACAGCTGCTCTGTGCCTTTGATTACCTTCATCATCCCTTGCTGAACCTTCTTCTTTTTGGAGATGGAGGACCAGCTGGAATTCAAGACACAGGGAATCACGGAGAAAGAGTTTTGGTTTTGTTTTTTTTTTTGTTGTTTGGTTGGTTGGGTTTTTTTTTTTTTTACAGTAGTTTGTTGTTTCTCTACCCCTTCACTAATAACATCCATTCATTACTTTGACTTTATAGCTATTTTCAGTGTATGGATCTCCAAACTCAGAAAAAAAAGCCTCCCAAGAGCAGAACAAAACCCAAAACTGATAATGTTTTTGCATCATGCCAGTGTTGCACAAAGAAGCATTAGGTTTCAGAGACAGGAAAGGGCCTGGAAAGTGCAGTAATCTCTTAATCTCTCACAATGGCTGTTTCCAAAACTTCCTTGCAACCAGAGTAGTAGAGCAAGGCATTAATCACATCCCTGCCTGTGCATGAGGAAGCTTTCCTCCATCCTCTCGCTTCCCTCTGCTAAAGCACTCACCTTCTGCCGCTCAGGCCCAGCTCGGGAACGGCCTGCTTCTTTTATATGTCCCAATCCAGGGCTCTCCATGCTTTGGCAAAGCACCCCCAACCTGACAGGCACCCCCAAACCCTCTTTTCTGCTCAGAGACGCAGATTAGCATCCCCCCCTCCTTGCACGTATCGTTGACCCCTACTCTGCACTGCTGCTTGGACTTGCTCTAAGAGCCACTCAGCATGCAACACATCTGCTGGCACCTCATCGCAGCAAGTCCTGGAGAAGCAGAAGCGAAAGCACCAGTGCCCTGCAGGTGCCAAAGCCAAAAGAGCAGGGAGGAAGGGTGCAGGGGGGAAAAGGAAACATGGATCTCGTGTTCAGAGCTGGCAAGCCTGAATTATATGGAGCCACAGGCTCCATATAAACCAAGTAGAATGTGCATCTCAAGCTGCTTATGCTTTGGGGAAAAAAAAAATATATATATATATATATATATATACACACTTTGGTCCCCTCTATTTATTATTTCCTCATGCAGTACCAGCAAAATGACCTCTGAGGCGGGTAGAAAAGAACCCTGCTTTTTTATTAGTAACCAATTGCTGCTTTACAGCATCATTGACCTTGTACCACATACCAGATTCCTTACCTCACCTATGCTTGACACATGCTCGTTTCCTCTTTTCATGTGGAAACAGAGTACCCAACACTTTCTGTGTCATTAATAATCACAGCACACCAAGGGGCAGAGCTGTATCCTGAAACTCTTGCCCGCTACGCAGGTTTTTTTCCCCAGTTTTTAGCACCTCAAACTCCTCCCAACACAGGATGACAACACAGATTAAAGTGTACATTTTCACCCCAAATTACCACAGAGAAGCAGATACCGGCTGAATAGAAGAATTTTCCAGCAAAAACTAAAGAATCGGTGCAGAAACATTAAAAAAAAAATCCTTAGGCAGGCATTTTACTGACAAACAATGGGATTACAAATGTACGGAGAAAGAACTTCAGATTTAGCATGACTTTTGGAGGGATGAGACAACTTGCACAAGCAAGAAGCAGCAGGATGCAGATGAAAATCTGATGTTTATGTAAGTTCACTTAAAGAAACAATCTTCTAAGTGTTTAGACTTACCCCTTGCAAGGCTGTGGGGTAAGAATAAAGCTCTTCCTTGGGACAACCTGCCAGGTACTCCTACTGCACAGTTTTGGATGCTGGTTGGAATAGACAGGAAGAATGGATTCATTTTGCTTGTGATGATAACTGGGCTTTCACTCAAATGAGCATCCAGCACCCCACCTTGAGAAGAAAGAGAATCAACAGGTCCAGGAACAGACTTTCTTGGGTACTCCACCGGGAATTTCAGGTTTCAAAAGAGTTCTCACTTGTAAAAATCATATTATATGAATGTGGTCTGTGAAACAGCACTCCTTTGCTGGAGGCTACTCCTCAGGCATTCAGGTTGTTCGATGCTCTGCTCCTTTCTTTTTTCCAGCAAGCCACTTCTTTCTAGACCATTTCTCCATCCAGTTTTCACACTGTACAGGGACACCCTCCTGCTCACCCAGTATGCCCTCCTAAACAGAGACACATTCCCACCGGCATGAGATTTTGACATGTAGATCTCCTTACAACAAGGTATCAAATCTTGCAATACCTGAGTAACCTTGTCCAACTGTTCACCAAACGGATCGCCATCCTGAAAGGTCTCGGCTGTTTCACCGATACCTAATGTGTATCTTTCGGTGCAAGCGTTCGTGCTGCCTCTTTCTGAACAGTAACATTTCAGCTGTCAGCATCATCTTCCTGCAATGCCCACTTCTCATCCAGGTCAAATCAAGCCAAATGAGCGTAAGGGACAGGCAAACAGTAATAAGACAGTTTGCCAAGGTAGGCATTAAATGATGTGCAATCATTCTCCAAAGCGACAGACAGAAAAGCCATGGATGGCAGGGTGTTATCGCATTGTCACTCACCCTCCACTCCCCCTCATCCTGAATTCGTCCTGTGCACTCCTTCTGTTCCAAGCTCAGCTTGACTCACATTTTCATCTCAGCCTCCGGGCCTCCCTGCTGCCATTGCAGAGACTCAAGACAACGACCGAAAATCCAGTAAAACTATACCATCCTTGTTTTTCCCCTCCAGAGGGGGGACAAATTTGCAGAAAACTGACCGTTGTGCTAGAAACTGCAGAGAGGAGCTCCCTTTCCTTACCTTAACCCTGACACATGCGGTGCATAATGTTACAGGAGCAACAGGCTGACAGCTCCGTCCCAGGCCAGCAGTGGTACCTCGCACCATGATCAGAGGGAGGCACTTCTCATGAAACACCATTTTTAGGATAACCGTACACCATGCCAAACTACACAGCATCCAAACTACACCGATTTAAGACTGCTCAATTTGCAGCGCTGCAGGTATCACATCGTCATAAGATGATCAACACCAGAGTTCCTGAACTAACAAGTTGCAACAGCAACCCAAATGCGTTCGGTTTCCCTGGAAGATGACAAGCCCAGAAATCATTAATTTAAGAGCTAAAGTTTTGATTTGGGTCTGGACTAGTATAGTTAGCAATACTCATTGCACAGGGCAAAGAGGCTCGAATAAAGCTTCCTAATTAAGGCACTGCTTTACCGTGGAGAAATACAAATAATGCCTATCTGCTGTTGCCCCCTTGACTTTTGGCTAGGCAATTCTGTGTGCAAACAGTGGTGCATTTGAGTTGTGAAGCTGAGTACACAATGTATTTCCCCCTACACACAGAAATCAGCTCACTTTCATACTGGCTGCTTCAGCTGTGTAAATAAGAGCTAAAATGCTGCCTTATATATATTCTGTAAAACTAAATCCTACAGAATGTAGCCAAGTAAGAATCACAAAATTTTTAAGCTCTTTATCCTTGTGGTATACTCCTTTATTTCATAATTCTAACATAGGATTCACCATAGATAACATTATTAAAATTCGATGTCTATTCATTATAAAACCTTTCTCGACAGAATGCTTTGGAAAATCTTGAGGGGAGTGGGCATGAAATCAGCATACTTTCATGCACCACTTGCAATTCTGTGATTAAGTATCTGCATGCAATTTACCTGTGCAACCATTGCTCTAAAACCAGAGCAAGTCAATGCACTTAAAGAATCTGGCCTCGGCTCCATGATGTTACCACCTTGCTAACAAATCTGACACCTAACCGGCAGGTGATGCTTCAGAGCTAGCAGTGATTTAATGACAGAGCTGTCCTGCTTTGATAGATCTGCCCATAGCATTAGTCCTTAGGGGTTATGAACAGAGAGCTCACACGTTGGCTTTGAACAAGCTGACATCCTCACAAAGCACAAACACAACCTCGTACTGAATATTATTGGAGTATGAGAAAAATCATTTAGAGAAATGGCAGCTACAACATAGCTACTTGCCTTATCTCCTTTGTGAACAGCTTTTAAACTGCCAGGTACGGCTATGATTAAGGAGCAGCTGGAGATGAGAAGAAACATCCTCATAACTGACTACAGGTAAGTTTATTTGAGCTTCAGCACAAGCATTTAAAAATAAAAGAGCACAATGAGGATGCTGAAAGACAACTGACAGCTTGAGGTATACACACCAGTTTTCAAATAATTTCTGTGATGTCAGGTAATGTTTATGATCACAGCATTCACTGAGAATTAGATCATCCATTTAGCAGCAAGTTTGCCAGATCAACTGTCTGGGGACTTTAAACAGGATCAGTAAGAACTGTGGAGCATTGCAAAACTGGAGTCAGTGCCTTTGCATTCTTGGTATTCAGCTGCCTTCCCAGAGAATCTTCACAAAAGACTAAAACGCAGTGGGGAAACACAAAACAAAACATGAAGAGGAAGAGCAAGTCGAGTGCTACAATTGATTTCAGGAGAGACGCATGCTGTCCTTGTTGACTGCTTTGCCCAGACCTGCTAGTCTACCTCTGCCTTGTCTACAGCGCTCAATTTCGCATCTGCTGCTGCCTTCATTTAAATGCTTTTCATGCAAGATTATTATTTTTGGAGCAGACAGAGTTTGATGGACCAGTACTATGGCAGGGCGGTTATGCTATCACACACAGACCATCCAAATCTTTGGCGGGGGCAGACACAAGTAGCTGCATCGGGCTGAGGAGGGCATCAGTCTAATTTGGATCAACAACAACATTCACAAAACATCTGAAGCAACCTTGGAAGCACAGTTAACATATCCTAATAATAAAAACAGCATTTGTGCAAAGCGTGTTCCTTACCTTTTCTGCCACTCGCCTTTCAAGATGTGCCGTATAGCTCAGGGAGCTCCCAAGGCTACATTTACACGAGCTTTCCAAGAAACTATTAGTAAAGCTTGGGGAATTTCACGATGCATCAGTGTCTGGAGACGGCTGCAATGAAGCTCCACAATGCAGAAAAGGGCAGGGAGGACCCTAAAGGTAGGAGCATGTTCTAGAAAAGATGATATTTAAGTCTGCCTCGGTGTAGCTTGGATGCACACATGATTTGAACAGCTGGGACAGTCACAGAGGACTCTGGTGACAGAACAGACATCCTCCGTTGGGACTATGAAGTCCCTCAGCATTTTAATACCAAATATTCTACCCATCCTTTGCTACGTATTTATCACCATGGAGCAAAATACATTAGATATAACATTTTGTCTTCCTAAGTGGTACATGGAAATCTGTCAAAATAGTTGCTGACAGCCTTTCATTGGAATTCATTCATTGGAAATGGGGACAACAGAGGAAGGGGGAACGCAGGCCAGGAAAAAAAACCCTTTTTGTTTTAATGCATCTTGAAAACAAATCTATAAGAACAGAGAAAAACATTTAAGCGAATGAACTAAAACAAAGCATCTTGTGCAAGAATCCCAATAATCATATCATCTGTGGAATAATAAAACTGCAAAACCATGGAGTAATTTTAAACAACTACGTCTGTCATTAAAATAACGAACGAACTAGTCAATACTTATCCAATAAGAGAGAGCTATTTAATAGGGCCTAATTCAACATGGGAACATAGCCTGTTGGATCCATCTAACGACTGAAGTTGAGGGAAAACAACTGATTAATAATGCACCTTCTCAAAAGCACAAAATCCAGAAGTATCACTCTCAGACTCTATGTCTCCTGGGTTGCAGCCTAAGAGGATGTCCAGATTCATTAAGTGCTTCAGCACCGTTTGAATACAGGTTTGCTGAATGCAAAGAACCCAGATATAAACCAGAGAGCAAAACAAGATTAGAGATCAGCAAGATGGCATTCCCCTCGTGAATCCAAATAAACAAGACATTTTGAACTATTTCCAGCATGACTTCAGCACAAAATAACATTTGCACTTCAACGTAATAATAGTTGATGTTTTAACTGCGTGCTAAGAGCTACGGGAACAGTCACGCACAGCAGCCCTGAGTTTGACATTGGCTGCTCAGCCTTCAAAGGAAGCAAAAAGAGTTGCAAAAGAGCCGTGCTGTATTTCAAAGCAGTAACTGCCTTTCAGATAAAGACTAAAGTATTTACGTTCACTCTTCAAGCACTTGAACCCAAGTATAGCACAGTGGTTGCTATCAAAATTTTGGGACTTGCTAGGTGCCCTGTCCCATCCCCAGAGGTCTCAGGTAGATGATGTGACACTTGAAAGGAGCTGGGATGGCATTAGCTGTCAAACTCTAACTGAAACCTCATGTACATGACAGCCAAGTAGTAAAAATTAAGCCAAAGCAAAAAGGGGCACAAGCAAAGAGGATGCAAAGCAAGACGGAAAACCCATTTTCTCTTTGAACACATGCGAGAATTGGTGAGCACACTCTTACAGGAAATCCTATTACTTGGGCCCGTAAACTATGAATCAATCTCTAAGTAAGTCAGAGCCAGCCTCAGGACAAAGGAACAGCCATTTGCTAATCCAGTTGACAAACAAATCTGGAGAAGGAAGATTGCCTCTTTGGATTAAGGATTAATCAGCAGCAGGTACAGCCTATTTTCATTAGCTGCGGCCATTTTCTGCTAGCACATGCTTTGCCTTTTCCAAGAAACAGGGGAGCAGCTACGTGTCTGAGGGAAAATGGATTAGGAGACAAGAGCAAAACTATCGACAGCAACCTGCTTTATGCTACTCACTTACCAAGAACCAGCCACGCTATATAATAAGCAGCAATGGCTAGGAAATCTACCAGAGAAAACTGATCGATCCGAACAAACTGAGCCCAGGGAACATACAATGTCTGCTCCAAAATTCAATCAAATCTTCAGTTTTGGATAAGTGCCCAAGATGTTACGCCATCACTTCTCTCCTTGGACTCCTCACTCCTCTCTCAGTACATAATTGCTCCATTAACATGGGAGGAAGGAGCAGCAGCACATCAGACCATAGGCTGGATTCGGTTACTCCCAGGGGATTGCATGGATTCACTCTTCATCCCCCTCACTTTCCAAACACAACCTGCGGACTTTGTGTTTATACCAAAACCACCTATGCAGATCCTGCAACACCCGCTTGCCATTCCCACTTCTATGGGACAGTTGTGATGCATGCGGCTCACGTGCATCTGGAAAAAGTCAGGGGGAAGGTTAGTAGAGGAGGGTCAAACAGGAGCCGAGAAGGATGCCCACGCTTTCCCAGAGAGCAAGGGTAAAGCCAGCAGCACATCGGCCAGGTGTTGCTGTAAAAGGTGTTGGCTGTTGTGTGCAGAAGGTGAATAAAGGCAGTCCTTATGCAGCAGATCCTGGGCTTTAACCTGCCACATCACCTCTTCAGTCATCAGCAACTTCAAGCTCGGGCATTCCTGGCAACAAAGGTATTACTTAAGAAGTCAATGTCACAATGAACTCATGTCCTACAGAGGATACAGAAAAACTCTAAATTCACATTCAGTTACATGCATGATTAATAAATTTCCCCAAAGGCGCTTTTATGTGTACAAGACAACACCCAGAAACCAGTCACTGCTTTTAATGGAGATTATCTCCCATGCATTTGA
This sequence comes from Fregata magnificens, assembly GCA_013389945.1. Classification (NCBI taxonomy): domain Eukaryota; kingdom Metazoa; phylum Chordata; class Aves; order Suliformes; family Fregatidae; genus Fregata; species Fregata magnificens. The sequence continues at coordinate 258,476 of WAAD01041961.1, forward strand.
CATTTCACAGGGTGGTGGGGTTTTGTGGGGGGAGGAGGGGTTGTTGGGTTTTTGTGGGTTTTTAAACATCTGCTCTAGTCAACTGTTGCCCATTTAACTGGCAAATCTGATGGCTGAAAATCTCGGTGCCTGTTAAACTACTGAGGAGTCTGCACTGGAATTTAATTTTAACTATTCCAAGCTCTTGCTGTATTCATACACATTTTTTATTTCTGAACAAGCAACTTAGGCAAAAATATTTTTTAAAGATTCCGCATACACTGAGGCTCTATTCCCATGGAGTTAAATTTGGTAGGTATAAGCATACCTGGCAGTAACAAGCTTAAACAAAAATCATTAAGAGATACAGAAACTGAGTTCCAGCCATAAACCACTGCTTTGCGCTGCTCTGTCTGCTTTAAATAGTCACCGTTACACTGTCATTATACAGCAATCAGTCCATTTGCTCCGAGTCCAGAGAGCTGCCGTGGTCAGAATCATTAAGTGCTATGTAAAAGCAACGTCGGGTTTCTCTTTCAAAGCCACTAAAGTTTAAATTTAAAAGAGAATTCAGCAAGCAGCTATATCGAGCACATACAGTGCCAAGCTGGCGGATGAGTATATTTATATAACAAAAGGCTTCCTGGATTATTTTAAGACTCAAGTTCTGCAAAGCTAACAATTGAGGAAAGGGATGTTTTCCCTTTGTTTAAAAAAAAAAAATACTTTAAAAAAAAAAAAGTGCCATTGAAGAGACAGCAGACAGCAGTATCTTGATATTCCACTATATTAGATCCCTAGATTTCAGCAACGAGTCATCCATGTGCTCTGTGACCCCACAAGTTTGGAATGCACGTTGCCGTATACTGAGACAAATACACAAAACATACAGAGGTCCCAGATACCAAGGCATCTGCAGGTAATACCTCCACATAAATTACAAGGTATGCCACATGCCTGACAGTATTTGGTTTGAATCTTTTTCCTTTAGCACGGAACAAAGCAGCCTTGCATCTCTTGCACTGTACCTGCTGATGTTCAACCCCTATTAAATCTGCATTAAACTTTAAGTAATAGATTACTACATTATTCATAACGTCTGTGTATTGGACCCAGGGGAAACAAAAGTTGTATCGATACAGTGACATGAGCTTCTGGTGTCTAGTAAAAGTGTCTTCCACTCTTAATATTTATATAGTTGAAGGAAGGTGGGTAAAGTAGGAATTTTTCATGACTGATGAAAATAAGCCTAGATATTACGGTTTTTCCGGAACAACTATCACAGAGATGCCAGCTTTCAGAAAGCAGCAACTGCAAAATTAAAATCTGCTCGTAACGATTCACCTTACGTGCGACACACAAAAAAATCAGTTCCCTCAATTTCAGCAGCATTGATGTTTAGTCACGGTATTTTTCTCATTATTTCTGATTACTGATGGTATTTCTTATAGTATCTGTGGAAGCGCTACTCAACATCTTAACCGTACAACACTTGAGATTCAGAGGCATGCGGTACTGTGACTTCTGTTAGGAGAGGGACTAAAACCAACTTTCCCAAAACCACATTTGCTCAGGGCACCCACAGGAAGAATTACAACTGCATTAGGAAGAATCACAACTGAAAGCTGCTTTTCTCTTCTGTCCCTCACCGCGACCTCTCAGAATCAGCCAGTTTAGTCTCACTAATATTCAAGAACATTTTGAGAAAAAGGCAGCAGTTTTCCCAACTAAGAACGGAAGGCACGGAAGACTTGGTTCGTTCAATGTGCTAGTCACTCAGGTTACACACAAGCAAATAACAGTTTTAAAAACACACTCTTTCTCAAAATCTCTATGCCCAATAGCTCCACTTTTATTTTCTGTTCTTACGACGCCTCCCCCTCTAGCTCTTAAATCAGTCATGGAGCTTTCCAGCACAGATCAAACCCAACAAAATCACAAAAATCTTAAAAGATGCCTTTCAGCAAATCCTCACACAGCTTCAAAGGATTAAAACACAAAAACGTTAACTACAAGCAGCAAGAAAGGGCATACGCCCCGTTTCTTTTCTCTTTGCAGGTCATTCATCTATGTCTAAGCCAGAACTGGGAATGGAAACCAGGTATTCCAGCCGCCAGTCTGGTTGTCTACCCAATGTATCACTCCAGTTTCAACAGCCAGAAGGGCTTATAGGTAGGGGTTTTGGAGCGTTTATACACAACCTACATCATCTCAAGTTTTGCTCTTAGTTATCCTTACCTGGAAGCACGAAAAAGGAACCGATGTAAGTGATCTTTCAGTTGCCTAAGATTATACAATTTAGTACTGGAGTTAGACTGTTTGTGTAACTTTTTTCTTGAATGAAGAGAGTGCCAGGCTGGCACAAGCAACGGCTAAGCTAACAGAAAATGGAGTGAATCATCATATTCTCTACTAAGCCATGCTTTTAAATGAAAGCCTCACTTAAAGAAACCAGGCAGTTACAGGTGCCAAAAGAAACAGTGCCATGCAGCTGTAGGACATTAAGTCAGACAATGCAAATACACAAGTGAGGACCACTGACTGCTGCCAGTGCTGAACACTGCCATTGGCAAACACGCAAAAAATGATTAATCCAAAGCAAAATGGATATCTGCCCGTGCAAGTCCAAAACATGAACTTATCCAAATTCAGGTCCCATTTAATATCAGTTTACAGTAAACAAAGTATTTAAAAAACACACCACTCCAAAACACACATACTTGAAAATGCAAAATTCATTTACTTACCTGAAATTGCTTTTCTACCCAGAGCACTCGATTCATCGGGTTAGAAGCTCACTATGAATATGAGAGTCAAAGCTCAGAAGACCTGCTGCTGGCTGCTTCTCACGTAGTCATGAGTCACTATTAAAAAAAACAAATAAAAGCAATTACATATGAAGAAGCAGAGGTAACAGCAAGCCTTCTATTAAAATATTAGGAGTTATTACAACGTGAAGATGACCTCAAGGTCTACCAATAGCTGGGATATACAGTAAAGACTGTGCTAACGTGGACAGCTGCATTTTAAAAATAGTATTTCCCAAAGGATGCAGAAAGAGAGAAGATCCCTGTGTCCAGATAAGGCCTATAAGCAGCTTTCATTGGATCTGAAGGAGACCTGGAGTGCTTCTTCATCTACTTTGTGGCATCCCACGGAGAGCAGATCCACTACTCCCCACACGCACCAGCCTTCCTGCAGGAGTGTATCTTGCACGCACGCCCATTTTCCTCCCAGCCTGCACCAGGCAAGAGTGGTTTGGATGAGACCCCCACCCCCAAAACAACATGGGAAACGAGCTGCCAGAAATGGGCCACTGACCACCTGGTTTGGCCCAGGGGCACCATAGACCAGAAGCCATCTAGTCTCAATGTCATGCCTTCTTTGCTTCAGCCTTTACTGCTAAGGCTGGCCCTCAGGCATCCCAGCCCCCAGAGGTGAGAGAAAATCTGGAGAAAGGAAGATTTCCCCTTGGTTGAGCAGGATTGGATTAGAGATCATCTAGGCAAACTGGATCCTCACAAATCCATGGGCCCCGACGGGATGCACCCACGAGTGCTGAGGGAGCTGGCGGATGTTCTTGCCAAGCCACTCTCCATCATCTTTGAAAGGTCAAGGAGGACAGGAGAGGTACCCAAGGACTGGAGGAAAGCAAATGTTACTTCAATCTTCAAAAAGGGCAAGAAGGAGGACCCGGGAAACTATAGGCCAGTCAGCCTCACCTCCATCCCCGGAAAGGTGATGGAACAGTTCATCCTGGAGGTCATCTCCAGGCGTGCAGAGGAAAATAAGGTTATCAGAAGTAGTCAACATGGATTCACCAAGGGGAGATCATGCTTGACCAACCTGATAGCCTTCTGTGATGGCGTGACTGGCTGGGTAGATAAAGCAGTGGATGTTGTTCGCCTTGACTTCGGCGAGGCCTTCAACATTGTCTGCCATAACATCCTCACAGACAAGCTTAGGAAGTGTGGGTTAAATGAGAGGACTGAGGTGGATTGAGGACTGGCTGAACGGCAGAGCTCAGAGGGTTGTGATCAACGGCGCAGAGTCTGGCTGGAGGCCCATANAGGAACAACCCCACGCACCAGTACAGGTTGAGGGTTGACCTGCTGGGAAGTAGCTCTGCTGAGAAGGACCTGGGAGTGCTGGTGGACAGCAGGCTGACCATGAGCCAGCACTGTGCCCTTGTGGCCAAGAAGGCCAACGGGATCCTGGCGTGCATCAAAAGGAGTGTGGCCAGCAGGACGAGGGAGGTTATCCTCCCCCTCTACTCCGCCCTAGGGAGGCCACCTCTGGAGTACTGTGTCCAGTTCTGGGCTCCCCAGTTCAAGAAGGACAGGGGACTGCTGGAAAGAGTCCAGCGGAGAGCTATGAAGATGATCAGGGGACTGGAGCACCTCTCTTATGAGGAAAGGCTGAGAGACCAGAGTTTGTTCAGCCTGGAGAAGAGAAGACTGGGGGGGGATCTTATCAATGCTTACAAATATCTGAAGGGTGGTTGTCAAGAGGATGGGGCCAGACTCTTTTCAGTGGTGCTCAACAACAGGACAAGGGGCAATGGGCACAAATTGGAACACAGCAAGTTCCACCTGAATATGAGGAAAAACTTCTTTACTTCGAGGGTGACAGAGCACTGGAACAGGCTGCCCAGAGAGGTTGTAGAAATATTCAAAACCCGCTTGAACGTGGTCCTGTGCACCCTGCTCTAGGTCTACCTGCTCAAGCAGGGAGGTTGGACAAGGTGATCTCCAGAGGTCCCTTCCAACCCCTACCATTCTGTGATTCTGTAATCTCAGTGTTTCGCTCTCGAAAGCCATACCAGTTGAGCAATACCCAGAGCACCTTTTCTTTAACTAAAAGAGCAAGCAGGCAGAACAACTCTTGGGATACACATTGCTGCTTGGAGCACACACTAATGAAATAAATCTTGACATTTTCTTTGAAGGGAGCTGGTAAAGCTATCCAGGCTCTGAACCAGGCATCACACAAGACAACAGGTTTTGCTGACAAATAAGCTGATGCAGGTGGAGCGAAGGAGGAAGGCTGAAAGCCTTTTCTGCTAGTCTTGAAGATAACCAAGATCATTTACAAGAGAGGAAGCACTTGCAACAAAGCAAAAACGAAATGTAAAAATCAAAATGCATGTGACCAAAATCCTCAAGAGGCAGCACCCAGGTAATGTACTTCTCTCCATCCCTGCTATCTAACTTTCGCACAGCCAAATGTTAGAGCTGGCAGCAGTAGACAAACCATTCAGCCCCACGGCTGGGAAGCAAATACACTTTTCATCCAATCCCCCCCCCAGCTGTCAAGGGAGACAAAACCACGGGGGAGATTCAGAAGAGAACCAGCCCCCTTTGACATGGGGCTCTGCAGGGCTATTTCAATTAAACTTTTGAATAAGGGAAAACCAGATGGTCTCCCTGCTCCATTCACATTAGTTAGAAAACTGCGATTCATACATTTCCATTCAAATACTAGTTGGGGGTGGGGGGAAAATCAAATTCTGCTTGCTGAAGCAGAACCAAATCCAAGTAACTGACTGCGGGGAAGCAAGCAGCCTGCGGCATGGCAGTTCTGCTTTCTTGGACTCCTTTTTAGTTATGTTTAGGATTACTTGGAAATTCGCATTTGGGGTTTACACGGCATTCTTGCCTCATCTTCAGGATTATTCCATGAAAGTGCTTTGGGGAGGGTGCCATTAGGCATTTGCCCATCTGGATAGAGCCACGGCGCGCTGCCAGCGGCGGAGCTGCTCAGTAACAGCCTTGCTATCCTGCCCTGTTTGCTATAGGATTGTAGTAGTAAGAGCTACTGTTTACAAAATGTAAGACAAGTTATCTGTCCCATGAACACCCACCAGCACGTCTTCAGTAAGGAGGAAGGCCCCGTTCCCATGAGTAACTGCACTCTTATCTTGTAACAACAGCCACCCTCCCAAACACATCATACTCTCTCTGCTCGCAGGCACTCGCTCATCTGCCAAGCTTTATGAAGCCCCAAAAGCCGCCCATCTGCTGGGAGCAGCATCCGTGTGAACCACGAGAAAGCCAGCCTGCCATACCCCTCCCCGCATCTGGAGGGAAAGCTCCAAACTCCACATACCCACTCTTCTAGGAAGGACAGATCCCTCCCTGATCCAAGAGACGATGGAGCATAAACTGGCACTCAAACGTAAACAGACATTTTTGATGAGCAAGTCATGAATCAGCATGTGCTGCTGAGCACCACAAGCGCTCCCAAGATGCTCGATAATGGCTGTAGCCTCTTCCTCTCCAGTATAAAGCCATACAGACCCTGTAAGGACATGTTTTCTGCCACGTATAGAATTATTTCTGAGCCAGTTAGAAGAAAGTAGAAGCAATTCACACCGACAGTTAGCTTCGTTTACTACCCAAGTTACACTGATAGCAGAACTGTATGGCAAGGTTTGATTAGAGCTCGTTCCCATCTTTCTTGTGGCACACGTGGACCTTCACTGTGTTTTTTGGAAAACTCTTAACATTTTTTCATATACTTCTCAGAAAATAAAAGGTCTGTCTTACCTAAATGAATTAGCCTGTATGCCAAACTCCACTCCTTCCCCAGGAGGAAGACCTTTCTGTTTGCACAGCGGTGGCTTCTGCTCCGATGGGGTACAGGCTGCCAACTTCAGGGCCCAGTTTCCTTAAATTGCATTTTAGTATCTTCATGGAAGTAGTTCAGTTTCTGGAGTTGCTAAGCAATAGTGAGCCATAACCACACAAGAGAAGTCCACTTCTATTTTAGCATATAACATGACAGCATTCAGCTCTGCCTGTGATACCACTTGCTCCAACATCTGCAGCATTTCTTTAATGCAGAAGCACCACCTAAGAAGGAATTCTGATGGGTTTGATGCTATAAAGATTAATTTCTGAAGTTACTTGCCAGTCTTGCTGTCCATATCACAAGATGGCTAACAACTACCAGTCATTCTCAATAGCACCCAAACACCCACTAGGGCATCGCTAGCTTATTCAGAATATATATGTCATTTTACAACACCTGATCTAATATATTGTAACCAGCACAGCCTTGAGTTTAGGACAGGCTTAGATTCGATGCTGCGTCTCTGACTAATGCATTTAAATAGATTACAGCTTGCAGAAACCTGCAGGATTTCCAGAAAGAGCAAATAAGTAAAAATGTCTCCTTGTGCTGTACATCAGCTGTGCCTGCAATGCACAGACATGAAGCTTTGGAGTTGAGGATTCTCCTCTTCCTCTTTTACTTCCCACTTAACACATATATGCAAGCAGCACCATTGCAAAAGGAGCAAGAGCAGGCTGTTGTCTTCCTTTCTTCCCCAACATAAACAGCAAGGATCAGGAATGTCTGCAAAGGCTGGATTAACCGGCTACCGACTGCTACTTAGAAAAGGCACCTCCATGATTAGAGCAGTATTTTCATTTTACCCCCTAGCACAGGAAAGCAGGTGTATTTCCACATTTCACTGGCATGTGTGCTTCTCATTTGCCAGACGCACTAAAGTACTCCTTAAAATACACCGGAGAAATTCAGCCTAAATAGATCACTTGCGCGAGTTCTCCAACCCAGTACGCTCATGGATTAAAGAAGTCAAATTAATTGATTTAAAGACAACGTAAGGGATTTTGAGAGAATGTTTAGCCGACATCCAGGATGTCATTTTAATCCTCCTCACAGCTAATTCTTTGAACATAGGAAGCCAGTAAAATTTGTGATGCAGTTCTTACACAGAAAACATCTCCAAAGGCATGCTAATCACGGAACTATTTTGCAAATTGCTCCTAATCTACAGTTGTTTGCCTCTGCACTCTTCCTGCTGAGACAATAAAATCACACAGCGAGTCGTAATGTAGTGCTCACTCCCAATGAAAGGGTATGTAAGAAAAGAATGATCCTCATTTGTTTTATGTAGACAGATCTACAGTAGGGAACCATTATCTAAATACTACTACTCTCCCCCAACCCCCCTGCCCCAGCTTTTGCTATTATATTTTAGGGTAACTTCCATTTTACATTTTTGTCTTTAATTGTAAAAAAGCAGAATATTTTTAGCTCCCGTATCCATTTTGGGAAGATTTAAGAGACAATTCCCGCCTGCCAGACACACCGCATTTTTAATCAGTGCTTGGTGAAGCACTAAGGGAGGCAGCCCAGAAACATCCCCTTCATCTTTCTTATATGGAAATATGGTAGCAAAACAGCTCGCACACTGCAAACTCATTCCTGATGTCCCAAAGCCCTGAGAAAACTGTCGTTGTCATGACCGACAGCAGCATAATTATGTGAATTAGCAAGATTTATTCATGGGATTACCTTTGTTTAGTTCTTTCAGCATCCCAGTGACCTGAACGGGGGACTGGGAACAAAACTGAGGGGAAGAAGCTCAAAAGACTTCACTGACAAATGAAAGATACTGTTTGCAGCAAGCACGCTTTCTTCACTATCAAAATTTGCACTTTTGTCACGGAAGTACACAACTGTACTCAGTCTCACATCTCAGACATCTGTGTATTTTCTGCACTAGCTTGTACAAAGCCAGCCATACACCACCAAGTCTTGATTTCCATTTTATGCTGTAAATAAGGTGAAGTATAGTTTTTAGAAGTGGGGGAAAAAAAGGACTGCATGAACACCAGTTAAGACAACAAACTTTTGAGGTCTCTTACTAAATAACTATGGCAGAGAGAGGAGGAGATAAAACAAAGGGAGAATCAGCTTCCATTAGAAATAACCAGATCCAAAACCCCCTTTGCCTGTTGCCTGGATTTATTTTTAGGTCACATCATAAGAGATCTAACACACAAGTACGCAACAAATAGCGATCCCATTAACAGGAGACGGTCTCCTTCCCTGTTTCCAAAATAATCGTTCTTCTCTCATGCCCCCTCCCCACCTTCTTGTTGTTCAGCCTTCCAAAAAACACCTTACAGGACACACTCCTCTCCACAAATCTGGCCTCAACATTGCTATGAGTCTCTTTATCACTCAGTGTGCCAGCTGCCCCACGGACACTTGGAAATCTTTATACCAGATGGACGCCAGGACACTGAGAATTTACTTGGTACATACTGGTATTTTCAACTGTCCCTACCGGGTGAGATGCTAAAAATTTCCCAGATTCACCTGAAAATACGTTGAAGGTAAAAAGCTCAGACTAGTTAATTCTAAAAAAGCAAGTTATTATTAGGTTGGAAAAATATTAATAAAACGAAACACAGTGCAACTAACATAGTTAGGTCATTTTCAGGATATTCACAGTCAGACCTATCTAGATATTTCCCTAGGTTATAAAAACCCAAGGCCTGATTATTCAGACAGATCATATTTTCTGGATCAATATTTGGACAAAGTTTCCACTACATACAGCTCCCACTAGCAGTCCACTTAGTGCATATATACGTACACACATGTACCTATTAGAAGGACTTTCTTGTAAGCCTCAGCTTGATAATAATTTCAAGGTATACTGTTATAACGTCTTTTTGAATGCAATGCTGTCTGCTGCAACATTTCAACATTCAAGCTCCTTGATTACTGGCAAACCCACCAAGAGTTCCCTCAACTTGCAATCAGTAAAACTACTCATAAAAGGTCACATGCCTCTTCACGAAAAGCAACTAGGAAATGACAAGCCTTCCCTTCAGCCTGTGACCTTTCATACAACATACCTTGTGAGTTCATTATGCAAACATGTTAGAGATAAGGAATGCAGGGTACGACCGGAGATATGGACCCCACTGCCGCTCTTGGAACTGACAATAACACGAGTGAAGTTTCCTGTCTTCTGCCACCAATAGGAACTGCTTCAAATTGCTTATGGTACTGCTTATTTTTACCAATCAAAGTGGTGTTTGGCATCTCATGGATCATTTTCCATTGACTGGTACCTATTCTGGCTTTACAGGAGCTAGAGAAGAATGGGATGAAAGCCAAGGAGTCCATGACAAGCACGGTCTACATGCTTCTGCTAAGGGGATGGAGACAGAAATGGTTCACCTCGACCTGCAAGCAACATCACGTGTCAGAATTCACACTATATTTAAATACATGACTTTGCACCCAAAAGCCTTCCTGTCAAGTTATCTAGTGACTCTGAAACAAACCACAGCAGTTTAAACTTAGTTCTCCCCATTTTGCAAGTGCTTTGAAACAACAAGTCCTTAGACATATTCCACCTTTGCAAGCATCTTTAAAAAGTAGTAGCTGATACAAAGCTATTACAAAGAGAGAAATCGGAATAACTGGTGTGGCAAGAGGAGGTGCACCCTTCATTGACCAGAGAGTTGAGAAACCGTATTTCTCATACTTAGATTTTTTTCAGCTTTTAACAGGAGAATAGTACTACGAGTTTGAGATTTCACTAGTTGGACAATATGGTACCTGCAGAGTAGCGGTGATGATGGCATGGGAAGAAGGGGGGACCAGGATGGATGCTGGTTCGCTTACGTGCTGATCTCAAAGGAAGAATGGGCAGAAGGAAGAGACAGGGTCATTTACAGACTGTGCAGTCTGGAGAGATTAAGGCAAATAAGCAGGGCACAAAACCACATCTGTTGTGTGTTTTTTCAGCTCCAGCAGGGTTAAGAGCATTAGTTCAGATTCGCTTCTGGAACACGATCCTCCGCTGGTGACTGAATGTCTCCTTTGTCAGCCACCCTGCGTCACAGGCACATGGCAGCTCGCTCTGGCAGCTCACTCTGGCCTCGCTGCTCCTCCGAGGACATGCAGTGCATTGCGCGGAATGCATCAAATTCCAGAAGTACCAGTGGATGCCGACAGTTCTCCTGGGCAGGGAGGTCAGGGGATACTTAGCAGGACAGCTGGAGAGACGTGCTGACAAGTTTTGTGTTCATTGCTCAAACTTTGCAAGTAAGCTAAAAACAACCTGCTTCATGAAGCACACTAAGACCTCCACTGAAGTGGAAAAACCAAAAAAAAAAAAACCTAAACACATTCTCTGCTCATCTGGCATCATCTCTGGCAAATACACTCAAAATGTGCCCAAGCAGCTTTCCCTGTGTTAATGCAGTGGTTAAAGATCTTTTGAGGATACAAAAATGTGCTGTTAGCAACACTGAAATTTATAAAGGAGGCTTCTTTAAGCCTCTTTAAGCTCTTAAAATATCATTCAATACTTTGTATGTGGGTCTCTTCTAAACAGAAGATTTGCAAGATAATTATACTGATATCAGAACAGCAAACACTGCCACGTACGCAATGCTTGGGCAGCTATCCCACTTTAACCTCCTTTTCAATTCACCTTACTGCCCAGGAAAACTTAATCAAAGAAAGGCTGTAAAATGGAAAAACAGAAGGTATCGTTCTTGCAGCACCTCTGGGCTGAAGCCAGCATACCCAAGATCAGTGACTACTTTTCGCAGAGATTCCCTTTGGTGCTGCCATTACACAAGTAAAAGTTTGGCGTTTGCTTCCTCTATTACAACCCTTAAATTCAGTCACCCCAAGCTTCAGGGCTTTTATTTTCATGATACTCCCTTGCAACAAAAAAAGCTCATAGCTGTTCTGCTACATCAGTTCAATCAATGTGTAAGAGCAGCTAAACGGCATGCCCTGTGTCAGACAAGAGTCTGTCTGAGGCTTTGACTACTTTCAGCTCCAGGAGTTTCCTGAGCCTGTATTTAGTAACCCTTGGGGAATCTCACCCCCTGGACGCGATCCCATTTAAACTCTTTGTGTCCATAACATTATCTGGCACGGAGTCAGACACGTCCGTCACTGTGTGGAGAGGGGAGTCCACCTGCCGCTGCCAGCTCCTCGGGATTCCAGTTACTGCCGCGTCCCATCTCCCACACAGATGGGGTGGAAAGAAATCCTTCTTTCTGGCTTCCAGGCTACTTACAGATTCAAGCAGGTATGTTTACGCTACTAGCTAACTTTTAAGTTGTCACAAGCTGTTGGGTTTCCTCGTTCAGCTCTTTCTCGTAAACAGAAGCCAGGTTACAATCCACAGGTTGAGAACATTCTTCCCCTCTGTAATAACACGTGGGAAATGTTTTAGAAAACCTTTACTGTAAAATAACAAATGCCAGAAATGTGCCTTTCCTCTGCAAGAAAAATTATACAGAAATAGACTTTATCTCAATAGGTTCCTCCATGATTCCTAAGATGCTGTACTAAGATTTTCAAGCATTAAAAGTGGCAGAACAACTGATTTTTACATTCTTTCATACGAGGCATCATCTCTGGCAAAGCCAAAGAATCTCAGTACCCCAAAAAGCTGATCACTTTGGTCTCTAATGCTGCTAGCAACGTTCAACAAATGTCAACAACATACTTCGTATTTCCTTCAGGATTTCAACAGCCTACAGAATAAAAGGACAGAGCAGCAACCGTTCCAACAGATGACAGAGCTGAGCATGGCACTGCCTGAATGACAAATGACAAGGCCACTGGCTAACAGCAGCATGCACATCTGCTAGTGTCAGTGCTAAACCATATGCACCAGATCCGCTTACCAAATGCGTTTCTGCCATCACTTGTGGTCTATTTTTCTACAGTGGAACCTGATCGGGCTGGTGTTACGCCAGCACTCCTCAAATACATTTCTAGCTGCTCCTACTTACTACACAGCAATATTCAGTGACAATTTTGGGGAGAAAAACTACTGTAAACTGTTCCATAAACAAAAATTAATCTGGTTATGGATGCCAGTAATTTTTGATACAATAAATGGTTTGGCGTGTGATACACTGATCAAAATTAACATTTAGATATGACATGTTGCCCCACTACATCCCACTCCTGCCCCTCAACTATGTTAGAGGTCCTTCTTCACACTGCAACGTTCACGATGGCTGCATTCCAGTCTGAGGGTAAAAAGGTTGCCTGTAAGCTGTTTATACAGTATGTGAAATGCTTTGTTTAACCAAAAATATTTGGGCTCCAAGAAATATTAAAGCAAGATATAGATTTCAGCATTTGCACAGTAAAGAACTGCAGCTCCTACAGATATTGCCAGAAACTTTCTTCCTTAAGCCTTTACAGCTATAAAAGACTATTTTGCTAAAGCAAAACTACAAACAAAAACCAAAGTGTAATGTTCTTAATACGCTAGAAAGGGTTATAGCAAGGATGAGAACAAGCAGAGGACAAAGCAGAGGTTCCATTTCACTCTTGCTCACTTTGTTCAGAGCAGATCATAGTATTAATCAGTAGGAAAAACTTGATGGTGCAGCAGGGTAAACCAAAACTTATGGGGTCTTCCCCAGTAAGCAGGCTCTGGAAAACCACTATAAAAGTAAAGGGAGTTTCCCTGCAGCCTGGTCCACAATTTAACTTGTGGTAGTGAAATGCAGCCAGCCAGCAGCTCATCTACTACACTTAAGTCTTACAGTAGTCATACCCACCTTAAAAATAAAACTCTGCCCAAAGCATGTTAGTTAGGCTGTCATTTAAGACAAGAGGAATTATCATATCGGTCACCAGAGGCAAAAGCATGACAGTTGACAGGAAATTTTCAAACAACACTCACAATTCAGCACAACTCAATTATCCCAGGGGTACGGAATTGGAAGAGAGGAATATTTAAGAATGCTGTTCAAAAGCAGCAAAGCATCATCTCCTTTTCCAGCTCAAAGCTCTTCTCATTTAAAGACATGCTCTAGACATGCTCTCAACGTACTTGATTCCTGATCCCTGTTTTAGTAGAGCAGCAAAGGCTAAATCAGATGTGCTGTACCCTCTTGCTAAGGCCAGGACACCTCGCTAGGGAAGAAAAAAAAAAAGAAAATGAGGGGGCAGGGGACAGTTATCTATCTCCAGCCCCACTACGCCAGTTCTGTAGTAGTTATTGATTAGTGCATTTTTCTGTACTGTCTCCTTCTCTAGCTCTGCAGTCACCCCATCCCATAGCTCCAGGTGCATGCTTTTCTTGGGTTGTGGTTTCGTTGTTTGCCCCTGCCAGGGAATTCCCAGCCACAAGCTGGTTCTGCACCAGTTCCTCACTTCCATAAACTGCCTAATAGATTTATCTCAAGCTACATTACAAATGTAGAATTAACCAAATATAAACAGGGAAAAAAAGTTAAGCTTTTAAAACAGTGATCTGGCAGGTAAGGAAATGTTTTCCTGCTCTGTTAACATCACTATATGCAGGTTTACAGCAAGGTAATACTACATACTTCTATATTTTTGTGTTAAAAAACACTAGGAGACCCTATACAGTACTTGGGCAATGAAAGAGCAAGTTTTGACATTACCAAAAATGTATGTGCAGACAAATAAGCCCTACAGTTTGATAAGCCATTTCCTTGTAAGGTACTAAAAAACACATGGATCTTACTCACACTGCCTTACAAGCTGGAATTTGTCTGGTGTGGTCAGAGACCTCAGACAAACAGGAACTGCAAGTAGTGAAACCCAGACAATCCAACACACCAAAAACACCCCAAAGAAAGTAAGTTGGAATAAACTTTGGTCAACTTGGTGCTTACCCTCCACGAGGTTAACTTCAGCCCTATGAGATTGTTTTTCAAGAGTAGTCTTGTGCAACACTTAAATATAAGAATACTAGACGAGGCTCAAGAGTTTAAGCAAAAGCTAGAAGTTTATTATGGGTCCCTGATGAGACCCCTGGCACTAGCCTGCAGAAATAATCACAGCTTTTATGTGAGGACACAGGTAATTTCAGTCTTGCACTACAAAGCCAAAGAGCGCATTATTGCTTAGTATTGAACAATTTGCAAGACTAAGAGCACATCACAACCACCGCATGCCAGTAAAACCAAACAGACTTCATTTTCCAGTTTTTTCTTACACCAGGGAGAAAAGTGGTTAACACCAGGCATATTAAGTGCCAAAATTAGCCGGTTTGCTTAAATGCAACATACAAAATCATCTGCAGTACTTCCTGAGGTACAAACAACAAAAGCAGCAAGTCACACAAGATTTTCAAGTCTTAGTTTAAGGGTGAAAAAAAAAAAAAACCCCACAAAAAACAACCGGACTGTACTCCACCTTTGAAAGCACAGGAGGGGCAGAAAGGCAGGCTTCCCATACACCAAAAGGATCACGCAGCACCTCCAGGTTTCACAAGACCCCTGCAATCTTTAAAAATGAGATCTCTCTTTTTCTTTCTCCAAAGACACATGCTTTACAAACCCGCTGGGAGAGAAAGCCTAATTCTGAAACACACATAAGTAGGCGTGCAAACAGCACCTGTGCTGTAGGAAGTTTCAAGTGTGTCAAACTAAAAGCCATAGAGATTTTAGTCTTTGCTGCCAGTCAGTACAAAGAGCAATAGGCAAAGTTGCCTTGCACCCTTGAATTTACATGCCAATACCAAAGTAGACAAAGAGGTTGAAATATAAAAGTGACTTTCAGCCTCCCTGTCCACTCAAATTCTTCTCCAAACGCTTGTAAAATGACACAGCTATCCCGGTTGGTCCAATTAAGTCATCGGTCTACCACAGACAGACCAACCAACCATTGCCAGTGCCCTATCAGTGGTTTAAATTAGTGGCATAACAGCTCATCACCACCTCACCAAGAGACCTTTTCAAGTCACTGCAGAAGATGGCACCACAGAAAATAAATCCATTCCCTTCACTTTCAGAGATTTACAAGGGTTATGCTCAGCTCAGAGAAATTATAACAACCTTTTGCCTTCTCCAGTCCTCTTTTTTTTATTTGGAGTCTGAATTAATTACAGGCCAGAGAGCAGATGAGCATTAGCTCAGTCTCAGTTGCACGATGAACGGTCTGCACTGCTCTGACCTAGACGGATTTCACTGACCAGAAGAAAGCCTCTCAGCACAGTGCAAACACCGGTGAGACAGTAATGAAAACTGAAATCTGTCGTGCTATCTCATTTCCCATTCCTCTGCACAACACATTTTATTTTTAGGTTATAACATCTGATGCAGGAGGGAAAGAAAGGATGGGCACAAGCACAACAACTGAAAACAAACTTGGAACGCCAAGAACGAGACATTTCCATTTCACGTTTGGTTACATTAGCTACACCTTCAACTCACATTCAGCATTTCTGGAGTCACGGTGGCAAGATTTATACTGTCACACTGATGTCACCTTCACATGTGGTTTCCCCGCAGTCACAAGCTGCTTACAAAGAGCCCGTCACCATCCTTGCGAACTAGATCAAATGCTGCTTTTTTGCCTCTTGCTTAATAGGGAAACAATACGATTGAACAAGCTGGGTCGGGTATGGAAGGGGAAGACACAGGGGATATTGAGAAGGTGACTCCTTAGTGGAGGTTCAGCAAGGAAATCTCCAGTATGAGAATTTAGAAGTTGGTGAAGCTCTTTTATAACTACAAGTTACGTGAGCCAAACAAAGGCAGTAACAAAACTTAGCTCTGGGGAGAAGCCAAAGGTCAGAAGCAGAAAGGTACGGAAGCATGCAACACAGAACAGATCTCCATTTTAAGCTCATGCAACGTTTAGATACATGGACAAAGTGATCCTCCAGCAGTGGCCTGCTCCCTTCTTACACACAACGCTTCCCTGCAGTTAAGGAACCTTCTTCTCACGTCACTGCAAATGTACACCACAGGTATGCATCAAAGCAACAGAGCTACATGGTGAGACTTGGGCAGCAAGTTCCGCCTAAGGGAGGAAAGCAAAGCTAAAGAAAATTGGCCAATATCAAGCACACCTTTTCCTGAAGCAGCTTCTCTTGATAGAGAGCTAATTTTCACCTCGGACAGCTAGCGACGAAGGGATGCATACTCAGAAGTACAAGCAGAGCCTTTGACAGCCTGAAGCTCTACTGCAGTTCCTTCCTCCCCTCTTTCACAGGGAAGCATTTTCTTTTTTAAACTTATCAAGCAAATCTCACAAATCTCTTATACCCACTTGAAGTCAGGGGTTAAGTGGAGCTGAAGAAAGACGGCATATCTGCTATTACACTACAATTGTCTTACATGTTCCTTTTTGCTAATTCTGTTGGTGCCATAGCTATCAATGGCAAGCAAGAGGAAGCTGAAAGGCAGATCTGTTCACCAGAGCATGATACAGGTAATGGCATAGTAATTCAATACGTACTTGCACTCTGGGAGTATTAAATTCCACAGCTGGGTCTTCAGAGGAGCTCGGTGACCCGGCTGAGGTGCAGCCTGCTCCCAAGTTTCACAAACCACGCCTGTTTCTTGGGTCTCTGGAGGCCAAGCAAGCGGAGGCTCTGCTATCAGTGTGCTGATACTCCCTCGTGGCTGTAAAGCACAGCAGCTCAGCAGCAACCCTCCTGACAATATGCCGTGCTCAGAGGAGCCACGGACCTCAAACTCACAGGGAGGCTTTGCTGTCATCTGCCACACACACCAAATTCAGCAGAAACTTTTTTCTCCTGCGACACTGACTTGAGTCTCCTGGGAAGGGAGATTTATTCTTTTGTTGCAGTGGCCACAAGAGAGACCTGCACATATATGCACTGAGCGCAATGAATTCAAGCTGGATTTGCACTTGACTAATTCACCGCAAGTAAAAAGCAAAGCTACAAGATGATACCTGGGAGAATGACGAAGGGGGTGCTTTAATTAGTCTACAAAGCAGTGTATAAGAGTGGCTGATGGGCAACAATTACTCTGTGTTAAAAATCAATACGTCCCTAGTCTGATGCCAAGGATACCTAAACCTCAGTGCTTTCTAAGTGGGCTTAACACACACATTAACAAGTGGCAGATGACTTGCTAGGGGTCAGGGTGGAGTTGAGGGGTCATCTCTGTTGGAAGGCAGCACAATGTGTCCATAAATAAAGTAACTCAAGTTCACCTGCAACAAAGTACAGCTGAGCCCTAAGGAAGCAAAACAAACCAAACAAAAAAAATTGTGAAACTTCTAACCAGAAAAGTTATTCCAACTTTCAAAGGTTCCCATAGTTTGCAGCAGAAATTTGTTTCACATACTTAAAGTTTTCTACCCTCTGTCTTGACCTAAAAGCAATCACCTTGGAAAAGGAATTTTCTGGACCACACCCCTGCCAGGCTACAGTAATTGCTTTTTAATCTTGTTTCTTCTGGGCATTGAAAAGCATTTGTGCATTGCTGCAACATCCCTCCTATGCAGTTAAATAAATGGTAAGAGGTGGTTACCTCCCAGGCTTCGGGGAAACGATGATCGGTATTCATTTAGAAATTTCTTATAAAAAAGATATACTTCCAGAGTTTGCTTTTGCTCTGTTAGGCAGAGCAAAGCCCTTTAGGACAAGCAAACCTGGGCAACTGTGAGAGGGGCACTTTAAGGCTCCTGCGTAGCTACTTGGCAGCCCGCAAAGCCTGGGCTATTCCACAGCAGGCTGCCTTTCCCAGAAGCAAGAGTTCAACACTGAGAATCGCCACCGATGCAACTAACAAACACATGCTTTGAGTTTAAATATATAAAGATTCTAATTTAACTTTGACCACTTCCAAAGAGGAGCCAGACAAGAAGAGATCTGACAGCCCTTCCGCTGCACAAACCAGACGCGCGGGGCTGGGGAAGGCACAGCCGCGGGGCTGACGGGCACAGACAGCTCTTTGGATGGAGGAACTGCCA
The DNA here is from genome assembly GCA_013389945.1 of Fregata magnificens. Lineage (NCBI taxonomy): Eukaryota > Metazoa > Chordata > Aves > Suliformes > Fregatidae > Fregata > Fregata magnificens. Next base: position 276,980 of record WAAD01041961.1, read on the forward strand.
ACTCACAGTCTCGCCATCACCAACAATATTTTAAAAGCCTCAGGCCCCAAAGCCCGAAGTACGACCAGCCTAGTTTTGACCTGCATGAGCAACTTACTCTCCCCGGTGTCTCATCTGTTAGTCCTCATCATCTCCCCAATTTCACTATGCAACCTCAATGCTTTTACACTTTGTTTTGAAGAGGTTTAGTATGTTTTTTAGTATTTCAGCAAGAGCTGCGTTTCTTTCTCGTTCTGACAGTTTCTGTGGTAAACTTTGATATCGCATCCAGTTACCAAACTGTGGTTTTTGAAAGACGAGCAAGTTCCCTGAAGAAACCAAAGTGCTGGATTGGAAACGGAGGGGGGAATTCCCTGCTGCAGTCTGCTCCTGTTAAAAATACCAATAGCCGGGAGTCTGAAAGCTGCGTCTGCACAGATGTGAGGGATTAATAATCTCTTCCAAACAAGTCTGTCAACAAGGAAAACGTTGCTGGCTTTTGCATGACTTCCCTTTTTGGGAGGCCATCCCCTATAATGCATCTGTTACTCTAGTTTTCCATTAGCTTTATAAATGCCAAACAGCCTCTTCCAGCTTAACAGTTAATCAGATGATTTATGAAAGGTGCAAAACCCACTAAATTGGCAGGAAAGAGAAAAACCGAGCTCCAGCAATGTATCTGCAAACTTGACCTGAACAAAACAACATATTTTCTCTAAAAAATAACGGAAAAGAGAGAGGAAACTTGAATGACATCTTCCTCAAAAGGGAGAAGTGCTGCTGGGTCTGCAGAGAACTCTTGTCCTCGGGAGCAAAGAGTCACTGTCAGTAGAAAGGACCTTCTCCCACATCCACAGAAGACCCCACGATGCCTTCTTCAAAAGGGATAACAGTATCATAACACCAAAAAGAGCGCTGGTACCATAAAAACATTGAAATCACAACGTTAAACAAACCCATTTGAAAATGGCTGTTTCTGCCCATTTCTGTTGAGCAGCCCCACATGGCATTAACCCGTCAGTCCTGCTTTACAGGATGTGTTTTTGGAGTTGCCCGCTTTCAGTTCCCAATGTAAGCAAGAAATGTATGTGCCAGCAGCACCCTGGTCCTTAGAAATATCAGTAGTACAACATATTCCCCTTTGCAGCAAAAGAACCTTCATACTGCAGATTTGAAAGCCGGTTCGCCTCGGATTTTTGCATCCACCTCCCCCCAACCACAGGCCCCAAAACTAGACACACACCTCAGGGTCAGGAGCAGGAATCTGTTCCACCCCTCTAAAAGCCATCTGCAAAGTCTTGGGGCTCGCCAAGCAACTGCTAATTCCCCTTAATTGCTGGAACGGGACCATCCCCTCCGCAGGGAAGGAGGGAGGGAGGGGAGGCAGCCCTGCACAGCCAGGAATTGCAGCCAGCTCTCCCTCCCCTGCCCTGCCCTCGGGGAATGCTTATCCCTGACTCCAGCCTCACGCACACATTTGCTGGGAAAAGCAGATCTCCTTGAAACCCATAAATTGTGATCCTGGTTGCACTTCTGGATGTAAACATGCAGGTTGATCTCTTGCAGAGCAAGCATGACACAGTGGCACGTATGGCCTGGGTGGGAGCATAACTGGATGCCTTCACTTGTTTTTCTGGCTCATCGCAGACAGCTTGGTGAAAATCCAAACGTGCACACTTGCAACAAGCAGGATGAGGATCCTCCCTCCTCTCCCTTGCAGCTCTGCACAGTTTTTTGGTTGTTAAAGGAAGGGGCAGTAGCTGTGGCAAGCATCCTCCCATGTCCCCCCACAACCCTGCACTTGGAGGGGTGTTTGCTGAACAGCCTGCCTGGGGGAAGGGTGAGAAACAACCTGCATGGCACAACTAAAGGGTTGCCTGTAATAGGCTTAACTGCTGAGCTGGTAGCTGCAAAAGGGATATCTGAAGTCCCAAAAGCACGAGCAGATTCTGCTCTCATCAGATACAGCCATGGGTCTTTCTACGTAGGATTAAAGATGGACTGACACACATTGCGAAAGCAGTTTCATTAAGGAAACGTTCTCTATAAACTGTAATACAAAAGAAAAATCAACACAGACCCTTAAGTTTCTGATGCTGACCTTAGCAAGCCAGGCTTTGTTTCCTGCTTTAGCACGTTCAAAAACCAGCCCTCAGTTTACGCTTGATCAGCTGCACATATTACCAGTTGTTACAAACAATCTACAACATTTTCATCCCCTCCCTGAAATTTCTAGGAAATTAATTACATGTGAGCATGAAAAGATAATCCCAGTTTGACAACACTTGCCAGAACAATATTCCTAGGTTGAGTATAGAAACAACACACACAAACCTGGCGACTGATCTAGCAAAGGCAGCTGTTGTTTAAATATCAAGCTCCCCTTCCCTTCTTACCTTATCAGAAGCCCCAGATACAGCACAGAGTCCCCAGCAGCAAGGCAGGGTCCCCAGCAGCAAGGCAGGACTCTGTGGTACCTACGCCGTGTGCTCCAGGTGGGGCCAAGACTCACCCTTTCCAAGCAGGAGCCAAGGCACTCTCCTTCCACAGCAGCAGATGCCTCACCCTTTCCAAGCAGGAGCCAAGGCACTCTCCTTCCACAGCAGCAGATGCCTCACCCTTTCCAAGCAGGAGCCAAGGCACTCTCCTTCCACAGCAGCAGATGCTCCTCCGTGACTCGGAGGTGGGGTCCGATTTTCCCCCCCACCCCCGTGCACCCAGCTGGGGCTCCCTTGCTTCCCACTGCTGTCCCTGCTCTTTCTAATGACAAGTAGCTGGAGAGATCTGGTTTCTGTTTCCTTCCCTCTACCTTTCAGGTAACAGCCACCTTTCAGGGACATCTATGAGCCCAGGGGGAAGGTGGTGGCAGCAGAGGTCTCACAGGACATGACCAGGCCTTGAGAAGGTGGGAATGGACACGAAGAGGTGGAAGACATGGAGGAATGGTGAGAAGACCAGTCCAGGAAGGCCAGAAGGACTGCTCTAAGAGGTGATTTGAAAGTGTATGATTTTAACTGCGTTTCTGAGCCTTGTACAAACCTCCACTCACTTTGATGACAAGAAGTACCACAACTGGTAGGTTTAATTTGGGAACACTTGCAAAGTCATGCTGAGAATTACTTCTATTAAATGCTGTGCTTAAAAACGTGTCACTTTACTGCACATATACTGCATCTCAATACTTACACTTGAGGAACAAGTTAAGTATGCAGCTTTGTAAGTACCTAAGAAAGCCTCCAGATGAGGGAACAGCTCTCCTCCTCCCTGCAGAGTTAACTGTAACACTTGGCTAAGCCACTGGAGGAACAGTGCTGCCCTCACCCTGCCAAAGTAAATTATAGCAATAAAAATACCAATTAAAAAAAGAAAGGTACTTTGCTCAAGACAATCTAACATGCCCTGTCTTCTAAGGGGCTGGCTTGAGATCTTCATTTAAAAAAAAAACCAAAGTACAGCACAAATAAAATATGCGGGTTATTATTAAGCATACAGCAAGTCGCTTCACATAAATGACCACAGAGCAATTCACTTCTGCTTTATAAAAAAGGAGATGTTTTTAAAGCAGTCCTTGAAAGGAAACAAATCCTCAAATTCAGAAGAGGATAATGCTGCCTCCAGAGAAGCCAATGAAGAGACCATTCCTCTTTTAATTTATTTTCATTCTTCCCCCATTTTTAAAGCTATAAATACAGAAAGATCAGCATGTTCAGCTCTTCAAATACTTCAGACGTTTCACTTTGCAGTGTCTGTGGAAATAAATGGACTTTTCCTTCCTTCTAGCCGAGGTTTGTGTTGCCTCTTTTAGTAACAATTAGCAACATTAAGAGCAAAGACAAAACGATGTGAGAACTATACACAGCTGCACATCCGAACCCCTCGTGCCTGCGAGCTCTCACCTCAAATCATACTTCTGATTTCATACTTCTTTGTGTCTAGGATACACACCAAAGGCAAGCATACATTCACACACACACACACACACTTTACCTACAATACTGAGAACTGGCTTTGTAAGTGCTGAAATCCCTTCCTAGAGAGTGGATGAGTCAAGGCTGCTACAGCACTAATGTAGTAGCATCAATATTTTCATTGTATCTTACTAAGATCAGGCCCCACAAACACCCCAGCGGCATCTTGCCTGTGCCCTCCGTCATGGCTCCTCTGCTTCCTCCCCTGCCAACAGATCCTTTCCCAGGGATTTCCCATTCATGGCATCTCTGCTCGCTTCAACCCCTTCTGCTCTGCCAGCCCCTCACCATCTCCAGTGCCAGAGCACCGAGGCTGTGCCCCAGTTCAGAGAAATCACTGGGCATCTGCTGGGGGAGCTAGGGACAGGACTGTGCTGGGCAGAGGGACTCTCATCCGGGAGGGAAAAGATCTTGCAGTCCCACACCATGCTGCACCGAAGCATTGCTCCAGCACCCCAAAACCTACGAAGCCCAGGCAGAGTCTCAATGGCACTTGAGCACTTCTTTCCGATAGCACTAAATGAACAAAACATAGTCTGTTATACGAGAGCTACATTAAAATACACCCTGCAAGCATTTAAGGCTGCATTGGGCTCTATCCCAACTATCCTAATTCAGGAAAAGTACTGGGAAACAAGCAAGTTCAGGCATTTCCAGCTGTCTTCACAGGTCCTGTCACTGCACTGGCTATTCACTGCCAGCAAGTGCTTTAGTTGCCACCTCTTACAAAAGCAATACAGGCTTCAGTTTAGTCTACTACAGACCCACAACTGCCCCTCATGGTGTGTTTTTTAAAAAAAACCACCAAACCAAACCAAACAACAATGCATCAGTCACAAATGATTCATTGCAGAAGTTTTTCCACTTCAGTGGTGCAGAGACTGCCATTAGTATTTTGCATGACATAGACCTGGAAGAAAAGTTGGTTACTATGGCACTAGTGAGGGCAGAAGATGTGTGGCACGATCCCACGTGCTGACATTCACTGTGTTGCTACTTCCCTCTTGATAAAGTCCTTCTCTGCTAGGTAAACCACAACGCATTTCTCCAAAACCTCCTGGGACACCCTTTAACATTGGAAACTGGGGAGACGAGGGGGGGGGGATTAAAAAAAAAATCAGCTCTATGATAGCCATGAATTAATTCAGCCCAGAAAGCTCACTTTGAACAGATGCACCTGAATCGTTGGTTTCTTTGGGAATTGAATCTGCAGCCTCTCAACCTAAAAGCAGGGATTTAGGGATCAGAGCTTACAGCTCCGAGGCATTCACACCTCACCTGGGTCCCACAGTGGGAAGCCTCTGTCTCCCACAAGCCACCCTGCTACCGCAACCACCAGCTCAGAGAGTAATGCACCAGTGAAAACCAGTCTCCCTCACTCCAGGAAATTCAAGCAGTTCGTCTCCAGTGAACATCTGGAGTTGGTCCACACACATCAAAAAGATTCTCACTGCTACTTAGATGAAAACTCATAAGAAATGAACTAGGATCCTTCAGAAAGTAGCACGACATACTTATTAGCACTTGCACGCACACTAAATGCCATGCCACTAGCCAACGTCTTAATGATAACATTTATACATGAGTTTACACAAGAGATGGGACTGAACTGTGTGTCCCGACTACGTGTGAGTAACCAAGACTATGAGGTGCAGCTACTTTTTCTGATGTTCAAAAAGGGGTAAGGTATATTTATTGGACTGTACATTTGTATACCCAGCTACTTTGAAATCACTTCACCTGCAAGGTCCAACTATGCACAACGCAGCTGGAAGCACAAGGCAATTACAAGCAGTAGCACCTTACCTATGAAAGATATAAAGGCTTCACCTCAGTGCAGGTCACAAGAAAAATTAATCCTTCTCACACAGTGTAAAAATTGTCTTTCTAAACCTATTTGTGCCTTAAAGTGTTCAGATATAGTTTATTAATTATATTTATTAAGCAGTCTAGACAAACTATAGATTCATTTTTCTTGAAATCAGGCAAGCAAACTCAAATATGACTTGGATTTTCATAATTACCAAGCTGTTTTGGCTTTTTAATTTGCTATGATGAGTTTTGCACATGTAGCAAGACCAGACTTTGGAACCTCCACCTTGAAAAGGTTGGAGCTTCAGTGTCCCCACAGCTGCATGTAACAGGAACACATGTACAACCCCATTCTCAATGGTGTCAGGATATCTCTGCACGAATACATGTATCACACACCGTAACACATTTATGTGATGAAAGCGCAGCTAGATGGAGGCAGGCAAAGCATTATCCACTTCACAATTTTTGCGAAGCTTATGGCAGCAGGGCCAAACACGAAGCAGGTTATTATCCAATCTGCAAATAAACACAAGTAATTAATTTAGTAGTATGGCATCCCATCTTGCACGCTGAATTTCAACGCATAGCTATTACAGTGGAACTTCTTGAAGGAACAGAGCAACTCCCTATGATTTCTAGTATATAGTCTGCTTTCAGGCTACAACCACGAAAAGACCAAAAAGAAAGTCCTGAACATGGAAACAAGGTTCCCAGAGCGTTAACAAATAAAATCCAAAACAAACTATAAAGATGACGAACATTTTTGTAGAGTGGACAGTTATTGTAGAGTGGACATTTTTAAATATTTGCTCATATCCAACTACAAATGGACAGTATTAAAGCACTATTACCAGTGTGAGAGGGATTACAAAGTTAATGCAAACAATCTACGTTTAACCTCTTAAGTATTTTATGCCATACTAGCAAAGTAGTCATCTAATGGGAAGAATCATAAAAGGATTTTAAAGATTGGCAGCCACTCAATAAAATGGCCCAGGAAAGTTCCCTGTAGGCAGTTATAAAACAACATCGGTCAATTAACTTGTGCCGTGATGAACTGAGAGTTAAGCAGCACCATTCAGAAGTTAAGATCTTTAAGGAGTAACTGGTAGTTCATTGAAAACATCAGCTCAGCTGGACAGGCACAGAGAAGAAACAGCTGACAGCCTTTTCTGTTGCATAAATGTGGTGCACCTGTATCTTATATATCATCTGTATCTCAGGTTCTTCCCTCTCCTCCACTACCATCCCACCTTGGCACCTAGAAAGACTGAGTAAAGCTTGCAGGATGGACTGTCTCTATGCACGAGGTGGGAACCACCCTCCCCAAAGGTTCTTACAGCAACATATCTCCTTCCTTGCAGATTTTCAACACCCAACTGCACCCTGAAAAACCTGACGTACCTTTGAGGTTAGTTGTGCTCTGAGCAGGAGGTAACATAAATTTGTCTGTGATTGTCGTCTCTACAAATATTCTCATAGCCACTTATACTTACTGAACTCTCAGCTGAACTCTGGCATTCCCTCTCAAAAACATTATAGATGCTTGGAGACAAGACACATGGCTATATGGGTCTGTGTCTTCTCAGCATAGATACTCACTTTCTTGCAAGCATTCCCAAAGAAATTCTGAACAAAGCGTCAGAATGCAAATAATCCACTTCTGATAAACATGCTTTGGGCCCTGTTTTTATTTTTAAAATGTCCCTTGATAAACCATCTATTTACAGTTTGAAAGGGAGAAAAACTGAAATAGGAAATTGCACATGCACGAAAACAAAGGCAATATCTGACAACTGATTTTGTTACTTTGTGGATAATTGCTCATTATTGCAAAATAAGGCTTTTGCACTGTTTCATGAAGAGTAGATAAGAAAGCCTAGCCCATTACTAAGTATTGCTTTTGGCAAATGCGAGCGTCTCCTAGCACAGCGAGTCTCCATAAAATCATGTTTCCATTAAATGCATATCCTGGCATCCCAAAACTACTGGTGGAAACAGAACGATATGTTCTGTAAAGTCATTTAGTAGGGACCTTCACAGGCTTGCATTCACCCTTTTCTGTCCGTTCTTGCTTTGTTCACAGTGCTGCTTTGAACACCACCTACCCCCACACTGCCTCTGCTCAGCACCCTGCCCCCTAAACACCCAACTTCAGCATTTTGAGAAGAACATGTACGTTCCTCTTCCTTCCTCTAAGTCTTGTTCCCTTAACTATTAGACTAAAAATGTATTCCCTAAACTGTCATTATCCACAGACCATTGGCACTTCATAGTCTTCACACACCCTCTGTAAGCAGCAAAGCTCACCCCAAGCTCCCCGCTGCCCGACTCACCTGCTGGCGCTGGATTTTCACTCCCATTTAAAGCAAGTGGACCTTGAGCCCTAATGCACCATCACTAGCCAAGCTGGCTAACAGCACTTGCGCTGAAGGTGGCCACGGGCCTTGGAGTTACTTCATCAGTGAATGGTGAGTGTGCTCTGGGAACCGTATGCCATTCGCATAGCCAAGCAGGTATTTTTGCAGCAATCGCCGTCAAGGCGCTTTCAAGGTCTTTTTCATCATAGTAGCAGCAGGAGTCATTTTTAAGCCTTTCAAATAGTTTTAAATTAACTTCCCTGACAAAGTTTTCCAGAGCAATATAATCCGACTACATAAAACTCTATGCAGAAGAGCACGAGTGCAAGGAAGACAAAGTACAGACCTTCAGAGCGGAAGAGAAACTATGGCTCGATTTAGACATAGCTGTTTCATTAGTATGTAGATTCAAAGCCATTCCTATGCAGTAATTGAAGCGCTACCCAAGCCTTCTAGCAAGCAAAAATCCATTCGGTGTACAAATAGGGCTTTTATAGTTTGGCACAGTGCTCGACTGCGGAGTCAAACTTTTCAATGCCTGGTAAATTTTTACTTGAAAGGGGCAGGAGAGCTCATGCCAGAAGCCCATATGAAATGCCAGCTCAGTGGCAGAAGGTCAAAGCGCGGTATCAAGAGATTTTATGGAAGTGTTTCAAGACAAACTTCTTAAAAGCATTGTGCTATCTAGGGAGGCACAGATTTATACTGCTGGGAAAGGCTAGTAACAATCTTTATGACTCCTTTCCAAACAAGGGTAATATCTTTAACACTCTGCCTTGTGAAAAGCACAGCAGTAGGGTCTCCTGTATGTGGTGAGAGCTGTTTCTGTGTCTATTTAATCCTTGGTTATTTTGCTGAAGTTAAGAGTAAACAAGTTTCTGTTCAGACTGTCCTCTACAAAAAACAAAACCAAACAACACTCCCCCCCCAAAAAAACCCCAAACAACAAACCTTCAGGTGCAAAAGGTTTTATTTCACGCATAAAAAACCCAGAAGTCAGACTCACAGACAATTGAAGAAAGCACAACAGAGTTTAAAGACCAACAGCCCAAACGATTACCTGATTACCTTTTTTCCATTAGTACCTAGAACTACGGCTGCAGGAGAAGGAGAAATTTAATTTGAACTGAGAGAAAGGCTCTATATTCTTTACCATTTTTATAGAAGTATTTAAGGTTAAGTCAGTGTCAAAAATGACTCTGAAGAGATGTCAAGCATGAAGACTTTCAACATACGACGTGGTGACAGCTGGCAAAATCCAGTAATAAAAAAAGAGATAGTAAAGCCCCATCGAAATCTGATCTGTCCGCTCAGGGTCTCCCCTTGCATCTACACAAATGCACTGTTAGACTAACTTACAAGAGCAAATTTGCAAACGCTTATACACTCTCCCATTAAAGCATTTCAATTGTCTCAATCTGCCATTTTAACAAATTCAAGTATAAGACTTTAAATTCAATTAGCACAAATCTCAGTGCTCCCAACATTAAATTTGCAAGTGACATTTAATGGCATTCAACACTCACGAAGCTAAGGTAATACACTAATGGACCAGCAAGGAAAATTATAAGACAGTACAAAACACGATGCTCTTTTTTAGTCAAGGAAACTAAAGGTGCGGGCTGCAGTGGACAGGAAGAGATGACAGCTATTAAAAATTCTTCTTAAACAAAGGCTGCAAGAGCTCTCCTCTCCAGATACCCCACACAGCTATGGCTGCACATAATATGAGAGCAAAGGAGAAAAGCGGCTGCTTTATTCAGCAAGGGTTTTGGGGGCAATCCAAATCCAAACTGCTGGGTTTTGGGGGCAATATACCTAACGTAAGGCTGTTTCAGTTCTTAAGACAGGAATTACAACCTCTTCTGCCATTTTTACTTCTGTTTCCTCCTACCTCTTTTTCTGATGAAGGCTTAGGCAAACGCAGCCCCACTTACCACCGTGCCCCAGACCCACATCAACTGATGCTCACCGGAATGCTAAATTTTCCAAGCCCTGTCCCAGTCAGCTGATAAGGATGCACACTGCACCCCAAGAAGCCAGCCCAGCGAGCACACCCGAGGAATTCTGCTAGCCTGCCTCCCCACTGCATGGCTACGCCTCACCCAACTGGGTAAGAAAGCTGCCAGTTTTCACACAGCTATGCTTCCTGCATTAGAAAACCCAAAGCTACTGGACTTCAGGGATTCCTTTAAGCCTTTTTCCCAAGTGGCAAGATGCTTCACCTTAACTCCTTTAAATAAAGCAAGCAAATTAGGGAGACAGAAGGCAGACCACACTGGGAAGTCCGAGAGAGAAAACAGCGTTAGAGTCATGGTTAAGAAGAAGGAGAGTTTTTTTGTTTGTTTAAATCTGAGCAAATTAGCACAAGCAAAACCTACGGCTAGTGAAGATGCTTTCACAATAAAGATTTACTAGTAGTTTTGTTTGACTACAGGTACCAGAGCAGTACCACCCAAGCCAATGAAGGAAGCATCAACAGGACATGTTCTTGCTCCTCTGATTTGGATGAGTGAACTGTAAAATCAGCAACAGCAATAACTACATTTTAAAAGCTGCATTTCTTTAAGGGACACATTATAGTCTCCTAAATTAGACTTTCTTTTCCCTTAACGGCTCTTGGTGAAGAGCTATCAGAACAAAGCTCAGGTGGTACTTTCGAGGATTCCCCCCCCCCAACTACATTAACATGTTTGATAAGACCAGAAACAATACAGATAAACATTTTAAAGATGTTTAAATATTCACTTACGTTAATGAACTATACACAGCACAGGGAAAACAGTTACACTTAGTAGCTTATTAGGATGGATGTTCTTTTTAGCAGCAAAAATCAAGCCCAAGTAACCTGCACCAAACATTGTCTCTGCCAAGAAAATTTTCAAAAGCATAAAATATATTTGGGATGAATGTGTCACAAAAAGCCAGTAGGTTTCATGCTTTCTTCACTCTTCTGCATTTCCCCCAACCTTTGGCGGGGAGAGAGGGGGAAGTGGACTTAATTATTAACTTGAATGATGCCACACACTTTGGGAATTCAAGCTGCATTAGAAGCCGGAGTTTCCAATCCACAGCACAGGAGTAATGCAGAACATCAGCCTTTGGAGGGCTGCCTGCCCCTATCTGCGTGCTGGTGTCCTGGGTGCAAAAAGTCCCCGATGACACCAAAATCCTTCGGAAAAGGATTCTAAAGGATACTAAAAAAACCTCTCAAAACTCAGGGTTTTCAGCTCACCTCTACTTCAGAGCATTTTTTCCACATAGAGTTGTTTTTGAAGTGTTGCACTTGAATTACGACTGAAATAGCATTCAGGTGCTCTGCTCTATTTCAGCAAAGAACAGTTTGGACCTACCTCGCTGTGAAGCCTTAAAAATCCTTTCTGCACAACACGCATCTCTGGGAACCTCACCGTGCGAGAAGGATCTCGTGTCACATTCAACAAAACCAGCATTCACGGCCATGTGCAAGTCTCCTAATTCATTTTTTGATGGTGCTATACAGATTTTTTTTTACTCCAAACAGGCCCCTCCTGACGTGCTGGAGAACAAGGTTCTGGATTATTTTTGTCTGAACATTTTTTACAGGATGTCCTGTTGCCCCAATTAAAAAGCCTCTAATTCAGCAAGCGTTCCTTAAGGCCAGACTGAAATTGCTATTAAATCTGAGTAAGTCCCAGGCCACCCATATTTAGCACACCAATTAACCAACGTTGAACAACACAGAGCAGCAGTGACCAGAAGACGGGAAGAATTTTTAAGTTGCCATCACCAATGGCGTTCTTCCTCCAGATATTCAGTTCAAGAGAACTCAATAATTATTTAATTAAAAGCAGCACCTATTCAAGCTTGACGAGCGTTGAGAGAAGCAACGATATACGTGGAGAACAGGTATACAAAAGGTGCTATTAACAAGCCACTGCCTTTTAAGGATACCGTTAACTGAGTAGTCAAACACTATTCATTAATACCTCCGAGTCCTGAAAATGATCCGTGTACTTTGCTTTATTAAATTTAGAAGTGTCACAAGTTTTCATTAAAAGCTAATTAAACATGTGGAGACATGTTGTCTCTAGGTTGATACGTGAAAGAAGGGTGATAAATGATTTGGGAATCACAGTTTGCTGCACAGACCACAAACACAGTTTAAAGGCATCTGAGCTAAATTTAATTCTGCTCTACATGCACGAACCTGGAAAATCGAGGCAATCTCTCTGGATTTAAAGGGGTTTTATTACCTTTATTGTAAAATTAGCCTTTATCGTTTGTCTGCGACCAACCAGGGTTGATTGTGTTCTCTTTCCAAACCCTAAACACGTTCACAAAACTAAAGCAATTCCAATGCCCACCAAAATACTACATGAAATAAAATAGAAGTGTGCATTACCCCAGTGCAACATCCACTCCCCAAACAAATAAACATAGCCAAGCCCAAACCCACGAAGATCAACAGCAGAGCTTCCACCGATTTGAATTGTCAGGCGTCACTTCTGTATTTTATACTGGTTCACAAACAGGCATGGAAGCCAACAGAAATCATTTTCATCCACGCAGACCTGGAGTGGCAGAATGGAGTCTGAAGGAATCGCTACAAAACCTGTTGTCACACCGCGATGCACCGATGCTGCCACCAGCTGAAGTGACACGAGGACGTTCATCGACATCCCATTTCCAGCTCTGCTAAGAGAGGCTGCCTGCATCAGCAAGCTTCATCAGCACCATGTCAGTATGGCAGAGCTCCCATTTTTTACAAATAATACTCTTTTCTCTCTCTTTCCATCCTTGCTTCGTGTATTTACGGTGCCTGAAGGCACCAAGGCCTTCTTTAATGAGGTTTTCACACAAGACAGAATAAATTAGAAACCTTGATCAAAACAGGGCCTCCAGCAGGAACACAGTAAAAAGACAGCCACATGTGTTATACACCCCAAAAAATCCAAATAATCCAGCCTGTCAATCAGCAAGCAATTTCACAAGCAAACAGGGAGCGCACCCGCCTGCCAGGGTGGGTGCCGGTGACAGCGAGGCCTCTCCTCCTCAACCCCTGTTCTGCCTTCCAGCCTCTTCATCTCCGAGACCCTCGGGCCACCACCACCCAGTAAGCCTCAGACCCAGGGAGGTGGCGCAGCCCTAACGCCACCGCTACAGCCCTTGAAGTCATCAGGATGGGACGGATCCCTTCCCCACTCGCAGCAGACACCTCCGGCTTCTTTTGGAGCGGGAAGCAGCCTGCCTTTGCACCCCAGCGAGCTGAGGAGACCAGGCAACCCCTGGGCTGATGGGGGGGCCCAGGCTTCCCCTGAGGGGGGCCCTACGGCCCCACCTGGGCTGAGGGGACTCAGCTCACCCCCATGGTCCCACCTGAGCAGAGGGGACCAGGTGCCCCCCAGACACTCTGGGGTAGGGGGGACTGGACCCCCCACTCAGACACCTTGGGGCTGAGAGGAACAGACCCAACCAGGCACTGGGACTGAGGCAATCAGAGCCCCTCCTGGGTCCCAGGGCTGAGGGGACCGCAGCCCCCCGAGCTGAGAGACCAGAGCTCCGCCAGGGCTGAGGGGACCGCAGCCCCCCGAGCTGAGGGGACCACGGCTGCCCCGGGGCTGAGGGGACCGCCAGCCCCCGAGCTGAGGGGACCAGGGCTGCCCCGGGGCTGAGGGGACCGCAGTCCCCCGAGCTGAGGGGACCAGGGCTCCCCCGGTCCCCCCAGAGCTGACGGGCCCAGATACCCCCGAGCTGAAGGGACCGCAGCTCCCTCAGGCCCCTCGGGCTGAGGGGACCGCAGCCCCCTCAGAGCACCCGGG